>OV884005.1:37770151-37780646 GCA_930367185.1 Myathropa florea | reverse complement strand
TACACGACCGGATGACACAACTTTTAAGCCAAAAATCACGGCTCTAGCTATTATAGAACCCGTATTATGGTCAAAAATATGATCGACCAAAAAACCAACCCTTTTTTGCAAGGCTCTTTGACTGTGAATATCTCGGGAACAGAGGGACGCAGGAAAAAAGTAATGATGTGGGGTTGTAGGTAATTACTTCGTCTTTAAGGCATGCAAAGTTAGAAATCGGAAATCGCTTGATTTGTGTCGAATTTCTGGGAAAATGACTTTAGTTTTTGGAAAAAACGCCATATCTCGGAAACGGTGCGTCGGATCGCAATTTTACCTTTTAGTTAAGTTTTTTTTTCAAACATACACGACCGGATGACACAACTTTTAAGCCAAAAATCACGGCTCTAGCTATTATAGAACCCGTATTATGGTCAAAAATATGATCGACCAAAAAACCAACCCTTTTTTGCAAGGCTCTTTGACTGTGAATATCTCGGGAACAGAGGGACGCAGGAAAAAAGTAATGATGTGGGGTTGTAGGTAATTACTTCGTCTTTAAGGCATGCAAAGTTAGAAATCGGAAATCGCTTGATTTGTGTCGAATTTCTGGGAAAATGACTTTAGTTTTTGGAAAAAAACGCCATATCTCGGAAACGGTGCGTCGGATCGCAATTTTACCTTTTAGTTAAGTTTTTTTTTCAAACATACACGACCGGATGACACAACTTTTAAGCCAAAAATCACGGCTCTAGCTATTATAGAACCCGTCTGTTGGTCAAAAATAAGTGCGACCAAAAAAACAACTCTTTTTGCAAGGCTCTGGAGGTGCATAATTTGACTTTGAATATTTCGGGAACGGGGGGACGCTCGATCCTCCGATCCTGGGCCTAGCTGCGGTCGACGTACGAACCCACACGGCTGTATAACTGTCTAAAAAAAAGCAATATCGCCGTTGGGAGTCGGCATTAAACTGTAGGTTCCCTCTATATACAAAAAATATTTATCCATACAATATTTATAAAAATATTTATCCAAGGGAACCACCCCATGCGATTGCCCAGTTTATTTCCTTAATTTTCGATTTAAATTCAGATTCACTCGAAAACATTCCGACACACTTCGATTTATTTATGAAGGAAGGGACGAGAGTTTCCCCTGACTTATATGCATGTATGAGTGTATGCATGTATGTGTATATGAATGGTATGCATGTTGTCTGATGGCCAGTTTTTGCTATTGCTATACTATAGAATATACCAGCCAGCCAGCCAGCCAGCCAGCCAGCCAGCCAGCCAGCCAGCCAGCCAGCCAGCCAGCCAGCCAGCCAGCCAGCCAGCCAGCCAGCCAGCCAGCCAGCCAGCCAGCCAGCCAGCCAGCCAGCCAGCCAGCCAGCCAGCCAGCCAGCCAGCCAGCCAGCCAGCCAGCCAGCCAGCCAGCCAGCCAGCCAGCCAGCCAGCCAGCCAGCCAGCCAGCCAGCCAGCCAGCCAGCCAGCCAGCCAGCCAGCCAGCCAGCCAGCCAGCCAGCCAGCCAGCCAGCCAGCCAGCCAGCCAGCCAGCCAGCCAGCCAGCCAGCCAGCCAGCCAGCCAGCCAGCCAGCCAGCCAGCCAGCCAGCCAGCCAGCCAGCCAGCCAGCCAGCCAGCCAGCCAGCCAGCCAGCCAGCCAGCCAGCCAGCCAGCCAGCCAGCCAGCCAGCCAGCCAGCCAGCCAGCCAGCCAGCCAGCCAGCCAGCCAGCCAGCCAGCCAGCCAGCCAGCCAGCCAGCCAGCCAGCCAGCCAGCCAGCCAGCCAGCCAGCCAGCCAGCCAGCCAGCCAGCCAGCCAGCCAGCCAGCCAGCCAGCCAGCCAGCCAGCCAGCCAGCCAGCCAGCCAGCCAGCCAGCCAGCCAGCCAGCCAGCCAGCCAGCCAGCCAGCCAGCCAGCCAGCCAGCCAGCCAGCCAGCCAGCCAGCCAGCCAGCCAGCCAGCCAGCCAGCCAGCCAGCCAGCCAGCCAGCCAGCCAGCCAGCCAGCCAGCCAGCCAGCCAGCCAGCCAGCCAGCCAGCCAGCCAGCCAGCCAGCCAGCCAGCCAGCCAGCCAGCCAGCCAGCCAGCCAGCCAGCCAGCCAGCCAGCCAGCCAGCCAGCCAGCCAGCCAGCCAGCCAGCCAGCCAGCCAGCCAGCCAGCCAGCCAGCCAGCCAGCCAGCCAGCCAGCCAGCCAGCCAGCCAGCCAGCCAGCCAGCCAGCCAGCCAGCCAGCCAGCCAGCCAGCCAGCCAGCCAGCCAGCCAGCCAGCCAGCCAGCCAGCCAGCCAGCCAGCCAGCCAGCCAGCCAGCCAGCCAGCCAGCCAGCCAGCCAGCCAGCCAGCCAGCCAGCCAGCCAGCCAGCCAGCCAGCCAGCCAGCCAGCCAGCCAGCCAGCCAGCCAGCCAGCCAGCCAGCCAGCCAGCCAGCCAGCCAGCCAGCCAGCCAGCCAGCCAGCCAGCCAGCCAGCCAGCCAGCCAGCCAGCCAGCCAGCCAGCCAGCCAGCCAGCCAGCCAGCCAGCCAGCCAGCCAGCCAGCCAGCCAGCCAGCCAGCCAGCCAGCCAGCCAGCCAGCCAGCCAGCCAGCCAGCCAGCCAGCCAGCCAGCCAGCCAGCCAGCCAGCCAGCCAGCCAGCCAGCCAGCCAGCCAGCCAGCCAGCCAGCCAGCCAGCCAGCCAGCCAGCCAGCCAGCCAGCCAGCCAGCCAGCCAGCCAGCCAGCCAGCCAGCCAGCCAGCCAGCCAGCCAGCCAGCCAGCCAGCCAGCCAGCCAGCCAGCCAGCCAGCCAGCCAGCCAGCCAGCCAGCCAGCCAGCCAGCCAGCCAGCCAGCCAGCCAGCCAGCCAGCCAGCCAGCCAGCCAGCCAGCCAGCCAGCCAGCCAGCCAGCCAGCCAGCCAGCCAGCCAGCCAGCCAGCCAGCCAGCCAGCCAGCCAGCCAGCCAGCCAGCCAGCCAGCCAGCCAGCCAGCCAGCCAGCCAGCCAGCCAGCCAGCCAGCCAGCCAGCCAGCCAGCCAGCCAGCCAGCCAGCCAGCCAGCCAGCCAGCCAGCCAGCCAGCCAGCCAGCCAGCCAGCCAGCCAGCCAGCCAGCCAGCCAGCCAGCCAGCCAGCCAGCCAGCCAGCCAGCCAGCCAGCCAGCCAGCCAGCCAGCCAGCCAGCCAGCCAGCCAGCCAGCCAGCCAGCCAGCCAGCCAGCCAGCCAGCCAGCCAGCCAGCCAGCCAGCCAGCCAGCCAGCCAGCCAGCCAGCCAGCCAGCCAGCCAGCCAGCCAGCCAGCCAGCCAGCCAGCCAGCCAGCCAGCCAGCCAGCCAGCCAGCCAGCCAGCCAGCCAGCCAGCCAGCCAGCCAGCCAGCCAGCCAGCCAGCCAGCCAGCCAGCCAGCCAGCCAGCCAGCCAGCCAGCCAGCCAGCCAGCCAGCCAGCCAGCCAGCCAGCCAGCCAGCCAGCCAGCCAGCCAGCCAGCCAGCCAGCCAGCCAGCCAGCCAGCCAGCCAGCCAGCCAGCCAGCCAGCCAGCCAGCCAGCCAGCCAGCCAGCCAGCCAGCCAGCCAGCCAGCCAGCCAGCCAGCCAGCCAGCCAGCCAGCCAGCCAGCCAGCCAGCCAGCCAGCCAGCCAGCCAGCCAGCCAGCCAGCCAGCCAGCCAGCCAGCCAGCCAGCCAGCCAGCCAGCCAGCCAGCCAGCCAGCCAGCCAGCCAGCCAGCCAGCCAGCCAGCCAGCCAGCCAGCCAGCCAGCCAGCCAGCCAGCCAGCCAGCCAGCCAGCTATAGTTATAGCTATAGCTATAGCCAGCAACGGGTACCAGCCAGCTATAGTATATTTGTATGAACCAGCCACCCCATATATGGTATATATATATGATACCAACCTATGATACTATAGTATGGTTGAAATTGTGTCGAATTTCTGGGAAAATAACTTTCGTTTTTGGAAAAAAACGCCATATCTCGGAAACGGTGCGTCGGATCGCAATTTTGCCTTTTAGTTAAGTTTTTTTTTCAAACATACACGACCGGATGACACAACTTTTAAGCCAAAAATCACGGCTCTAGCTATTATAGAACCCGTATTATGGTCAAAAATATGATCGACCAAAAAACCAACCCTTTTTTGCAAGGCTCTTTGACTGTGAATATCTCGTTAACAGAGGGACGCAGGAAAAAAGTAATGATGTGGGGTTGTGGGTAATTACTTCGTCTTTAAGGCATGCAAAGTTAGAAATCGGAAATCGCTTGATTTGTGTCGAATTTCTGGGAAAATGACTTTAGTTTTTGGAAAAAACGCCATATCTCGGAAACGGTGCGTCGGATCGCAATTTTGCCTTTTAGTTAAGTTTTTTTTTCAAACATACACGACCGGATGACACAACTTTTAAGCCAAAAATCACGGCTCTAGCTATTATAGAACCCGTATTATGGTCAAAAATATGATCGACCAAAAAACCAACCCTTTTTTGCAAGGCTCTTTGACTGTGAATATCTCGGGAACAGAGGGACGCAGGAAAAAAGTAATGATGTGGGGTTGTAGGTAATTACTTCGTCTTTAAGGCATGCAAAGTTAGAAATCGGAAATCGCTTGATTTGTGTCGAATTTCTGGGAAAATGACTTTAGTTTTTGGAAAAAACGCCATATCTCGGAAACGGTGCGTCGGATCGCAATTTTGCCTTTTAGTTAAGTTTTTTTTTCAAACATACACGACCGGATGACACAACTTTTAAGCCAAAAATCACGGCTCTAGCTATTATAGAACCCGTATTATGGTCAAAAATATGATCGACCAAAAAACCAACCCTTTTTTTGCAAGGCTCTTTGACTGTGAATATCTCGGGAACAGAGGGACGCAGGAAAAAAGTAATGATGTGGGGTTGTAGGTAATTACTTCGTCTTTAAGGCATGCAAAGTTAGAAATCGGAAATCGCTTGATTTGTGTCGAATTTCTGGGAAAATGACTTTAGTTTTTGGAAAAAACGCCATATCTCGGAAACGGTGCGTCGGATCGCAATTTTACCTTTTAGTTAAGTTTTTTTTTCAAACATACACGACCGGATGACACAACTTTTAAGCCAAAAATCACGGCTCTAGCTATTATAGAACCCGTCTGTTGGTCAAAAATAAGTGCGACCAAAAAAACAACTCTTTTTGCAAGGCTCTGGAGGTGCATAATTTGACTTTGAATATTTCGGGAACGGGGGACGCTCGATCCTCCGATCCTGGGCCTAGCTGCGGTCGACGTACGAACCCACACGGCTGTATAACTGTCTAAAAAAAAGCAATATCGCCGTTGGGAGGCGGCATTAAACTGTAGGTTCCCTCTATATACAAAAAATATTTATCCATACAATATTTATAAAAATATTTATCCAAGGGAACCACCCCATGCGATTGCCCAGTTTATTTCCTTAATTTTCGATTTAAATTCAGATTCACTCGAAAACATTCCGACACACTTCGATTTATTTATGAAGGAAGGGACGAGAGTTTCCCCTGACTTATATGCATGTATGAGTGTATGCATGTATGTGTATATGAATGGTATGCATGTTGTCTGATGGCCAGTTTTTGCTATTGCTATACTATAGAATATACCAGCCAGCCAGCCAGCCAGCCAGCCAGCCAGCCAGCCAGCCAGCCAGCCAGCCAGCCAGCCAGCCAGCCAGCCAGCCAGCCAGCCAGCCAGCCAGCCAGCCAGCCAGCCAGCCAGCCAGCCAGCCAGCCAGCCAGCCAGCCAGCCAGCCAGCCAGCCAGCCAGCCAGCCAGCCAGCCAGCCAGCCAGCCAGCCAGCCAGCCAGCCAGCCAGCCAGCCAGCCAGCCAGCCAGCCAGCCAGCCAGCCAGCCAGCCAGCCAGCCAGCCAGCCAGCCAGCCAGCCAGCCAGCCAGCCAGCCAGCCAGCCAGCCAGCCAGCCAGCCAGCCAGCCAGCCAGCCAGCCAGCCAGCCAGCCAGCCAGCCAGCCAGCCAGCCAGCCAGCCAGCCAGCCAGCCAGCCAGCCAGCCAGCCAGCCAGCCAGCCAGCCAGCCAGCCAGCCAGCCAGCCAGCCAGCCAGCCAGCCAGCCAGCCAGCCAGCCAGCCAGCCAGCCAGCCAGCCAGCCAGCCAGCCAGCCAGCCAGCCAGCCAGCCAGCCAGCCAGCCAGCCAGCCAGCCAGCCAGCCAGCCAGCCAGCCAGCCAGCCAGCCAGCCAGCCAGCCAGCCAGCCAGCCAGCCAGCCAGCCAGCCAGCCAGCCAGCCAGCCAGCCAGCCAGCCAGCCAGCCAGCCAGCCAGCCAGCCAGCCAGCCAGCCAGCCAGCCAGCCAGCCAGCCAGCCAGCCAGCCAGCCAGCCAGCCAGCCAGCCAGCCAGCCAGCCAGCCAGCCAGCCAGCCAGCCAGCCAGCCAGCCAGCCAGCCAGCCAGCCAGCCAGCCAGCCAGCCAGCCAGCCAGCCAGCCAGCCAGCCAGCCAGCCAGCCAGCCAGCCAGCCAGCCAGCCAGCCAGCCAGCCAGCCAGCCAGCCAGCCAGCCAGCCAGCCAGCCAGCCAGCCAGCCAGCCAGCCAGCCAGCCAGCCAGCCAGCCAGCCAGCCAGCCAGCCAGCCAGCCAGCCAGCCAGCCAGCCAGCCAGCCAGCCAGCCAGCCAGCCAGCCAGCCAGCCAGCCAGCCAGCCAGCCAGCCAGCCAGCAGCCAGCCAGCCAGCCAGCCAGCCAGCCAGCCAGCCAGCCAGCCAGCCAGCCAGCCAGCCAGCCAGCCAGCCAGCCAGCCAGCCAGCCAGCCAGCCAGCCAGCCAGCCAGCCAGCCAGCCAGCCAGCCAGCCAGCCAGCCAGCCAGCCAGCCAGCCAGCCAGCCAGCCAGCCAGCCAGCCAGCCAGCCAGCCAGCCAGCCAGCCAGCCAGCCAGCCAGCCAGCCAGCCAGCCAGCCAGCCAGCCAGCCAGCCAGCCAGCCAGCCAGCCAGCCAGCCAGCCAGCCAGCCAGCCAGCCAGCCAGCCAGCCAGCCAGCCAGCCAGCCAGCCAGCCAGCCAGCCAGCCAGCCAGCCAGCCAGCCAGCCAGCCAGCCAGCCAGCCAGCCAGCCAGCCAGCCAGCCAGCCAGCCAGCCAGCCAGCCAGCCAGCCAGCCAGCCAGCCAGCCAGCCAGCCAGCCAGCCAGCCAGCCAGCCAGCCAGCCAGCCAGCCAGCCAGCCAGCCAGCCAGCCAGCCAGCCAGCCAGCCAGCCAGCCAGCCAGCCAGCCAGCCAGCCAGCCAGCCAGCCAGCCAGCCAGCCAGCCAGCCAGCCAGCCAGCCAGCCAGCCAGCCAGCCAGCCAGCCAGCCAGCCAGCCAGCCAGCCAGCCAGCCAGCCAGCCAGCCAGCCAGCCAGCCAGCCAGCCAGCCAGCCAGCCAGCCAGCCAGCCAGCCAGCCAGCCAGCCAGCCAGCCAGCCAGCCAGCCAGCCAGCCAGCCAGCCAGCCAGCCAGCCAGCCAGCCAGCCAGCCAGCCAGCCAGCCAGCCAGCCAGCCAGCCAGCCAGCCAGCCAGCCAGCCAGCCAGCCAGCCAGCCAGCCAGCCAGCCAGCCAGCCAGCCAGCCAGCCAGCCAGCCAGCCAGCCAGCCAGCCAGCCAGCCAGCCAGCCAGCCAGCCAGCCAGCCAGCCAGCCAGCCAGCCAGCCAGCCAGCCAGCCAGCCAGCCAGCCAGCCAGCCAGCCAGCCAGCCAGCCAGCCAGCCAGCCAGCCAGCCAGCCAGCCAGCCAGCCAGCCAGCCAGCCAGCCAGCCAGCCAGCCAGCCAGCCAGCCAGCCAGCCAGCCAGCCAGCCAGCCAGCCAGCCAGCCAGCCAGCCAGCCAGCCAGCCAGCCAGCCAGCCAGCCAGCCAGCCAGCCAGCCAGCCAGCCAGCCAGCCAGCCAGCCAGCCAGCCAGCCAGCCAGCCAGCCAGCCAGCCAGCCAGCCAGCCAGCCAGCCAGCCAGCCAGCCAGCCAGCCAGCCAGCCAGCCAGCCAGCCAGCCAGCCAGCCAGCCAGCCAGCCAGCCAGCCAGCCAGCCAGCCAGCCAGCCAGCCAGCCAGCCAGCCAGCCAGCCAGCCAGCCAGCCAGCCAGCCAGCCAGCCAGCCAGCCAGCCAGCCAGCCAGCCAGCCAGCCAGCCAGCCAGCCAGCCAGCCAGCCAGCCAGCCAGCCAGCCAGCCAGCCAGCCAGCCAGCCAGCCAGCCAGCCAGCCAGCCAGCCAGCCAGCCAGCCAGCCAGCCAGCCAGCCAGCCAGCCAGCCAGCCAGCCAGCCAGCCAGCAGCCAGCCAGCCAGCCAGCCAGCCAGCCAGCCAGCCAGCCAGCCAGCCAGCCAGCCAGCCAGCCAGCCAGCCAGCCAGCCAGCCAGCCAGCCAGCCAGCCAGCCAGCCAGCCAGCCAGCCAGCCAGCCAGCCAGCCAGCCAGCCAGCCAGCCAGCCAGCCAGCCAGCCAGCCAGCCAGCCAGCCAGCCAGCCAGCCAGCCAGCCAGCCAGCCAGCCAGCCAGCCAGCCAGCCAGCCAGCCAGCCAGCCAGCCAGCCAGCCAGCCAGCCAGCCAGCCAGCCAGCCAGCCAGCCAGCCAGCCAGCCAGCCAGCCAGCCAGCCAGCCAGCCAGCCAGCCAGCCAGCCAGCCAGCCAGCCAGCCAGCCAGCCAGCCAGCCAGCCAGCCAGCCAGCCAGCCAGCCAGCCAGCCAGCCAGCCAGCCAGCCAGCCAGCCAGCCAGCCAGCCAGCCAGCCAGCCAGCCAGCCAGCCAGCCAGCCAGCCAGCCAGCCAGCCAGCCAGCCAGCCAGCCAGCCAGCCAGCCAGCCAGCCAGCCAGCCAGCCAGCCAGCCAGCCAGCCAGCCAGCCAGCCAGCCAGCCAGCCAGCCAGCCAGCCAGCCAGCCAGCCAGCCAGCCAGCCAGCCAGCCAGCCAGCCAGCCAGCCAGCCAGCCAGCCAGCCAGCCAGCCAGCCAGCCAGCCAGCCAGCCAGCCAGCCAGCCAGCCAGCCAGCCAGCCAGCCAGCCAGCCAGCCAGCCAGCCAGCCAGCCAGCCAGCCAGCCAGCCAGCCAGCCAGCCAGCCAGCCAGCCAGCCAGCCAGCCAGCCAGCCAGCCAGCCAGCCAGCCAGCCAGCCAGCCAGCCAGCCAGCCAGCCAGCCAGCCAGCCAGCCAGCCAGCCAGCCAGCCAGCCAGCCAGCCAGCCAGCCAGCCAGCCAGCCAGCCAGCCAGCCAGCCAGCCAGCCAGCCAGCCAGCCAGCCAGCCAGCCAGCCAGCCAGCCAGCCAGCCAGCCAGCCAGCCAGCCAGCCAGCCAGCCAGCCAGCCAGCCAGCCAGCCAGCCAGCCAGCCAGCCAGCCAGCCAGCCAGCCAGCCAGCCAGCCAGCCAGCCAGCCAGCCAGCCAGCCAGCCAGCCAGCCAGCCAGCCAGCCAGCCAGCCAGCCAGCCAGCCAGCCAGCCAGCCAGCCAGCCAGCCAGCCAGCCAGCCAGCCAGCCAGCCAGCCAGCCAGCCAGCCAGCCAGCCAGCCAGCCAGCCAGCCAGCCAGCCAGCCAGCCAGCCAGCCAGCCAGCCAGCCAGCCAGCCAGCCAGCCAGCCAGCCAGCCAGCCAGCCAGCCAGCCAGCCAGCCAGCCAGCCAGCCAGCCAGCCAGCCAGCCAGCCAGCCAGCCAGCCAGCCAGCCAGCCAGCCAGCCAGCCAGCCAGCCAGCCAGCCAGCCAGCCAGCCAGCCAGCCAGCCAGCCAGCCAGCCAGCCAGCCAGCCAGCCAGCCAGCCAGCCAGCCAGCCAGCCAGCCAGCCAGCCAGCCAGCCAGCCAGCCAGCCAGCCAGCCAGCCAGCCAGCCAGCCAGCCAGCCAGCCAGCCAGCCAGCCAGCCAGCCAGCCAGCCAGCCAGCCAGCCAGCCAGCCAGCCAGCCAGCCAGCCAGCCAGCCAGCCAGCCAGCCAGCCAGCCAGCCAGCCAGCCAGCCAGCCAGCCAGCCAGCCAGCCAGCCAGCCAGCCAGCCAGCCAGCCAGCCAGCCAGCCAGCCAGCCAGCCAGCCAGCCAGCCAGCCAGCCAGCCAGCCAGCCAGCCAGCCAGCCAGCCAGCCAGCCAGCCAGCCAGCCAGCCAGCCAGCCAGCCAGCCAGCCAGCCAGCCAGCCAGCCAGCCAGCCAGCCAGCCAGCCAGCCAGCCAGCCAGCCAGCCAGCCAGCCAGCCAGCCAGCCAGCCAGCCAGCCAGCCAGCCAGCCAGCCAGCCAGCCAGCCAGCCAGCCAGCCAGCCAGCCAGCCAGCCAGCCAGCCAGCCAGCCAGCCAGCCAGCCAGCCAGCCAGCCAGCCAGCCAGCCAGCCAGCCAGCCAGCCAGCCAGCCAGCCAGCCAGCCAGCCAGCCAGCCAGCCAGCCAGCCAGCCAGCCAGCCAGCCAGCCAGCCAGCCAGCCAGCCAGCCAGCCAGCCAGCCAGCCAGCCAGCCAGCCAGCCAGCCAGCCAGCCAGCCAGCCAGCCAGCCAGCCAGCCAGCCAGCCAGCCAGCCAGCCAGCCAGCCAGCCAGCCAGCCAGCCAGCCAGCCAGCCAGCCAGCCAGCCAGCCAGCCAGCCAGCCAGCCAGCCAGCCAGCCAGCCAGCCAGCCAGCCAGCCAGCCAGCCAGCCAGCCAGCCAGCCAGCCAGCCAGCC
>OV884005.1:37232651-37765151 GCA_930367185.1 Myathropa florea | reverse complement strand
CAGCGAGCCAGCCAGCCAGCCAGCCAGCCAGCCAGCCAGCCAGCCAGCCGCCAGCCAGCCAGCCAGCGCAGCCAGCCAGCCAGCCAGCCAGCCAGCCAGCCAGCCAGCCAGCCAGCCAGCCAGCCAGCCAGCCAGCCAGCCAGCCAGCCAGCCAGCCAGCCAGCCAGCCAGCCAGCCAGCCAGCCAGCCAGCCAGCCAGCCAGCCAGCCAGCCAGCCAGCCAGCCAGCCAGCCAGCCAGCCAGCCAGCCAGCCAGCCAGCCAGCCAGCCAGCCAGCCAGCCAGCCAGCCAGCCAGCCAGCCAGCCAGCCAGCCAGCCAGCCAGCCAGCCAGCCGAGCCAGCCGAGCCAGCCTAGCCAGCCTAGCCAGACTAGCCAGCCTAGACAGCCGAGCCAGCCGAGCCAGCCTAGCCAGCCTAGCCAGCCCAGTCATTCTAGCCAGACTAGCCAGCCAAGCCAGCCGAGCCAGCCTAGCCAGCCTAGCCAGACTAGCCAGCCTAGTCTGCCGAGCCAGCCGAGCCAGCCTAGCCAGCCTAGCCAGCCCAGCCAGCCCAGCCAGCCTAGACAGACTAGCCAGCCCAGCCAGCCTAGCCAGCCAAGCCAACCTAGCCAGCCTAGCCAGACTAGCCAGATTAGCCAGCCGAGCCAGCCGAGCCAGCCTAGCCAGCCTAGCCAGCCTAGCCAGCCTAGCCAGCCTAGTCAGCCCAGCCAGCCCAGCCAGCCCAGCCAGCCTAGACAGACTAGCCAGCCCAGCCAGCCTAGCCAGCCAAGCCAGCCTAGCCAGCCTAGCCAGACTAGCCAGATTAGCCAGCCGAGCCAGCCGAGCCAGCCTAGCCAGCCTAGCCAGCCTAGCCAGCCTATCCAGCCTAGTCAGCCCAGCCAGCCGAGCCAGCCTAGCCAGCCTAGCCAGCCGAGCCAGGATAGCCAGCCCAGTCATCCTAACCAGCCAGCCTAGCCAGACTAGCCAGCCTAGCCAGCCTAGCCAGCCCAGCCAGCCCAGCCAGCCTAGACAGACTAGCCAGCCCAGCCAGCCTAGCCAGCCAAGCCAGCCTAGCCAGCCTAGCCAGACTAGCCAGATTAGCCAGCCGATCCAGCCGAGCCAGCCTAGCCAGCCTAGCCAGCCTAGCCAGCCTAGCCAGCCTAGTCAGCCCCGCCAGCCCAGCCAGCCTAGACAGACTAGCCAGCCCAGCCAGCCTAGCCAGCCAAGCCAGCCTAGCCAGCCCAGTCATCCTAACCAGACGAGCCAGCCCAGCCAGCCGAGCCAGCCTAGCCAGCCTAGCCAGCCCAGTCATCCTAACCAGACGAGCCAGCCCAGCCAGCCGAGCCAGCCCAGCCAGCCGAGCCAGCCCAGCCAGCCTAGCCAGCCTAGCCAGCCTAGCCAGGATAGCCAGACTAGTCAGCCCAGCCAGCCGAGCCAGCCTAGCCAGCCAGCCAGCCGAGCCAGCCTAGCCAGCCCGGTCATCCTAACCAGACGAGCCAGCCTAGTCAGCCTAGCCAGCCTAGCCAGCCCAGTCATTCTAGCCAGCCTAGCCGGCCTAGCCAGACTAGCCAGCCTTGCCAGCCAGCCAGCCAGCCAGCCAGCCAGCCAGCCAGCCAGCCAGCCAGCCAGCCAGCCAGCCAGCCAGCCAGGCAGCCAGCCAGCCAGCCAGCCAGCCAGCCAGCCAGCCAGCCAGCCAGCCAGCCAGCCAGCCAGCCAGCCAGACTAGCCAGCCAGCCAGCCAGACTAGCCAGCCGAGCCAGCCAGCCAGCCAGCCAGCCAGCCAGCCAGCCAGACTAGCCAGCCGAGCCAGCCAGCCTAGCCAGACTAGCCAGCCTAGCCAGCCCAGTCATTCTAGCCAGACTAGCCAGCCGAGCCAGCCGAGCCAGCCGAGCCAGCCTAGCCAGCCTAGCCAGACTAGCCAGCCTAGACAGCCGAGCCAGCCGAGCCAGCCTAGCCAGCCTAGCCAGCCCAGTCATTCTAGCCAGACTAGCCAGCCAAGCCAGCCTAGCCAGACTAGCCAGCCTAGCCAGCCTAGCCAGACTAGCCAGCCTAGCCAGCCTAGCCAGTACAGCCAGCCGAGCCAGCCTAGCCAGCCGAGTCAGCCTAGCCAGCCTATCCAGCCGAGCCAGCCGAGCCAGACGAGCCAGCCTAGCCAGCCTAGCCAGCCCAGTCATCCTAGCCAGCCTAGCCAGCCGAGCCAGCCGAGCCAGCCTAGCCAGCCTAGCCAGACTAGCCAGCCTAGTCTGCCGAGCCAGCCGAGCCAGCCTAGCCAGCCTAGCCAGCCCAGCCAGCCCAGCCAGCCTAGACAGACTAGCCAGCCCAGCCAGCCTAGCCAGCCAAGCCAACCTAGCCAGCCTAGCCAGACTAGCCAGATTAGCCAGCCGAGCCAGCCGAGCCAGCCTAGCCAGCCTAGCCAGCCTAGCCAGCCTAGCCAGCCTAGTCAGCCCAGCCAGCCCAGCCAGAATAGACAGACTAGCCAGCCCAGCCAGCCTAGCCAGCCAAGCCAGCCTAGCCAGCCTAGCCAGACTAGCCAGATTAGCCAGCCGAGCCAGCCGAGCCAGCCTAGCCAGCCTAGCCAGCCTAGCCAGCCTATCCAGCCTAGTCAGCCCAGCCAGCCGAGCCAGCCTAGCCAGCCTAGCCAGCCGAGCCAGGATAGCCAGCCCAGTCATCCTAACCAGCCAGCCTAGCCAGACTAGCCAGCCTAGCCAGCCTAGCCAGCCCAGCCAGCCCAGCCAGCCTAGACAGACTAGCCAGCCCAGCCAGCCTAGCCAGCCAAGCCAGCCTAGCCAGCCTAGCCAGACTAGCCAGATTAGCCAGCCGATCCAGCCGAGCCAGCCTAGCCAGCCTAGCCAGCCTAGCCAGCCTAGTCAGCCCCGCCAGCCCAGCCAGCCTAGACAGACTAGCCAGCCCAGCCAGCCTAGCCAGCCAAGCCAGCCTAGTCAGCCTAGCCAGCCAAGCCAGCGTAGTCAGTCTAGCCAGCCTAGCCAGCCTAGTCAGCCCAGCCAGCCGAGCCAGCCTAGCCAGCCTAGCCAGCCCAGTCATCCTAACCAGACGAGCCAGCCCAGCCAGCCGAGCCAGCCCAGCCAGCCGAGCCAGCCCAGCCAGCCGAGCCAGCCCAGCCAGCCTAGCCAGCCTAGCCAGCCTAGCCAGGATAGCCAGACTAGTCAGCCCAGCCAGCCGAGCCAGCCTAGCCAGCCCGGTCATCCTAACCAGACGAGCCAGCCTAGTCAGCCTAGCCAGCCTAGCCAGCCCAGTCATTCTAGCCAGACTAGCCAGCCTAGCCGGCCTAGCCAGACTAGCCAGCCTTGCCAGCCAGCCTAGCCAGAATAGCCAGAGAATCAGCCAGCCCAGCCAGCCAAGCCAGAATAGTCAGCCTAGCCAGCCAAGCCAGCGTAGTCAGTCTAGCCAGCCTAGTCAGCCTAGCCAGCCAAGCCAGCGTAGTCAGTCTAGCCAGCCTAGCCAGCCTAGTCAGCCCAGCCAGCCGAGCCAGCCTAGCCAGCCTAGCCAGCCTAGCCAGCCCAGTCATCCTAGCCAGCCGAGAGAGCCTAGCCAGCCTAGCCAGCCCAGTCATCCTAGCCAGCCTAGCCAGCCCAGTCATTCTAGACTAGCCAGCCTAGCCAGCCGAGCCAGCCCAGCCAGCCCAGCCAGCCCAGCCAGCCTAGACAGACTAGCCAGCCCCGCCAGCCTAGCCAGCCGAGCCAGCCCAGTCATTCTAGCCAGACTAGCCAGCCTAGCCAGCCGAGCCAGCCCAGCCAGCTCAGCCAGCCTAGCCAGACTAGCCAGCCCAGCCAGCCGAGCCAGCCTAGCCAGCCCAGCCAGCCGAGCCAGCCTAGCCAGCCTAGCCAGCCTAGCCAGCTTAGTCAGCCCAGCCAGCCGAGCCAGCCTAGCCAGCCTAGCCAGCCCAGCCAGCCTAGCCAGCCTAACCAGCCGAGTCAGCCTAGCCAGCCTAGCCAGCCTAGCCAGACTAGCCAGATTAGCCAGCCTAGCCAGCCTAGCCAGCCGAGCCAGCCTAGCCAGCCCAGTCATCCTAACCAGCCTAGCCAGACTAGCCAGCCTAGCCAGCCGAGCCAGCCCAGCCAGCCCAGCCAGCCCAGCCAGCCCAGCCAGCCCAGCCAGCCTAGACAGACTAGCCAGCCCCGCCAGCCTAGCCAGCCTAGCCAGCCTAGTCAGCCCAGCCAGCCGAGCCAGCCTAGCCAGATCAGCCAGCCGAGCCAGCCTAGCCAGCCTAGCCAGCCTAGCCAGCTTAGTCAGCCCAGCCAGCCGAGCCAGCCTAGCCAGCCTAGCCAGCCCAGCCAGCCTAGCCAGCCTAACCAGCCGAGTCAGCCTAGCCAGCCTAGCCAGCCTAGCCAGACTAGCCAGATTAGCCAGCCTAGCCAGCCTAGCCAGCCGAGCCAGCCTAGCCAGCCCAGTCATCCTAACCAGCCTAGCCAGCCCAGTCATCATAGCCAGCCTAGCCAGCCCAGTCATTCTAGCCAGACTAGCCAGCCTAGCCAGCCGAGCCAGCCCAGCCAGCCCAGCCAGCCTAGCCAGACTAGCCAGCCCAGCCAGCCCAGCCAGCCTAGCCAGACTAGCCAGCCCAGCCAGCCTAGCCAGCCAAGCCAGCCTAGTCAGCCTAGCCAGCCAAGCCAGCGTAGTCAGTCTAGCCAGGCTAGCCAGCCTCGCCAGCCTAGTCAGCCCAGCCAGCCTAGCCAGCCTAGCCAGCCTAGCCAGCCTAGCCAGCCTAGTCAGCCCAGCCAGCCGAGCCAGCCTAGCCAGCCGAGCCAGCCTAGCCAGCCTAGCCAGCCCAGTCATCCTAGCCAGCCGAGCCAGCCTAGCCAGCCTCGCCAGCCCAGTCATCCTAGCCAGCCTAGCCAGCCTAGCCAGCCTAGCCAGCCTAGCCAGCCTAGCCAGCCTAGCCAGCCCAGTCATCCTAGCCAGCCGAGCCAGCCCAGCCAGCCCAGCCAGCCTAGCCAGCTTAGTCAGCCCAGCCAGCCGAGCCAGCTTAGTCAGCCCAGCCAGCCGAGCCAGCCTAGCCAGCCGAGCCAGCCTAGCCAGCCTAGCCAGCCCAGTCATCCTAGCCAGCCGAGCCAGCCTAGCCAGCCTAGCCAGCCCAGTCATCCTAGCCAGCCTAGCCAGCCTAGCCAGCCTAGCCAGCCTAGCCAGCCTAGCCAGCCCAGTCATCCTAGCCAGCCGAGCCAGCCCAGTCATTCTAGCCAGACTAGCCAGCCTAGCCAGCCGAGCCAGCCCAGCCAGCCCAGCCAGCCTAGCCAGCTTAGTCAGCCCAGCCAGCCGAGCCAGCCTAGCCAGCCTAGCCAGCCTAGCCAGCCGAGCCAGCCTAGCCCGCCTAGCCAGCCCAGTCATCCTAACCAGACGAGCCAGCCTAGCCAGCCTAGCCAGCCTAGCCAGCCTAGCCAGCCCAGCCAGCCCAGCCAGGATAGCCAGACTAGTCAGCCCAGCCAGCCGAGCCAGCCTAGCCAGCCTAGCCAGCCTAGCCAGCCTAGTCAGCCCAGCCAGCCTAGCCAGCCTAGCCAGCTTAGTCAGCCCAGCCAGCCGAGCCAGCCTAGCCAGCCTAGCCAGCCTAGCCAGCCGAGCCAGCCTAGCCCGCCTAGCCAGCCCAGTCATCCTAGCCAGCCGAGCCAGCCTAGCCAGCCCAGTCATCCTAACCAGACGAGCCAGCCTAGCCAGCCTAGCCAGCCTAGCCAGCCTAGCCAGCCCAGCCAGCCCAGCCAGGATAGCCAGACTAGCCAGATTAGCCAGATTAGCCAGCCGAGCCAGCCGAGCCAGCCTAGCCAGCCTAGCCAGCCTAGCCAGCCCAGTCATCCTAGCCAGCCGAGCCAGCCTAGCCAGCCTAGCCAGCCCAGTCATCCTAGCCAGCCTAGCCAGCCTAGCCAGCCTAGCCAGCCCAGCCAGCCCAGCCAGGATAGCCAGACTAGCCAGATTAGCCAGATTAGCCAGCCGAGCCAGCCGAGCCAGCCTAGCCAGCCTAGCCAGCCTAGCCAGCCTAGCCAGCCCAGTCATCCTAGCCAGCCGAGCCAGCCTAGCCAGCCTAGCCAGCCCAGTCATCCTAGCCAGCCTAGCCAGCCTAGCCAGCCTAGCCAGCCTAGCCAGCCTAGCCAGCCCAGTCATCCTAACCAGACGAGCCAGCCTAGCCAGCCGAGCCAGCCTAGCCAGCCTAGCCAGCCGAGCCAGCCTAGCCAGCCTAGCCAGCCCAGCCAGCCTAGCCAGCCTAACCAGCCGAGCCAGCCTAGCCAGCCTAGCCAGCCTAACCAGACTAGCCAGATTAGCCAGCCGAGCCAGCCGAGCCAGCCTAGCCAGCCTAGCCAGCCTAGTCAGCCCAGCCAGCCGAGCCAGCCTAGCCAGCCTAGCCAGCCTAGCCAGCCTAGTCAGCCCAGCCAGCCGAGCCAGCCTAGCCAGCCTAGCCAGCCTAGCCAGCCGAGCCAGCCTAGCCCGCCTAGCCAGCCCAGTCATCCTAGCCAGCCGAGCCAGCCTAGCCAGCCCAGTCATCCTAACCAGACGAGCCAGCCTAGCCCGCCTAGCCAGCCCAGTCATCCTAGCCAGCCGAGCCAGCCTAGCCAGCCCAGTCATCCTAACCAGACGAGCCAGCCTAGCCAGCCTAGCCAGCCTAGCCAGCCTAGCCAGCCTAGCCAGCCTAGTCAGCCCAGCCAGCCTAGCCAGCCTAGCCAGCTTAGTCAGCCCAGCCAGCCGAGCCAGCCTAGCCAGCCTAGCCAGCCTAGCCAGCCTAGTCAGCCCAGCCAGCCTAGCCAGCCTAGCCAGCTTAGTCAGCCCAGCCAGCCGAGCCAGCCGAGCCAGCCTAGCCAACCTAGCCAACCTAGCCAGCCTAGCCAGCCTAGTCAGCCCAGCCAGCCTAGCCAGCCTAGCCAGCTTAGTCAGCCCAGCCAGCCGAGCCAGCCTAGCCCGCCTAGCCAGCCCAGTCATCCTAGCCAGCCGAACCAGCCTAGCCAGCCCAGTCATCCTAACCAGACGAGCCAGCCTAGCCAGCCTAGCCAGCCTAGCCAGCCCAGTCATCCTAGCCAGCCTAGCCAGCCTAGCCAGCCTAGCCAGCCCAGCCAGCCGAGCCAGCCTAACCAGCCTAGCCAGCCTAGCCAGCCCAGCCAGCCGAGCCAGCCTAACCAGCCTAGCCAGCCTAGCCAGCCCAGCCAGCCGAGCCAGCCTAGCCAGCCGAGCCAGCTTAGTCAGCCCAGCCAGCCGAGCCAGCCTAGCCAGCCTAGCCAGCCTAGCCAGCCTAGCCAGCCGAGCCAGCCTAGCCAGCCTAGCCAGCCCAGTCATCCTAGCCAGACGAGCCAGCCTAGCCAGCCCAGTCGTCTTAGCCAGACGAGCCAGCCTAGCCAGCCGAGCCAGCCTAGCCAGCCTAGCCAGCCCAGTTATCCTAGCCAGCCTAGCCAGCCCAGTCATTCTAGCCAGACTAGCCAGCCTAGCCAGCCGAGCCAGCCTAGCCAGCCTAGTCAGACTAGCCAGCCTAGCAAGCCGAGCCAGCCTAGCCAGCCTAGCCAGCCGAGCCAGCCGAGCCAGACGAGCCAGCCTAGCCAGCCGAGCCAGCCTAGCCAGCCTAGTCAGACTAGCCAGCCTAGCAAGCCGAGCCAGCCTAGCCAGCCTAGCCAGCCGAGCCAGCCGAGCCAGACGAGCCAGCCTAGCCAGCCGAGCCAGCCGAGCCAGCCGAGCCAGCCTAGCCAGCCTAGCCAGCCCAGTCATCCTAGATAGACTAGCCAGCCTAGCCAGCCTAGCCAGCCTAGCCAGCCTAGCCAGCCAGCATAGCCCGGCTAGAATTTTACTGCTATAAATGGCTAGAAATTAGGCTATAATCTATAAATCTAGGGCTAGAATTATAAAGCTGTAAATCTAGGGCTAGAATTTTATTGCTATAAATCTAGGGCTAGAATTTTAGGGCTGTAAATCTAGGGCTAGAATTTTAGGGCTATAAATCTAGGGCTAGAATTTTAGGGCTAGAAATTTAGGGCTGTAAATCTAGGGCTAGAATTTTAGGGCCGTAAATCTAGGGCTAGAATTATAGGGCTATAAATCTAGGGCTAGAATTATAAGGCTGTAAATCTAGGGCTAGAATAATAGGGCTATAAATCTGGGGCTAGAAATTTAGGGCTGTAAATCTAGGGCTAGAATTTTAGGGCCGTAAATCTAGGGCTAGAATTATAGGGCTGTAAATCTAGGGCTAGAATTTTAGGGCTGTAAATCTAGGGCTAGAATTTTAGGGCCGTAAATCTAGGGCTAGAATTTTAGGGCTGTAAATCTAGGGCTAGAATTTTAGGGCTGTAAATCTAGGGCTAGAATTTTAGGGCTAGAATTTTAGGGCCGTAAATCTAGGGCTAGAATTTTAGGGCCGTAAATCTAGGGCTAGAATTTTAGGGCCGTAAATCTAGGGCTAGAATATTAGGGCTAGAAATTTAGGGCTGTAAATCTAGGGCTGTAAATCTAGGGCTAGAATTATAAGGCTGTAAATCTAGGGCTAGAATTATAGGGCTGTAAATCTAGGGCTAGAATTTTAGGGCTATAAATCTAGGGCTAGAATTTTAGGGCTGAAAATCTAGGGCTAGAATTTTAGGGCTAGAAATTTAGGGCTGTAAATCTAGGGCTAGAATTTTAGGGCCGTAAATCTAGGGCTAGAATTTTAGGGCTGTAAATCTAGGGCTAGAATAATAGGGCTATACATCTAGGGCTAGAATTATAAGGCTGTAAATCTAGGGCTAGAATTTTAGGGCTGTAAATCTAGGGCTAGAATTCTAGGGCTAGAATTTTAGGGCTGTAAATCTAGGGCTAGAATTTTAGGGCCGTAAATCTAGGGCTAGAATTTTAGGGCCGTAAATCTAGGGCTAGAATTATAGGGCTATAAATCTAGGGCTAGAATTTTAGGGCCGTAAATCTAGGGCTAGAATTTTAGGGCTGTAAATCTAGGGCTAGAATTTTAGGGCTGTAAATCTAGGGCTAGAATTTTAGGGCTAGAATTTTAGGGCCGTAAATCTAGGGCTAGAATTTTAGGGCCGTAAATCTAGGGCTAGAATTTTAGGGCCGTAAATCTAGGGCTAGAATATTAGGGCTAGAAATTTAGGGCTGTAAATCTAGGGCTAGAATTATAAGGCTGTAAATCTAGGGCTAGAATTATAGGGCTGTAAATCTAGGGCTAGAATTTTAGGGCTATAAATCTAGGGCTAGAATTTTAGGGCTGAAAATCTAGGGCTAGAATTTTAGGGCTAGAAATTTAGGGCTGTAAATCTAGGGCTAGAATTTTAGGGCCGTAAATCTAGGGCTAGAATTTTAGGGCTGTAAATCTAGGGCTAGAATAATAGGGCTATACATCTAGGGCTAGAATTATAAGGCTGTAAATCTAGGGCTAGAATTTTAGGGCTGTAAATCTAGGGCTAGAATTCTAGGGCTAGAATTTTAGGGCTGTAAATCTAGGGCTAGAATTTTAGGGCCGTAAATCTAGGGCTAGAATTTTAGGGCCGTAAATCTAGGGCTAGAATTATAGGGCTATAAATCTAGGGCTAGAATTTTAGGGCCGTAAATCTAGGGCTAGAATTTTAGGGCTGTAAATCTAGGGCTAGAATTTTAGGGCTGTAAATCTAGGGCTAGAATTATAAGGCTGTAAATCAGCCTAGCCAGCCTAGCCAGCCAGCCAGCCTAGCCAGCCTAGCCAGCCTAGCCAGCCTAGCCAGACTAGCCAGCCTAGCCAGCCTAGCCAGACTAGCCAGCCTGGCCAGCCTAGCCAGCCTAGCCAGCCTAGGGAACCTAGCCAGCGTAACCAGCCTAGGGAACCTAGCCAGCCTAGCCAGCCTGGCCAACTTAGCCAGCCTAGCCAGCCTAGCCAGCCTAGCCAACCTAGCCAGCCTAGCCAGCCTAGCCAGCCTAGCCAGCCTAGCCAGCCTAGCCAGCCTAGCCAGCCTAGCCAGCCTAGCCAGCCCAGCCACCCTAGCCAGCCAACTTAGCCAGCCAGCCTAGCCAGCCTAGCCAGCCTAGCCAGCCCAGCCACCCTAGCCAGCCAACTTAGCCAGCCAGCCTAGCCAGCCAACCTAGCCAGCCAGCCAGCCTAGCCAGCCAACCTAGCCAGCCAGCCAGCCAGCCAGCCAGCCAGCCAGCCTAGCCAGCCTAGTCAGCCTAGCCAACCTAGCCAGCCAGCCAGCCTAGCCAGCCAACCTAGCCAGCCAGCCAGCCAGCCAGCCTAGCCAGGCTAGCCAGCCTAGCCAGCCTAGCCAGCCTAGCCAGCCCAGCCACAATAGCCAGCCAACTTAGCCAGCCAGCCTAGCCAGCCTAGCCAGCCTAGCCAGCCCAGCCACCCTAGCCAGCCAACTTAGCCAGCCAGCCTAGCCAGCCAACCTAGCCAGCCAGCCAGCCAGCCAGCCAGCCAGCCAGCCTAGCCAGCCTAGCCAGCCTAGCCAACCTAGCCAGCCTAGCCAGCCTAGCCAACCTAGCCAGCCTAGCCAGCCTAGCCAGCCTAGCCAGCCTAGCCAGCCTAGCCAACCTAGCCAGCCTAGCCAGCCTAGCCAGCCGAGCCAGCCTAGCCAGCCTAGCGGAAAAAATCGATTCTCTGAAATGCACATAGATCGAAAATTCAGGTCAACAGCACACCAGAAATGGCGGTTTTATGTCCGGGCGACGCCCGGTTTAGAAACTGTGGCTTGTCAAAGTTGAGGGGGGAGGTCTTTGAAATCGCATCGAAATTGCAATGGTTAGCCTTGGATTTTTTTCGAGTGAAAAATCGAATCGTCTGAAACTCACGTGAGTGAAAATGCAGGCCATAAGCACACCAGAAATGGCGGTTTTATGTCCGGGCGACGCCTGGTTTGGAAACTGTGGCTTGTCAAAGTTGAGGGGGGAGGTCTTTGAAATCGCATCGAAATTGCAATGGTTAGCCTTGGATTTTTTTCGAGTGAAAAATCGAATCGTCTGAAACTCACGTCAGTGAAAATGCAGGCCATAAGCACACCAGAAATGGCGGTTTTATGTCCGGGCGACGCCTGGTTTAGAAACTGTGGCTTGTCAAAGTTGAGGGGGGAGGTCTTTGAAATCGCATCGAAATTGCAATGGTTAGCCTTGGATTTTTTTCGAGTGAAAAATGGAATCGTCTGAAACTCACGTCAATGAAAATGCAGGCCATAAGCACACCAGAAATGGCGGTTTTATGTCCGGGCGACGCCTGGTTTAGAAACTGTGGCTTGTCAAAGTTGAGGGGGGAGGTCTTTGAAAACGCATCGAAATTGCATGGGATAGCCCATGATTTTTTTGGGGGAAAAAATCGAAGATTCTCGGAATGTTTTCAAAATCAGTTCCAATTTTTTTTCACCAAAAATGAGAATAACAGGCCATCAGAAAGTGGTAACTATGAGTAGGTATTCCAAGAACGCCGCCGCATATGCAACGGATTATTTTGTGCATACAACTAGGTGCTATCTGTACATTGACCAAACCAAAGAAAGCGTTCAAGCCACAAAATCATCGAAATCTCCGAGAATCCGCATCGGATTTTGACGAAATTGCTCTCATTCGAAAGGACACACTCTAAAGCCATAAGTTTTGGGTTACCGAAGCGAAATCTTTCTCTTCGCCGGAAAAGGTCCCGCGTAAACAATCACCCAGCAAGACACAATTCTTTCATTATTCTTTTCATTGAACGCAGTCCCCGGGCGTTTCTAAAGCAACCTGAGAACGTGAGCAAACAAATCCCCACCCCACCTGGTTCAGGTACTCGCTCGTCGTGGGGCAACGAAACCAACCCTTCAAGTCCCACGCTGCCTTTCGTTCCTTTTCATCTCATTAATCAAGATCCACGAGCTTCAACCCCCCGACCTGCCTGAAAGTGGTATCCTCGCTTTGATCAAACTTCAAACACAAGCCAAATGAAAGCGAAAAAAAACTTGACCCCATTCGTCCTGGCATCCATGTCGAAAAAGGAATTTAGAATTATGCAAACGAACTGCGAACGGGGCACGTTCCACCCCAGCTCCCGGGAGCCTAATGAAGCACACACCCGTCAGCCGTCAGCCCGTCAACCCGTCAACCCTTTGGCATGGATTACTTGCCAAACAGCCCCCATTTCACCTTTGCCGTTAAGACGATGAGACGATGGGACGACGGGGACGGGGATTAAAGAGCACACTGCCGGGGGTGCTCTTCCACAGAAAACGAAAAGAAATCGACTCCTTCCAGGTCCTTTGTGTGTCAATTCATTGGTCCTCGTGTGACGGAGCCTTGTTTCAGAGCACTTCCCTTCGAATTACACACACACATCCACTCGATTGGCCCCGAGAGATAGTTCCCACAGAAGCACACACCGAGGGAGCCAACTCAACACGGATCATCTCGTCTCTGACGGAAGCTCGGCTGCAGATCAAAGGCGAACTCCCCTGACTACTCACATAACAATAATTAATCAGCATCAGTATCATCATCGTCTCATCTCATCCTCATTCGCATCGTTGTCAGTGTCGTTCGTCGTCATCGTCGTCGGGGCGAAGTGTAAAGTTGGCCCAAGGCGGCATCATCCGGAGCAGGAGAGTGAACCCTTAAATGATGGCAAATGCTGAGGTTACAACCGAACCGAACGGGGACTTCCATCGAGTGCTCCAATTGTGGCAATGTGGGGATCTACGTATGACTGGAGTTCTCACGTTCTTTTGAATGAGAAGGGAGTCCTTGAGGGAGGGGGAGGAGGAGGGGACTGATTGTAAGCAATTGGCATGAAAGAAGGATAACTAATTGGGGAGAGACATATGTTCGTTGGACTGGGGCGCTGACTGGGGGCACTGGATGGATTCGATTTTGAGGCGGGCAACTGAACCATGCCACTTGGAAGACATTCTGTGAAGTGTGTGCATTCTTTTGAGGACATTCAACGCCACTCCACCGGGGGTTTCATTGAATTTGAGGGGGGAGTTGTCAGTCGACGAAAGGTCGCAAAAGATCTTTTTTGATTTGATGATGTTCACTTCGGTCGGTAAGGTAGTGTGGTTCTGTTGAATTAGCTGTCATTTTGCCAACTTAAAGTGGATTTTTTTGGGGAAAATTGAAGGAAGTTCGTCAGGAATGCGCGTGTCTCTTAAAAATGGGCAATTCGCCTTCGCCTTCGCCTTCGCCTTCGCCTTCGGTGCAATTGACAGGTACCTCAACTTGTCGTTCAAAATGTCATCGAATATGTCACTCAAAACATCGTCCGAGTCCCTGTTCGACTAACTGTCGTCCGGATGATGACTCACGGTGTTTTTAGAGGCCCCTCTGAATACCTCCCCAATTTCCCAATCGATCCTTGTCAAGTCCCGCTTGTCCCGATGACAGCCTGTCAAACGTGAAAGCATCAAAAACAGAACCAAGAGACGCCCCAATCGCCCGTCAGCAGCAAAGTCATTTGCATTCAATTTTAATTCACTCCACAACTGATGCGTGCCCAGTGGATGGCGGTCGTCCTCATCTCATCCAGCACACCTCTGCATTGCCAGAAATTGGTAATTTTCCTCAATATATTCACTATTCCACTTCAAAGAAGATCCACGCACATTTTCGCCGCACACCGACGCGGCGCACTCTAAAATCGTGCTCCACTCCAGGCGTCGGCTCCATCTGCTGCTGCGAGCACCGGCAGAGGAATCAAATTTAATCAAAAACCTCTCCTTTCCCCTCCAGGCATCCGTTGTTCGTTGGTCCTGTTCAATTATTTCCACCCCTCACTGTAAAATTTATTAAATGCATAACCAAACCACATGCTCCCCACGTTCCCCACGCACTGTCCGCGAGTTTCTCTTTTTTTCATTCTTTATGCTGTTCTCCGTTTTTTTTTTTTATTCTCTTGTGTGTGTGTAGCTTCCTGTTCCGGTGTCCTTTGTATTTACATTTCGCTCATCCTGCACAAAGTCCACGTCCATGGCAACGCAGCGAACATCAAAAAGGGATCCCTGCGAGGCACGCAGTCAGGACAACTACGACGGGACACTGCTACCTTTCGATTGGGAGCCAGCCGGGGCAACCCCATCATCGGTCGACAGTCGAGAGTCGAGAGACGACAGTCGGTTCCCTAGGTAAACGGCGTAATTACATGCCGCCCGCGCTACCACATGTGTCAATATTGTGCGCCGGCAAAGCTTAATTACTGTCAGTTCAGTGGAATATGATTTAATCAGTTATTCGCTTATGATTCACAGTTAGACGGGGTCGTCGCGGGCGCCGGGCGAAGGTCCTTTGTGCGTTCGCCTCCGAACAATGGATAATGAACAGAAACTCGAAGTGGGGATGATTGTCTGCAGCAGGCTTCTGTGCGTGGATGTGCGCGTCTGTTGCCATGGATCCCGGATCCGGGAACGTCTATTCTGGAACTTTGTACGGTTGTGAACTGAACGCGGGTGCCTTAATTACGGAACAGCTGAGGCGTGGACGTTCAAGCGATCGAGGATGGGCCGGGGACGGGATAATGCTTTGAGCTTGCCGCAGTCTGCTGGATCTGCCGGGTGAACTCGGATTCCATTGATGAGTGTTTGACGTGTAATTTGGTTAATTTCAAGAGACCCACTCACAGATGTGGGATGACAAAGGAAGAGAATTGATTTGGAACTGAGGAGGTATCGACTCGGATGTTGCCCGGTAGAGGGGCGTCCTCTTTGTTCTTGGAAGACAGTGCTGCTTGGATATGACATTGCTGCTCATTGGATGTGTCAAAAATGCTCTCTCTCGTCACTGGATACTCCACAAAGATTCACCGGAGAAGAGGTGGAGGCTCAATATGCCCTCGATTCAAGACGAAAAAGGAAGAGGGGACCAAGAAGACGTGGAGGCTCAATGGGCTTTCAATTCGAGACGAAAAAGGGAGAGACAACCAAGAAGAGGTGGCGGCTCAAAGCGTCTTCGATTCAAGACGAAAAACGAAGAAGGGACGAAGAAGGGTGGAGACTCAATGAGTCTTCGATTCAAGACGCTAAACAAACAAGCGACCGTGTCAGAAGATCGGAAAAGAAGGGCTTGATGCTATTTGGACATAACTTTGCGTGGGAATTCTGCTGTCTAGGGAATTAGAGAATATCCCAAGCTAATGAAGAGTCTCTTGGTCTTTTTGAGAGAAAAGTTCTACGCTTGATCTTTGGTCCTGTTGGCGTTGATGGCATGTGGAGGAGAAGGTTCAACCACGAACTGTACGAGCTGTACAGCGACTTGAGCCCAGCCAGGCGTCTACGGATCCAACGCCTAAGATGGCTAGCCCATGTAGAGCGTATCCTCCGTTGCATTGTCCCACAGGCCGATTCCCAATTCGAAGACTCTAAGCTGCGGCCCGAAGAGTCTTCAACTCTGAGCCTCTGGAACAACGCAACAGAGGACGTCCACGTACAAGGCGGTGCACACAAGTCGAGGGGACCTAGGCCGGCTTGGTGGGGGCCAGATGGCGAAAGATCGTGTCGGCTGGAAACGCATGTTAGGACTGTAGCGTCATGAGAAGAAGAAGAAGAGAATTAGACTTCACGAGCGTGTGACAAATCGAAGGTCACTCTGCAGAGACTATTTGTAGCGAATTTATGACGACAGTCTTTGAAAAGATTGAATGGCTGGAGACTGGAGGCTAGAGTATCGGGGCTAGAGACTGGGGGCTAGAGACGGAAGGTTGGATGTCTGGTGGCTAGACACTGGAGGCTAGAGGGTGGAGGCTAGAGACTGGGAGCTGAAGACTAAAGGCTGGGGGCTAGTTGCTAGAGGCTGCTGGCTAGAGGGTAGGGCTAGAGACTGGAGGCTGGAGGCTAGAGCCTGGGGGTAGAGTCTGGAGGCTAGAGACTGGAGGCTAGAGTATCGGGGCTAGAGACTGGAGGCTAGAGGCTGGGGGCTAGAGGATCGGAGCTAGAGACTGGAGGCTAGAGAATGGGGGCTAGAGACTGGAGGCTAGAGAATCGAGACAAGAGACTGGAGGCTAAAGGCTGCTAGCCTCCAGTCTTTAGCCTCCAGCCTTTAGCCTCCAGTCTCTTGCCTTGAATAGGGGCTAGAGACTGGAGGTTAGAGACTGGAGGCTAGAGACCGGAGACTGGGAGCTAGAGGCTGGAGGCTGGACTCTAGAGACTGGGGGCTAGAGACTGGAGGCTGGAGGAAATAAACTGGAAGCTGGAGGATATAGACCGGAGGCTACTGGCTAAAGGATGGAGGCTAGAGATTGGAGGCTGGGGAAGGACAACAATGTCTTGCTCTCTGCGGCCAATTCATGAAAGAAAAGGGCGAATATATTCTCTATCGGAACAGATGAGGAGGAAGTAGTAAGCCTCTTGGGATTGGAGGACCACAATCTGCTGACGAAAAGAAGTCTCATGACATGGCAAAACTCTGGCCGAAACCAAGTTCTAGGCGACTATGTAGACTGGGATTCGGGATTCATAGACAAAGAAGCAGAAGTTCCTCTCAGAAGCAGTTGTAAGTTGTCCAGGAAGCCGCCAGTTGCAAGTCGTCCAAGAAGCCGCGGGTTGCAAATCATCCAGGAAGCTGCCAGTTGTCCAGGAAGGTCCAGGAAGTATTGAGTTCCAAGTCGTCTAGGGAGCCACCAGTTGCAAGTAGTCCAGGAAGGTCCAGGAAGTTATCAGTTCCAAGTCGTTCAGGAAGCCGCCAGTTGTTTCGTCTCTGAAATCCCCCGTCGTAGTCGCTGTAATTCAACCCTCCTCCCACTCAAACACGACTATCTTCTATCCCCTTTTTGAAGAACACCCAACGACTGACAGCTCTTGGCTGTATTTTTAATTCTTCCCTCCACTGTACGTGCCCAGCGACCTCAGCCTACACACAGCACAACACTCCACTTTCATTGCACAGGACATTAATAGGTCCAACTCGTGTTTTGTGCCCTCGAACTCATCCCGTGCACCGCGCACACTAATTACCTCCAGTGCGGCGGCACTCGTCGCCGAGGTAAAGGTGAAAGGCTCCAGCTCCCACTCCGAGCCACTGCCGTCATTCGCGACCCCATTCATTTGGGAATTTCCTACAAAAGCTCAGTGTGTGGGTAGATCTCACGTCCTCTCCGTTCCTTTTCTTTTTTTCCGCTCTGCTCTGCTCTTGTTGCTGCTCGCTTGCTCGCGCGTCTCCCCTTTGTGCGATAATTAACTCCTGGCAACAGGTCGGGAGCTCTGCAAACAGCACGCAATTCAGTCCATCCTCTCGTCGTCGTCCTGTTGCTAGTGTGTGCTGTGTGGCGGTGTGTGATGTGATGCGGGCGCGGCGAAGGGAGCGGGGCCCGCCTCTGCTGATGAGGAAACGTCGGTGGTCCTTCATGTCAATTCCCTTTGAGTTATGCAAATGATTGAGTGAAGTGCTTGCTTGAAAATGAGATGAGACGAGGGCGCACGAAGAAAAGGAAGCAGAAGGATGCTTCAGCAAAAACGCAGAAAAGGAGGACATTCCTTATCGAGAACAAAGCGCAATAATAATGAAAAAGCATGCGGTATGAGCGCGCACACACACGGCTGAGGTTTCCTATTGCCACTGGTGGTGGCGACGGTGGCATGGGAGGCCGATGAGATGAGATGCTGATCCGACACATGCAGCAGCAGCTGTCGAAGTTGAGCTGCCCCCTTCCGCGCCGCCAGTCCTCCGCGTTGCTTGCCACGAGGATCCCATTTCACAAAGGAACACCGCCGCTCTGAAGTGTGTGATTAGTGCAGTCGTCGGGAGGAGAGCGACTAAGCGATAGTCTAGAAGTGGTATCGAATGTGTGCCGCTGGAATGCAAAAAATGTGTCCATGGAAACCTCAAACATGTCACTTGTACGAGATACACCGTGGGGAACGGGTTAAAATAGTTCATATCAAAAGCGGCTTGGATGTTGTTAACTCAAAAAAGTTGTCAGCTGCGGTTTTGGGTCGCTGTTGTGCGTCTCATGCCACCGCGACGTGAATTTTAACCGAGTTTCGATAGAAAATACTCGTTCTCAGCTGAGAGGCAGTTGTGCGGCGGTAGTGCGGCGGTGATGCGGTGGTGGTGCGGTGACGGTGCGGTGGACGCTACTACTGACACGGTAAAGTGATCGAAGACGACAGCGACGTCGATGAAGTTGCGGTGGATCTGGTATTCGCCCGGCGGCGGTAGATCTGGTCCACTCCGAGGGGTTGGTTATGTAAGCGACGACGGCGACTACTTGTCATCTGAAAACCGCAACAAGGAGTTTTTGTTCCCACACTCTCGGTGTCCGGTTACGGGATGGGATGCTTTGTGAGGCAGTGCCGGTGATGTGGCCAGGGGACTGACAAGGGGATGAGTTCAAGTTCACAGTGGGTAATCCAAGGTCGTGGGAATGTGAACCGAAGGCTGCGGCAGGACACACGAAAAGTGAAAGGAAGAGCGGCGTTAAATGCTGTCGCCTGCACGGGAGCTCCAAAGAAGACGGTGAAATGAGGCTGCGGCAGGAAGGAGCGACGTTAAATTCTGTCGCCTGCACGGGAGCTCCAAAGAAGACGCTGAAATAAGGCTGCGGCGGGAAGGAGCGGCGTTAAATGGTGTCGCCTGCACGGGAGCTCCAAACAAGACGATGAAATAATCCAAGGGGAACACGTTCTTCTATTAAATCGATCGAAATGAATACATAAATTGGTTGAAAATGAAAAGGCCTAAGAACTCAATCGTTCTTGAAAGTCCGAGAGTGTGTCGAGCTCCTGTCGGGTCATTGGGTGCGTCTGCAGCCGTCTTGACTGGGCCAACCTGCAACAGAGAGGATTACTGCTTCGTCTTGAGCAAACCATCGCCGTACTCACACCAAATTCGACTCCTGCTGGTACACGTCGGTGAGGAAAATGCGCATATTCGAGAGGAGGGTCAGTCGGTTTTGCTGCTGCGTGACGTCTCCGACTTGCATCGCCGTCTCAATCATCTGAATGGTGGTCAGGACGATGTGAAGCTTCATCGCACGTTGCGTGCTGTCGGGCATTCGCGTTTCCACGTACTTCTTGAAGGCATTCAGGGCTTTCTGAGAACAGAAGTGGGGGCTTAGTCGGTGAATGAATGAGCTGAGGGACTTACGTTGAACTTGGGCCACTGTGTTCGACGGAAGAGGTTGTAGATTGCCACGGGGATCACGTACGTGAACAGCTTCGGTTTGGGGAACTTCTCCGAGTCGTATTCGAAGAGGATGTCCAACAGTTCCGTCAGCTCCTTTTCAAGGTCTGGTGCCTGCAAAGAAAGAGGAGGGGGAGATGAAATTTGTTTTCACACGTCACGTCTGCAGGTACCATCCCAAAGTAAGCGACAATTTTCCACGTGGTAGCCGTTGGAACTTGGACAAACTTGTGGAGCATGTTGAAGCAGTGGAGGATGTTCTGCTGCAGCTCCAGTTGTCGCAGTCGATTGTCTGCCAGAGGGTCTGTGAAAGCATGAGTCTCGACAGAGCTCACCACGACATGGTAGGCATCTCGTTCCAGCTTGAAGTTGAAGGTTATGTAGAGGTCGCAAAGAGCTCGAATTGCCTGCGGAGGACACCAGTTAGGCATGGATTTCATCGCGTGCAAGGACACTTACCGCCTCAGCGAAGGTGAGCGAGAGTTTCGATTGATCGTCGCTTCCCAGGGTTTTGAGGAGATACTCACGGAATGGGTGGATCTGACTGAGAAGCACCGTCGACGCAACATTCGATTGGTCCGCAGTCATCTGAGCGTACATTGCTGAGAGAATTTTGAGGCCCCCTGAGTAGGTTGTGATTGCTAGAGAATCTGGAGAAGACGTGAAAGAATCCATTCGAATGCAGCCATCACCGCTTACCCAAGATGCACCCGTGTTCCTCAGAGAGCTCGTGGAAGCTGTTGGTCTCTATGAGTCGTGTGCCCAAGTCTGTGACTAGTTCAAAAACGTGTTCCTCGTTCAGCACCAGCAACGAGTCAGTGCTGGCGGCGAGGAGGACAAGAGCGTGTTGCAGTGCCTTCACTTGCTCCAAGGTGAGCTGAAAGGATGCTGTGAGAAAGAGGATCTGGGAACGGGAATGGACAACAAACCCTTGACTCGTTTGAGGTGATTTCCTTGTACTTCCTGTAGACACGTCTGCCAAAGCGATCCATCTCGTCCTGCATGTTGAAGGCGTCCATTAGCTGGACCATGTTGTAGCCCACATTTCGAACAACTGTGTGATCCTTGTCGGGCTTCCTGAGGAATCCGAGGGCGTACTGGACAAAGTGATGAGCAGCCTGCAAGAAGAATGTCTCTCAGAGCTCCATAGCCCCATTCTGTCAAACTTACAATCGGAAAGCGCTGGATTGTGACTTTTGCGACCTCGGGGTCCGTGGTGGAGTAGCACTGCAGGAGAATCCCAATGATTTGCCACTTGTCCTCCAGGGAATTCAACACATCTGGCAACTTGAGCAGGAATCGGCTGATGCGCTGAGCGTACTCATCTGAGAAGGAGGCGTTAGAGGAGGACAAATGATGAACGTGGGCAGCTTGTTACCATTCCTTTCGATGTCTTGATACAGCTTCTTGTAGACCCTTACGGCAAACTGAGCAGTAACACTCAAGGTCCTCAGGTTCCACTCTGATTTCGTCAGGATTCGGACGTACGGATCGAAGTGGGTTAAGTACGGGAACTGATCCCAAAAGGATTCGATGAAACCGTCCAGACTTTCGATGCCGTCCTGAGTTGGGGTGGATGAGGTGAGTGGTTGGGCTGTGTTGAGAGGAGGGGATACTTACGGCGTAGGAGAGATAGAAATCAATGATGTCTCGGAGTATAAGCTTGTCTGCGAAACATCTCCGCATGTAGGACATGTAGAAGCCGATGGCGAGTGAACGAACTTCGAGCTTGTGGCTGAGGGCGTTGCGGAAGATTGCGTGGAGTTGTTCTCGGGAGAAGCACTCCAGGATGCTGAGGTGGCTGGAAAATGATGGAAAACAGGGGTTAGGGAGTGACAAGGCAGGAGATTCTGTCCTGATCGGTGATTAAGGAATGACAAGGCAGGAGATTCTGTCCTGATCGGTGATCAAGGAATGACAAGGCAGGAGATTCTGTCCTGATCGGTGATCAAGGAATGACAAGGCAGGAGATTCTGTCCTGATCGGTGATCAAGGAGTGACAGGGCAGGAGATTCTGTCCTGATCGGTGAACAAGGAGTGACAGGGCAGGAGATTCAGTCCTGATCGGTGAACAAGGAGTGACAAGGCAGGATATTCTCTTTAGATCGAGATCTGATCTTGGTCATAAGATCAGGCCGGAGTTAAGGAACCAGGGGCTTGTTTGGTTTGTAACGAAACTCATCCCCTCCAGCTAGGTAGGTAGAGTGCCCTTGCGACGCGGGGGTGTCCTTGGGTCGCTTCTCACTGAGACCAACAATTGTGTCCATTGTGTCCTGCTGTGTGCTGCTTTTAGCTGCTGATTAAACCCCCCCCCCCATGGTGCTTCAGCTCTATTTTATTCAGATCCTCCAGCTTGTCGAAGAAGTTACTGCCCACTGTCAGCAGTCTCCTTCCCCGTATGGCTGGACAATCGCATAGCAGGTGGCGGACGGACTCTATTTCGTCCTCGTCCCTGCAACGTCTACAATAGTCGCTATGGGAGATACCTAACCTCCTGCCCCTCCAGCTAACGACCAAAGAACTCACCCAAGCAACGCTTGAAGGAAACTCAGCAACGAGGAGACGAGATTCGTTGAGGTCTTTGCGGACAAGACACAATAGCCTCTAATGATCTCAGGTCCAGTCAAGAATTGGATGAGGCTTTCCCTTTGACGACTGTCCACTTCAGAGTTCTCCACAGTGACTCTCATGTGCCTGAACAGTTGCGCCCTGTTCGATGAGCTCTGGAACAGAGGAAACTACGTCAAATGAAAGTCCAAACTCTGCAGACTCACCTCGTATTCAATGCACTTGATGTAGAACTTGAAGACGTTTTCATCGACCGACGAAAAGTAGGCGTAGTCTTGTTCAAGGAGTACACAGAGTCCTTTGAAGATGGCATCGTGGGAGTCCAGGTGCCTGAAAATAAACGCTTAGTTTGGGAAGACATCCATTGGGACCTCACCCAAGTCCGTTTTGGGAGAATTCGAAGAGCTTGTGACATTTGCTGTTCAGTCGAGGGCATGCCTCCGATTTGACTTTCCTTATCCTGTGCATCGCCTTGAGCAATGGAAAGCCTGGAAGATTCAAAAGTTAAAAGAAACCTTTGGCTGGGAGGAGGAGACAGACTTATCAAAGAGAGAGGCTCCCAGAATTTGTCCTCCCACGAGGGATCCATGGAGTCACAGAAGCTGAAGAAGATCTCGATTATGTTCAGCAATGGCTCCAGCAGATCGGCTTGATCGAAGGCCTTACAGGTTCGTTGCAGCAACGCACCGTATTGGATGAAGGTGGAATGATCGTACTGGAATTTGAAGGAATTGATTGCCTCTTCTGGCCAGTGGAAGACAGAGTTGGTGACTTCGGCGAGCGTAACGTAGTACCGCAAGCCGATGGCATCTGAGACGGAGTGAAGGAAGCTCTTCAGGGTTGGCGAGATGTCCTGACCATTTGACTGCGTAACTGCGTCAACTATTTGCGACGCGATTCTCTGGAAAGGAAGAAAGTTGTTGAAATGGTGTTTCAGGCTTTGGTTAGGTTAGGTAAGGGGGCTTCTAGTGAATTCAGGCACATGAGGGTCGCTGTGGAGAACTCTGAAGTCGACAGCCGTCAAAGGGGAAGCCTCATCCAGTTCTTGACCGGACCTGAGATCATTAGAGGCTATTGTGCCTTGTCCGCAACGGCCTCAACGAATTTCGTTTCCTCGTTGCAGAGTTTCCTTCAAGTGTTGCTTAGGTGAGTTCTTTGTTTTTCGTTTGAAGCTGAAGGGGATTAGGTTAGGTTAGGCAGCTGCTAGTGAATTCACCAGCAAACTTAGACCATGTTGATCCATTGTGATATCCAGACTACTACCACTGATCGACCGCTCCAGTGAGACTGTCGTTAATTTGATCCCAACGGCAAATAGTGACTGCACCAGGTTTGAAAAACCAGATAGAAGCGTACTAACTTTACTTTCACTGGGATTCGAACCTGGGACCTCTCTAACTTCTTCTTCTTCTTCTTCTTCTTCTTCTTCTTCTTCTTCTTCTTCTTAGGGCGCTACAGTCCGAGGTAGATCTGGGCCTCACTCAACATGCCTCTCCAACCAGCACAATCTTTCACCAGCTGTCTCCAGTTTCGCACACCAAGCCGGCTGAGGTCCCCCTCGACTTGTGTGCGCCACCTTGTACGTCCTCTGTTGCATTGTCCCACAGGCTCAGAGTCGAAGCTTCTCTAACTTAGGGCAGGCACTTAACCAATTGCACCATCTAGTGGTCCTGCTGAAGGGGGTGAGTTTCGTTGCCAAGCAAACTTCAACCAAAAACCCCCTAGTTCCTCAACTACAACCAGATCTTGGTCATAAGTCTCGATCTAAAGAGAATACCCTGCCTTGTCACTCCTTGATCACCGGTCAGGGCAGAATCTCCTGCCTTGTCACTCCTTGATCACCGATCAGGACAGAATCTCCTGCCTTGTCACTCCTTAATCACCGATCGGACGAGAATCTCCTGCCACTTGTCACTCCCTAACCCCTGTTTCCCATAATTTCCCATCCACCTCAGCACCCTGGAGTGCTCCTCCCGGGAACAGCTCCACGCAATCTTCCGCAACGTCCTCAGTCACGAGCCCAAAGTTCGTTCACTGTTTCAGGCTTGAGTTTAAGAGAAAGTGAGGATGACTCAGCTTAGTTCCCCTCTGTGTGCTCCCGATTGGACTATGTCCCTTTGCCACTGTCAACAGTCATGAAGTTCCATTGAAAAAACCTTGGAAACAACCCGCATATTCACCAGGTGGATTCCCTCCAGCATATCGCATTAATTTCCTACACCCTTCAGATGATCTTCACTTTTATCATGGCAACCGATTTGTGTCTTGTCGCATGACATGCGTCAAGTGGACTCAACGATAACGCAGTGTTACATTAGACCGCCTCCCTAACCTACCCCAAGCCAATCCACGACCCTGTCGAGGGAAAAGAACCAGAAATGACTGTCATCACACGTCATGTTCAATTATAGCGCGAGATATCTTTAACCACGCTTAATCCACGATAGAATCTATCGCTTCGATAGGACTTTCGTTTGATTTCTTACTCACAACTTTCGTCATATCTGATAATCTTGGCGGAGAGAGGCGATAAGTCGTTGTATCAGCGCAGGCGATACGAATCCACTCGCCTCGAAAGTGAACAGTGCTTCCTGACCGTTCACACGATGCGGTACAAAATTCAATTGGTTCTTATCATCGCCATGAGGCTCACATTTGTGCTGGTAAGTGGAAGCAATACGTGAGAGGTTGTCCCACTCTAACCTTCTCATTTCAGAGCGAGATCGAGAGCTTTGCCGTCCTAGCACAACGTCAAATGCAAAATGACATCAGTATCGCAGAGGCTCAGTTGAACTTTATCAGCAGTCGGTATCAGGATTTGATTGATCTCATCCTCTACAGACAGCAGAGGACGCAAGCTTTGATCCAAGATGTGAATCAAAACCTGATCTTGAAGGAAATTGTCGATCCTGCGTATAAGACCTGCATCCAGAAGTACAGGTCAGAGATGTACACCAAATGGCAAGCTGAGGGGAAATTCACCGCATGTCACACTGACTCCGAGGAGAAGAATCAGAAATTCCTCTTCGACGCAGACTCTCCGTTTAGAAGTGCACGGAATATAGCCAACATCCAGTGGCCGATGAGTGTGGAGAACTGCACAAAGGACAACGAGACACATCCAGAGGACTGTGTTGTCGCCAAAGTTGGTAAAACAAATGCAAATCAAATGCGTGCAGTTGCTACAGATGAGCTGTTTCTCTATCCACAGGCTGAGACGTACTTTTGGGCATTCAACGAGAACATGAATGATGTTCAGGATTTGGGAGAAATGAACCACGGATTGGCATCGGTGATTGCCCGCAATGCGATGGAGTGTTCTTTCTTCGCCGAGAAGCGAGTTCTCATGAAAATGGGAGGCATCTTGCAGTTGATTGACATCTGCCTGGCGGACATGCAGTTGCCACCCATCAGCGGGGAGTTGCTGTTTGACTAGAATTAAGTGAAGGATATCCCTTTTTGTGTGGGGACCTTGTGAGCATTTTAAAAATACAAATGAATCAGTAAAACGATGACTCATGCGTAAGTCTTGGGATTTTTTGCAATTTTTTCGCACGCACGCATGGCAAGTAACTTGAAATGATAACCGACTGGATGGCGCAGTTGGTTAAGTGCCTAATTAACGACACTGGAGTAGGCTGCTACCTAGCAGTACAATGGACCAGTTCTGAGTTTGAGTGCTCTAGTAGTGTTTCAAAAATCATCCAAAAAAAGAAAAAAAAAAGAAAACTTGAAATGATGAAATTCGATCGAGTTGTCTATGAATTTCGTGCCCTTATCGTCGACTCTCCGTGCTTTATCTCGAAAATGACTGGTCACTTATTAGTCCAGGAAAATTGAAATGAATTTACTAACCCTTGGGGGAATTTTTCGCTGCAACAATTCAAATAGACGCATGTTGTCGATGAATGCTTAGTTGTAACTGTAACTGCTTGATGGGACGATGATTGCTTCGCTTCAGCTGTAATTGCTTGATGAGTCGATGACTGCTTGGCTGTAACTTTAATTGACTGATGGGTCCAAATGTGATTTTAGCCGTTTGATGAGTCCAAAACGTGATCTGATTGCTCCTCTAGAGTCGGGAGTATGTAGAGTACGTAGAAATACGATAGGCCTCTGATAAAACGCACCAACAGATGTCAAATTAATCAACTTCTATTTAAAATTCTCAAACAATTCGAATGTTATATAAAAAACTGCATTTATTTGCTTTGAAAAAGCGGAAGGAAATTCTTGCAATCTGACAGTTTCCGCTGCAGTTGCTATTCTGTGTCTTCGCTCGCAGTTGTCAGTGAAAAATATCCCAATAAGAATTTTTTATAAATTTCCCTTTTCATCATCTGTCGCATATGACCCAAACTACTGCCAAAATTTATACGACCCGAATAAAACTGATAACCTGACATGTAATTAAAATGTTTTCCTCCTAAACAACAACAATAAACAACTCAATCGATTGCGAAAAAAAAAACAGAATATCTGATAAAACTATCGAAGATAAATTTCCCCTGTCATCTGATTACTTCCCTTATCATATGACAAACCCAAACTGAACTACCCAACCGACACTGGCTGATATGTCGTGTGTTTACATTTTCCCGCCATTCTCTACCGACATGTCATACACTTCAAATTGAAATGGTAGATTTCGCGGCAAATAATTGGATACCCTATAGGATATTTTTTTAATTCAAATTGATGTCCAAAAAACAGTGGAAATTGATTCAATAACATTCTCAATTCAAAGTGCATTATCCAGTAGAAGTTTACGAAGAACATGGAGACACCAAGAACTCTGCGTCAACGTCCATCGCGTAATCCAACTCCCAGGCTATCGGAACGCAAGAAATCTCTTTTCTCCGCAACACGAAGTGAAAAACCAGAAATAAATTCCGATTCAGAACAGGAGAACTATGTCCTGGACGGTATTGCACCTCTAGGTGCGAATAAAAACCCAGTTAGTCAGAGGAAAGGTAAGGGAACTTCTTGTAAAGTTCAACTGAAGTCGATAAGTTTCCTAAAGAACAGCAACATTTCCCCTGAGCGAATGGATGATGATGTTTTTGACAAATTACCCGACAGTCCGCCACAAAATGATCACATTTTGTCACCGACGCAGGGCAGGCAAATGCGTTCGAGAAACAAACTACCCCCCGCGGCGAATGTGCCCATCACATCGTCACCATCGAGCAGCAGAAGCAATGATCTTCCAGCGACACCACAGCAGAAAACACTGGGTGATGAGCTGCCAACACTGTTCACAAACTCAATGAACTTGAATAAGAACAAGAAAATCGTCGAGGAGGAGATTGTTGAGGAGTCGTCAGACGATGAGAGGATCGAACGGACGCCGAGAACGAGGAGAAAACGCCAGAATTTAACCTCAAACGAAGCAGACATTGTTTCAGTTGCAAAAATAAGGCGGCTAGACAACGCTCAGAAGATGTCCATACCCACAAAGAGTTTCTATTCGCACAAGAAGTCGCCGCCAGTTGTGAAGAGTCCCCCCCTGGCTATGCTTGTGAAGCGCTCACCTAGGCTTAGACGCAGCAGAGCAGGACAGGGGATCGGTATAAACAAAGGTGTGCATCACAAGATTCGAAGGAACCCAAAGCAGAGCTCAGCGATCATGGCCACAAAGGCCGACGTCATGAGCATTCTAAAGACGATACAGAATGAAAAACTCCGCAATCTCCTCACGGCAAAGCGGCTGGAGAAGGATCAGATCGAGAACTGTCACCGGATACTGAATTACGGCAAGAATCCCATCGAAATGGCGAGACCTCTGAGTGTGATCGGACGAGGGGACAACAAGGCAGCGAGTCCGAACAACGATGACAACAACAACCACGGTGGCGCGAGGGTCACCCCCAGCAAGTGCTACGACAACAATGGAACGGGTGAGGTGTCCCTAGGATTCTCCGACATTGAGTGCAGCAGCGAATCGGACGAAGAACTGCAGACAGCTGAGTCCACAGGAAAGCCAATCCATTCCGATGAAGAACTTGAGAATCGGGTGCCGACTCCAGTGGCTGGGAGGAAGTTCTTCAAATCCGGCTATTCCACGACGAAGAAGGAAGTCAAAATCACCGACAACATCAAGGCTTCCATGCAAAACGGCAAGCTGACCCTGATGCAGGACCAAAAGCAGAGGAGGAAGAAGATCAAGTTGAGGAACCAAAGTGAGTACTCAGAGGATCAGATAATGTTCCCAATCATCATCTTTTTCGATTTCAGCGAACGAGTTCTCGTCGGAGCAGGCGAGAGTCGATGAAATCCTCAAGACGCTGGATGTGTCAACGATTGCCACAGATGAAGCACCTCCTGCACCGGACTTTGTGAGTCAAGTGGAACTGACCTGCACCACGCCGACACTCTCCGTCGACGACAACGAGGCCTTCGAAGAGATGCGGATGACGGAGAACGAGGAAGACGATGACCACTACGAGTTCCGTCGCCGTTTGCCATACAACACCAACGATCCCGAGTTGATCGAGCAGCAGCACACGTTGCTGGACTTCCTGATCACCAACAAGATCTGCACAGAAGAGAACTTCATCACGTTCATAGCCGATCCGGAGAACCATAAGGAAGAGGCCCAGAAGATCGTCGACCAGCTGGTGGTTGTTGTGGGTGAGAACACCGAGGACTACCGCCAGCGGATTCCGTACAACACCACAAATCCCGTCGAGGTGGAGCAGCAGAAGAATTTCATCCAATTCCTGATCGAGAACGACCTCTGCAACGAGGAGAACTTTCAGATCTTCATCGCCGACTACGCGAATCGACAAGAGGAGGCCGACCGGATCATAACCGAAGTGGTGGCCAGGACGCACAACATCAGCGCCGAAGACCTCGAGCGTGAGCTGAACAAATTCAACGCCCAATCAGCGCCCACCAGCATGGAGCTGGAGATCCCTGATCAAAACAAACAATGTCAGCTGGCGTACGAAGGAGCGGCGGCAGACAAATACTTCCCAGTCTTCTATCCCGGCCGCTGTCACCCGATCAGGGAGACGAAATCGACGAGAAAACTCCCGAGGACCTGGAACGGTGGACACGGTCTGAATCAGTATCAAATCGATGCTGGCCAGAAGCAATTCGGCGCCAGACAGTGCAAGCAATGCGGACTGGTTTACACGGTGCACGAGCCCGAGGAGGAGCGACTGCACAAGGAGTTCCATTCGTCGATGTTCGTTCTCAAGTTCAAGTCATGGATCGATGAGGACATCGTCCAGATATACCCGGAGTGGGGAAATGACGGACGGATCATTCGGATAACGAACATTTCACACGTCAAGCGTCAGGAGCGCTTGAGGGATGTGCTGCAACTGGTCGACAAGGAGCTGGGCTTTTCATCGTACATTATGCCGAAGAATTATACTGTAAGTTGGAGTGAATTTGAGGGGGAGATGGTCAGCGAGAGTGCCGCTATGTTGACACAGGTGACAGGTTTGACGTTTTTTTGAGGTTAGAGTCATCGATGGGAATGGGGTTTTGGTGGGAGGCGAGGGATTGGCTGGGAGTCGAGGGCTTTGTTCCTTTCGAGAAAACAAGATTCCTTGCTCTTCCTTCACCAGAAAGAGACACTTTTCTGCTGATTCCCCGGCCTTAGCGGGAAATGAAAAATGAGACGCTTCACGTTTGCACCAAAATTTCATTCAAAAAGAGAACGGAAACATATTTTCAAAAATAAATTCGGAAAACATTGAGCTTGGTCAATGCCCGATTGCACAGCGGACACTTTCCCTTTCGACGAATCGCTCGGTGGATGCATTCCAAGCAGAATACGTGACCGCAGTAGGTCACCGCTGGGGTTCTCCTCGTGTACATCTTCAGGCAAATGGAACACTCCCTCCTTCGTCGAGCCACGTTCGTTTGCTTCGTCCCCTTGCTTGTGCTTGCAACGATTGTGTTCTGTTTCGCATCCACGTCAGGCATGTCGTGCTGGCTCCTGGGCTTCACAAACTTCAAGTCGTGGTCTTGAAGAGCTGCCACTTCCTCTTGGGGTCTGTCCTCCGAAGGGGAGTCATCATTTGCCCTCTCCTCTTTGGAATCTCGAACGAGAGCCCTCATTCTTGCGAGGAGATTGTCCGCTGTGCGCATGAGCTCTTCAAAGGTCTTCCTCTGACTGCTGTCCATCGCTATCCACCGGCTAATTTCAACTTGAGTACAAAATATATGCTGCGGGTGAAGTAAATCGTTTCCTCAAAAACTGTGAATGCGGCTAGGCTAGAAAATATATTTTGACGTCTGAATTCACAGTCAGAGTGATTTCAAGGCTAAGTGTGAAACGAGAGTATAACTGAGTGGTCGAACGTTGTATTCAATCATTTGCTTGTCTGATCACTCATTTCTTTCATTTCAGGCTTACTTTGCAGTGCGTCAGTGTCAAATAGTTGGTGTGTGCCTGGCAGAGCCGCTTACAAAGGCCCATCGTTACATCTCAATGAACGGAGTCGACTGTTGCACCGAGGAAGCCTTCGATGCTAAGTAAGTTCCCTCGATCTTGGGCACAATGGACTCATAGTGGTCCAAGTGAGCCGTTGACATGGTTTTATGTCAGCAAGGGCACCCATCTACCCAACTTCACCTCACTCTGCTCTCTCTCTCTCTCCCCAGATGTGGCATATCACGAATATGGGTGTCACCACTTCATCGGCGCTTCCACATCGCATCAAAACTCATTCGAGCCGTGCAATTATATACGATCTTTGGAGAGGAGATTCCCCTGGATAAGCTTGCCTTTAGCGCGCCAACCGAAGACGGGAAGAGGTTCGCCAAGAGCGTCACGAAGACAGAGAATTTCCTGGTGTATCAGTGAGCTGAGTCAAAAGATGTGCACATCCACAACCAGTGTTAGGAAACTTGTACAGTTCGATGGGGGCTTTTATTCTAGTTAAAGTTGTTGAATTTAAATGAATACTTTACTTTTATTTTTTATGACATATCCCTTAACCAAGTTACTGAAATGTCGTCAATAAACAATGCCATCGAAGGTTGTTTTTTTTACTAAAAACTGGTGTTTTGATGGGGGAAAATTGATTGGTTTGCGTACACAGCTGGAAAGGGGCCTCAATAAGCTGTACGTGCGTCGCTGAAATCAGCTGGCACACAGTGCTGGATGGAGGACGTTGACTGAGGCCAAGATCCATTCCAGACTGTAGCTTTACCTGGCAAAGGACATGAACGACATTGATTGAGGCCCAAGTCCACCCCGGACTGTAGCTTCAGCTGGCACAAGACAGCGCTGGATGAAGAAGGACGTTGACTGAGGCCCAAGTCCACCCCGGACTGTAACTTCAGCTGGCACAAGACAGCGCTGGATAAAGAAGGACGTTGACTGAGGCCCAAGTCCACCCCGGACTGTAACTTCAGCTGGCACAAGACAGCGCTGGATGAAGAAGGACGTTGACTGAGGCCCAAGTCCACCCCGGACTGTAGCTTCAGCTGGCACAAGACCGTGTTGGATGGAGAAGAACGATGACTGAGTCCCAGGTTCACCCCGAACTGTAGCTTCAGCTGAAGAAGAAGTAGCTCCCAAGAATCTTGTACTTCATATGGAAGTTTAATGAGCAGACGAATCAAAATACCCCACAGACATTTGTCCAATTTCATTGCACATGGCAATTCATTTGAAATTTATCCATGACACTAAACCTGATTCACTTTACCGACAGGGGAATTTTTTGTTTCATACTGGGAATCTTTCTCCCCATGGTGATTTACTCGGAGTCGTATTTGATGCCTTTCTTTTCATTTAATTTTTCTATTTTGCTGGATGAAATTTAAAATCATTTAAAAACTTAAACGCAATTCAAAGAAGTCAAGGAATGTGTTCATGAATACGTCAAAGAGATCCGGGACACACTTAGCAGAAGTTAAAACCATTCAGATGATTCATTTGATAGTCAGAAATTCACCTTTGACGTTTGTTTTGTTCATCATTGTGCTGTGTTTTTTCAACACGACCGTGTGGCCTAATGGATAAGGCGTCGGACTTCGGATCCGAAGATTGCAGGTTCGAGTCCTGTCACGGTCGAAATAAAATCGCGCTTAGCGCGGTTCAGCTTTTTTTCTTACCTTTTCTTTGAGAGCGAATGGCTTTTCTGACGCACCTCTTTCTTTTATCTTTCTTTGACCCTTTTGTTTTGCTTTTAGCACTTAATGATTCGAGAATAACATCATGCAAATGGGGATTAGTCTAATTCTATTCAAGGCTTGGCTTTGTCCACCTTTATTGGATAATTACATCAGTGAGCACATTTGTTTGCTTTATGGGGTCGTTTTGTCAGTGTTCGTCGCAAATAACGAAGACACGATTGAAAAGTGGAAGGGTGTGCAGTCTTGAAGGGACGAGATTGTAGCAAGTATTGAAGGAATTTTTGTAGATCGAAGCTTGTTGCGCTTCGGTAGGAGAAAAGTGTTTAAGGAGAAAAATGCCGAAGGAAAATTCAGAAGCTTCCGACTGCTCAACCTTCCAGTTTTTCAGAGTTTATTGATTATTTGCGAAGAGTGCTGAAAGAGCGACTTTGACTTGAGCTTGACTTCAAGTCTGAGCTTGACTTCAAGTCAACCACTAACTTTTGTCGGCTGTACAGCGACATGAGGCTAGTCAAGCGTCTACAGATCCAACGCCTGAGATGCCCCGGCCTTATAGAGCGCATGGACAAGTTAGCTCCTCCCCGAGGAATCTTCGACTCTTAACCCCTGGGACAATGCTACAGAGGACGCCCACAGTCAGTCTACAGTCCACTTCTAAGCGAGGACTTAATTATTTCGAAGGAGGAGTCGAAAATGAAGAGTAATTGAAAAGAAAACCTTGCAGACGGAAAGAACTGAAATAACAAAGGACTTCTTCTTCATCATTTTAGAGCGCTACAGCTATTGGGTGAAGCCCATGTCTCCGAGGTGGACCTGGGCTTCAACCAGCTTGCCACTCCAACCGACATGATCTCTCGCCACCTGTCTCCAGTTTCGCACACCAAGACGGCTGAGGTTCTCATGGACTTGTGTGTGCCAAGTTATACGTGGACGTCCACTGTTGCGTTGACCCATAGGCGCGGAGTCGAAGAGAGAGAATTACTACTCAGTCCTCAAACAAGAACTTTCATATCTTGCCTCGTCTGTCCCATAAGCCCTCCTCCATCGAGACAAGTTCCATTTCCCAGTGATCTCCAAGAGACTACCACTCTTCGCTCCTCAATATCCGATGACACTTTATGTGGAGGGATCTAGTGAACAGGGTTACATTTCGTACTCTGCGCTAAAGGCACCTCTCTTTTGATCTCGGGTTCTGTGCTTAAGGCACCTCTTTTTTCATTTCGGACTCAGCGCCTAAGCCACCTCTTTTCTCATTCCAGATTCTGTGCTCGGGGTAACTCTCTTTTCGGACTTTCGGACTCTGCCCTGAAGGCACCTCTCTTCTTACGACCTCTCTTGAGCTCTGAAATACTTAAATCGTTCTCCACTCCGCGACTTCCTGAAATTCCTCACTTACCCTTTAAAATATCCCAAGCCACTTCCCCTCACCTATATTTCGCACAGAAAGGCAACTCTCTTTTCATTTTGAACTCATCGCTTAAGGTACCTGTCTTGTCACGGCTTTTCTTGAGCCCTGTACCTAAATCTTTCTCCACTCTGTGACTGCCTGGAGCTCCCCATCGCCACTCACCTTATCCCTAAACTCCCTTCAGTCTCTCCCCTCCCCCATACTTCTCACAGAAAGGCACCTCTCTTTTCATTTCGAACTGCGCTCAAGGCATCTCTCTTCTCACGACCTCTCTTTAGGTCTGAAATGCTTAAATCCGCTCTATGACTGCCTAATGTTCCTCACTCACCCCTCAAAATATCCCAAGTCTCTTCCCCTCCCCCTTATTTCCCACAAAAAGGCACCTCCGTTTTCATTTCGAACTCAGCGCTTAAGGCACCTCTCTTGTCACGGCTTCTTTTGAGGTCTGTTCTACTCAATTCGACCTACACTCCATGACTGCCTGCAGTTCCCCACTCACCCTTCAAAATATCCCTAAATTCCCCCAAATCTCTTCCCCTCCTCCAAATTTCCCACAGAAGTCGATAACACAGTCAAAATCCATTAACCAAATTTATTACTCAAATAAAATCACAAATTCCTCTCAGCCACACCGCCATCGAAACCCCGTTAAATCGAGCGTTCGTTGTTGTCCGTCTGACTCTCCTCCTTCTCATTGTGCTCCGTTGCTCTGACTCTCTTCGTTCTCATTTTGATTCTTGTTCTTATTCTTCTTCTTCTTCTGTCCCTTGTTCGGGAGCTGCTGCTCAATCTGCACATCACTCTCGTCGACTTCCTCCCCTTGTTGCTCCCCAGCCTCGATCTCCGGATTGCCAGTGCTGGTGTCAACCTCCTCCAGGTTGTCAAAGAACTCCTCGTTCACCAGGCTGTAGCCCATCTTCGCCTCCTTCACGGTGATCGAGTACTCGTCGAGGAAATTCTCGCCCACAGTCACGATCCTGTCCAGTTTGAGGTAGGGTCCCGTCTCCTGCGTCATCGGGGGCCATTCGGGGACACCTGGTGCCGATGGCTTGCCAGTCGCTGCGAATGAAGCCCACAACGCCACGGTCCGCTTGGCGATCTTCTGGTCGCGATTGCTGCTGAGGGCGGCATACCACGGCCACGGGAAGAGGTAGACGTTCTCGTCGGTCAGCGAGGCGCCCAGGTCGAATGGCATGCTGTCGGGATCCTCGTCCTCCTGCGTCTGGTAGCGATTGAACTCACCCACGTAGTCGAAGCTGTAGAGGTAGGTGCTGTTCGGCAGGTGCTTGGCGTTCGCCTGCAGGGCGAGCAGGACTGGGTTCTTGAACGGAATCGTGCCGCACATCTGCAAGAGCACACATTAGCTCAAGACCCAGGGGGGTGTCTGGAGGATACTCACGTCGATCAGTCCCGGAATCATCGTGTAGAAGGTTCCGTTCTGGATCTCCTCCTTCGAGAAGAACTCTGTCTCGGCGAACTTCCTCCAGGCGGACGTTGGGTCGGCCCCATTGGTCTGGGCGATGATGTGGTTTATGTAGCCCACGCCATCGAACACGTCATCGGGGACGGTCTCGTTGAAGTTGTCCACGAAGATGTCTGAAACGAGGAACACAGTTCAGAAGGAGTCACAACCAGGAAGCAGGTCAACTCACCCTTCAAAATGAAAGTTCCACCGTTCTTCACACTCCCACCTATCGTGGGGTAGTAGCGGACAGTCTCCGACGCCAACAGCTTCCCAGGGTGCTGCGGCAGGATGCCACTAGGTCCACCGATGGTGAACTGAACGCCTCCGTAGCTGCCGACTCCTTGATTTGCGTTCACGTTTCCGTGCACGCTGAAGGCCTCCAGCAGCCTGCTCGCGTTCACACTCTTCAGGCAGCTGTTGAGCGCCTCCACGTTCTGAAGACGACTGCACCCGGCGTACTTGGCGATGTCCCTTGTGGCGTCTATGGGGTCGTCTGTGATGAAGGCCGGCGAGAGGGCTGAGCCCGACTGGTAGATGACGCGGTGGAAGAGACCTTCTGGAACCGCTGGACTCATGGTCAGGACGTTGATCAGAGCAGCGCCACCGACCTGCCCGAACAGAGTCACGCGGGATGCGTCCCCGCCGAAATGCTCGATGTTCTTTTGAATCCACTTCAGGGCGAGGATGACATCGCTGACGGCAGCGTTGCCGGGAATCTCCTCGGTCATCGATGAGAGGAAGCCAAATGGCCCGAGACGGTACCGAATCGAGACCAGGACAATGTCCTCCTCCAGGAGGTAGCCTGGTGGAGCTTCCACTGAGCTTCCCTCGTACAAGAAGTCCCCGTGGATGTACACCATCACAGGTGAGCGCTTCTTGAACTGCAATACCGACACAAGACTTAGAAGAGGCATTGAGAGGGTTTCTCTTTGACACTCACCGACTTGGTGTTGACCGACAGGAAGAGGCAGTCCTCCACGTCTCGGTTCTTCTTCTCGGCGGACTTCACGAACGCGAGGTCCTGCAGCGACGGACATCCCCTCCGGGAGACAAACGCATTCCGGGTCTCTTCCCACGGTTTCGCCGGAATCGAGGGCTACTCAAGACGGAAACAAGCTCAAACCTCAGACTTCTCCGGCGGTATCAACAAGTGCTCACCTTAAACCTCAGCTCTCCAGAGGGCGCTTCCCCGTACTTCACGTCGAGGAACTGAAACACCAGCTTCCGGCTCCACATCGTCCGCAGCAGCTGCCCACGGACCTTGCCCACCTCGGGCACGTTCAGGGTCACATACCGATGCGCCCGCGGCTTGAACTGCTGAAACTGCCTCAACTGTATCTGATTAACTGCCGCCTCCTCGTCGTCACAAGACCCTGCAGCTACGACGGCCAACAGAACGGCCAACACAAACTTCGACCACGCCATCCCTTTGCGTTCAACGTCGAATTCAAACTAAACCTCGACCGGGTACGGTGCCAAACATGAAACCTTCGGCGCGAAATGCTCCGTTCGCCGACTTCCGCTTCGAGTGGTTCTTGAGGTGGATTTCGGGGCAAAAACAGAATTTCATTCTAAAGAGGTCAATCATCTCGCTCTCTTGCCGCTTTCGGCTCCTCTCAACGACGCACTCAGCGTCGGACGAGAGCTGCGCGAATTCGAACGTCAATAAATCCATATTAGGGGAGATTAGCATAAATGGGCACCTTCCAGATTTGGTTACGACACGACGGGAGCACGACGCGGTGCGTGGACATGCGGCAAACTGGTTCCAGCCCGGTTCTTTAACCCACAAATTGGAGGTGACATTTTCCTCTTATTCGGTCAATTGCCGAACGGAGCGGACGGAATTGATCGATTGCTCTTGGGGTTGTGATGGCGCCTGGGGTCGTGAAAGTAAGTGTTCCCCTTTGCGAGTCAATTCTGTGTCTTCTTTGAGTCACGCTCTTTGAAATTTGCGACGTGATTCTGCAGCGGATGATGACGCGTGGGGGAGCTCGAAGCAGCCAGATGGGAGTCATTGGGAGCGGCATCTGCAATGCTAATCGCTGACGTGTTTGCGGTTGACGGAAGGTGATTGGCGTCGGGCAGAGATTTGCATTCGCATCGACAAACTATGACCCTTTTAACAGAGGGAAACGACGAGTGGAGTTGGGGAAATTGGAGCGATGAAGCGGAGGAAGGGTTGGGCTTCTAGTTGTTGTTGCAACATTCTTGTTCAAGGCAGCCTTCTGTGAAACCGGAATGTGTTGGGGAAAAGTGGGTCAGAATCAGTTTTTGATCCGGTTTTAGTTTGAGTTCTCAGAAAGGTCGACTTGGGTCCTCAAATTTTTCCTCAAATACGGCGCTCCACGTTCCACTGTTCAGGGCCTATGTTTTCTACAGACCGCCAGACCGACATTCCTGTTTTTTAGAGTCCCATTGCAGAGCTTGTCTAGAATTGCGGCCGTCTCCATGTTGCAATGAGAACTTGGTTCCCATGGGACGTGGGAATTAACTCCACTTTTTGCGAGGTGGACTTGGTTCCCATGCGACGTGGGAATTAACTCCACTTTTGCGAGGTGGACTTATTTCCCACGTAAGGTGGGCATTAACTCCACTTTTTGCCAGATGGACTTGGTTCCCATGCGACGTGGGCGTTAACTCCACTTTTTGCGAGGTGGACTTGGTTCCCATGCGAGGTGGGCATTAACTCCACTTTTTGCGAGGTGGACTTATTTCCCACGTAAGGTGGGCATTAACTCCACTTTTGCGAGGTGGACTTGGTTCCCATGCGAGGTGGGCATTAACTCCACTTTTTGCGAGGTGGACTTGGTTCCCATGCGAGGTGGGCATTAACTCCACTTTTTGCGAGGTGGACTTATTTCCCACGTAAGGTGGGCATTAACTCCACTTTTGCGAGGTGGACTTGGTTCCCATGCGAGGTGGGCATTAACTCCACTTTTTGCGAGGTGGACTTGGTTCCCATGCGACGTGGGCATTAACCCCACTTTTTGCGAGGTGGACTTGGTTCCCATGCGAGGTGGGCATTAACTCCACTTTTTGCGAGGTGGACTTATTTCCCACGTAAGGTGGGCATTAACTCCACTTTTTGCGAGATGGACTTGGTTCCCATGCGAGGTGGGCATTAACTCCACTTTTTGCGAGGTGGACTTGGTTCCTATGCGACGTAGGAATTAACTCCACTTTTGCGAGGTGGACTTATTTCCCACGTAAGGTGGGCATTAACCCCACTTTTTGCGAGGTGGACTTGGTTCCCATGCGAGGTGGGCATTAACTCCACTTTTTGCGAGGTGGACTTGGTTCCCACGTAAGGTGGACATTAACTCCACTTTTTGCGAGGTGGACTTGGTTCCCATGCGAGGTGGGCATTAACTCCACTTTTGCGAGATGGACTTGGTTCCCATGCGACGTGGGAATTAACTCCACTTTTTGCGAGGTGGACTTATTTCCCACGTAAGGTGGGCATTAACTCCAATTTTTGCGAGGTGGACTTGGTTCCCATGCGACGTGGGAATTAACTCCACTTTTGCGAGGTGGACTTGGTTTCCATGAAGCTGCGTCAGAATTGGTTTAGTTTCGACTCTGAACGAAAGTACCCAAAAATGTCCCAAAAACGCGGAAGAATCCCGAAATCTCTTAAAGATTGCTGGAACGGCTTAAAATGTTTGAGTCAGTAACGAGTGACAGAGTGACAAGGAGAACCTCTTGCACCCAAATTCAATCAAAATCGACACCGCTTTGAGGCGCACAGAGCATATCTCAAGCAACACACGTTTCTAACAGAAAACAAATTCTTTCAACTCAAAAGTCCACGCCGCAAATCACAATCTCGGAACATCTGCACCCGCTTGATCCCACTTCCCACAGTGCCGCCTTATCAAGCCACGCAACAACGTGTTCCGGTTATCCACCGATTCGATCACGCTCCAAGCAACACAATGGAATTCTATCGCTTCCTTTTTCGGCGGAACCCAATCTAGTAAACACAACCTTTCACTAGTGACCCATAAAGCGAGCTTAAAAACATCGAATGAAAATTCTGAAGCCACATGTCATCGAACCCGCCGATAACAAGCTGCTCCATCAACATTGGCAGAGGTCACCATTTCAAGATTAGCCGCTGCAGAGAACTCTATATTCGGAGTCTCTGGGGAAACCACAAGCACAACCACGTCGTCGTCGGCGCTATCTGCTGACGAACTGGCCCGCTGCAGGCAATGTGCCAATTCATCACATTCACTGATACCCCAAGACGCGACTACGATTCTCCGCGTCGCATAATGGGATGAACTCATCGTTCCTATTGTGATGCCGTTCTTTTTTTGGGGTAACGAAGACGCATTTGCATAAAATGAGCATCCGCAGGTAGATCCAGCGCGAATGGAAGGTTTCTTAAATGCAAATGTCCACGACGCCGGATTCAGTCTGTGATTTGACTCGACTTAAATCTGATCTCAAGCAAAGCGATCGTTGCTGCAAGGATGTCGATAAGGGAGTACGTGTGGTCCTTGCTGGTTCTGTGGAACTTTGTGCGTTTGTCGAGTGCGGAGAGCACTATTGTGACCCTGCCCAAGTTGGGCATCGTTCAGGGACGGATTGTGGAGACCGCCTGGACGAACCGGGAGGTCTTTCAGTTTGTGGACGTGAAGTACGCGGAGGCGCCGTCCGGTGCGATGCGATTTAAGGTGTGTGTGAGTTGGCGGATCGTATTTCACCGTCTCTGGGGTGCCGTGGCGAAGTGAAATCGAGTCAGGCGCGGTGAAAAAATATGCTAATCCGATTCTAGTAAAAGTAAAACGGTGATTCAGTGAGAATGGAGCGGTGGTCTATATTCGTTCGAGTGACGGGCGGATGTTGGTGACCCATTTATTTCCATAATTCATAAATATCCCACGTCTCCATTTGACGTGGTTTTGTTTTTACACTCTCTTTGGGGATATTTACGATCGTGTTGACCTCAAAATTTGTGACTTTACGTGGTTTGTGGTTCGAAGCTTTGGTGGCGATCCATCACTTTGCTCTAGGCGGCGACTGGAGAATCTGCTGATATTCCTGTTATTCTTGCTCTCGCGACTGAAGAGTCTGCTGACACTCCTATTGTTCTTGCGCTCGTTTCGGAGATCTGTCATTTTCAGTGCTTTGGGGTACCGAACCGACTGAATGGATAGTCGTAAAAAAAGAAGTCTGCTGGTTCTCCAAAGCTCTGACAAAGACATGGTACTCCACAGAGCTGACAAGACAGACGACTGAAGCATCTGCTGACGCTCCCGTTGTTCTTAAAATCTGTCATTGTCAGCGCTTTGGAGTCCCAACTGAATGGCTAGTCGTGAAAAAACTAAGTCTGCTGGTACTCCAAGGCGCTGACAAAACAGATTCCCTGTATCAAGGTATAAGCTTCAAGATTTTGCCACAATTGACTCCAACTTTTGGTCTTCGTTAGCCTCGGCAGTAAGCAGCTGGGGCACCCTCATACCCGCCTACGTAAGGCAAAGATTTCCATGTGTTTTCACTAAGAAGAGGACTTAAAAATCAGATAATTAAGGGTCTGCCTCGTCGATAAGGCAGATTCTTTTTTTCCTCTTTTAAGGAGTCGGGCTCTGGTGGACCCGGGCCTCAACGCTAAATCCCCTTTTTCTAGCTTTTGATTTCTTTGAAAAATGTAAGCCTAGACCATAAATTCCCACACGCAATCCCAAAAATTTGAAGACTTGGTCCTATTCTGTAGCGCTGTCGTCAAACAAGGATGGAGCCTTTGCGCCGTCTCTTCGAAAGCCCCCCGATGTCACATTCAAGGATGATAAGAGGATAATCGAGAGCCCGTCTTGTCGGTAAGGCAGATTCATCTTTTTCTTCTTTCAAGAAGCCTTGTTCTGGTGGACCCGAATCCCAACACTTTAGCTAGCTTTGATTTTCTTTGAAAAATGTAACTCAAGCCATTAACTCCCAAGGGCAACCCTCAACATTGAAGTCTCAGTCCCATTCTATAGCACTGCCGTTGAACTAGTAGGCAGTCTTGACCGCCATCTCTACGCAAAGGGTTCTGATGTCACCTTCAAGGAAGATAAGAGGATAATCGAGGGCCTGTCTTGTCAGTAAAGCAGATAACTTATTTTTTCAAGGCGTCGTGCCGTGGTGGGCCTGGGTCCCAACAGTAAGTCCCCTTTACACAGCTTTGGATTTCTTTGAAAAAATGTCACCCCAGGGTGTAAGCTCCCACGCGTAACCCTAAGCTATGAAGGCTCAGCCTTTCCAGTCACAGTCCTTTTTGAAGCGCCGTCGTTGAAATTGTAAGAAGTTTGGGCCACCATCTGTACTCGAGGGTCCCGAAGTCGCCTTTCACTGGTTTCCTTACCTCTGTAAGTGAAGTGCAAACCAGGTAGCTTCTGATTACTGAATCTATAGGCCCTGTCGTGAGCCAATAGCTGACTGATCGGCTCTTCCGTCACGGCATTGAAAAAAAAAAAAAAAGCACAGGCCCCAATGCAGATTCAATCTCCCACCGCTTTCATTCGATGCCTTCAACGAGACACCTCAGGGGATACAACTCATCCTTTTCGTCTCATCTGTGTTCGCCTGCAAGGTTTCCCCACGACGAGGTGACGGAAGGAGTCCATTGGTGAAGTGGCTGTCAACCAGTTAGGGACGTTTTTGGAGACGCGTTTGGACCAGAGGAAGTCCCGTGTGCAGTGGACGAAGACTGTGCGTCTAAACTCCTTCTGCCAGACGCCTAAAATCTCGGAGGTTGATGGGGATCTTGGACTGGAAACTGTCGTGGATCGTGGACTTGAAACTTGAACACGACTTTAAGTTCTCCAAACAAGAGAGGTCCCTGTCCAATTCCCTCAAATCTTCTAAAACCTCTTATCCTTTTTTCATCCACTCTCCGCGGCCTCAAGCTGTCCAAACAGGGACATCGTTCGAGTCTTCCAAACCGTTTTTTCCTCTTTTCATCCACTCAAGGTCTCTCCAAACAGGAACATCCCTTCAAATCTCCTAAACCGTCTTTTCCTCTTTTCCCCAACAGCCTCCAATTCCAGTGAAACCATGGGACGACATCTATGACGCCACGAACGAGCGAATCGGCTGTCCTTCCATTCTGACCCTCAGCTCCTCACAGCGAAATGACGACGATATGGATCTCGAAGACTGTCTAACCATGACCATCACCACTCCAAACGTAAGACTCCTCCACACACCCTCATCACACCTCCATTTCCTCAATCCCTCCCATCGCAGGTCACAGGGAACTACCCCGTTCTGGTGTACATTCACGGAGAGTATCTGTACGAGGGAAGCAACATGGAAGCTCCACCCGACTACCTCCTCGAGAAGGACATCGTCTTAGCTGTCCCGCAATACCGCCTCGGTCCGTTCGGGTTCCTGTCGACGAAAACGGAAGAAGTTCCCGGGAACGCCGGGGTCATGGATGTTTTCCTGGCGCTGCAGTTCATCAAGATCTTCATCCAGAACTTCGGCGGTGATCCGAAGAGGGTGACGTTGGCCGGACAGGTGGGGGGTGCCGCCATCGTTCACCTCCTGACACTGTCTCCGATCGTAAGTCAAGCTCCTTACACTTGTCGCGCCACTTTTTGAGAGTCTCTTCCTCCTCCAGGTCGAGCCGGGACTCTTCCAGCAGGTGATCTACCACTCGGGGTCGGCGATCATGCCCGTCTTCCTCGACGAGAACCCTCGGACGCATGCGCTCGACATCGCCAAGAGGTCCGGCTGTGCGATGATGCACACGGTCAAGCACCTGAACGAGTGTCTCATGAAGGTCCCCACGAGACAGCTGCTGATGGGGTTCATGGAGCACGCTGTAAGGGGGTCTTTGTTTTTGGGGAAGTTTTCGATCTCATTCTGTCTCCATCCGCAGCAAGAGAACTCCTTCAATGGAACAGGCAACACCGGAGGAGTTCAGTTCACGATCGGAGGTCCGAGTCCAGTGCTGCCCGCTCATCCCTCGGTTCTGATGGCAGAGGCGTCCAACTTCACGTATCCCGCGATGGGCGGCTGTCCGAGGAACGCCGGAACAAGGCTGTTGAGTGGTAAGTCTTCAAAATGGAGCTTGCGAGTGTGTCCAACGCCACTGTCTGCTTGCAGAGATCGTGGAGAACGACTTCGAGGACAGGATCCCCGACGACATGTACAACTCCTTCGACTACATCAACCACGTGCTGCGCCAGGTGATTGGGCCCGACAAGAACATGCTCCTGACCAGCTTCGCCATGCACGACTTCTTCAGCAGGAACCTCCTGGAGAATGGGACGTTCAGGACCCTGATCCCGCGGCTGGTCGACGTAAGTGTTGGATCCTCTGACAGATCGAATGTGGCATTGAGGTGGTCTCTCTCTCTCTCTCCTCAGATGGCTGGGACCATGCTCCACAAACTGCCGGTGCTCCTGGCACTCAACCTGAACGGGAAGCGCCTGCCGGACAAGACGTTCCTCTACTCGTTCGACTACCGCGGCGAGTTCAATCGGTACGCCGAGCTCGACGAGGAGACCAACAACCAGAGCCCCTTCAAGGCCGGGGTGTCGCTGACCGACGAGGCGCTGTACCTGTTCCCCTACCCTGACCACGTGGACAACTTGAGTCCAACGGACGAGGTGATGGCCATGCGGATGGTGGACCTGTGGACGTCGTTCGTCATCAACGGCAACCCGATGGCGTCGCACCGTGGGGGCTATTGGCCGCCGATGACGACGCTCTACGGGCCCTACCTGAAGATCGACGAGACGATGACCATCGCGGGGAACTACTTCAACGAGTTCTCGGCGACGGTCAACGACGAGGAGCGGGGCATCAGGCTGGTGAGGGATCTCTACTACAAGCGGAAGAGGATATTCGGCTGAGACGGGGGGAGCGACTGAGGCTGATGGGGGGAATAAAGATTTTGGTTAAGACAGGCGTGCATTTGTTTTTCTGTAGGCTCATCCACTCTGTGTCCCAACGGACAACACCTCCTCTGTGATGTCAGACAGATAACCCCGACCAGAGGTCAGTCAGACGCACAGATGCAGCGCCCGGTTTCGACATCAGCGCTTATCTCTCGAGGAGCCACTTTCGTTGCCGCAGATAACCCCGCACTGCATGCGAGCTCTCGTTCTCGTTCTCGGCCGACAGCCAGTTGAGTAGCAGCAGCGATCGTGTGAAGATGTTGCTCTCGCGTTTCGGAGTGATCGTTGTCAGCAGCCTTCTGCTGAGTTGCGTGGCGGAGGAGTACTACGACTACGTGTCTTACGATGATGAGGAGCCGCGCTTGCCCGTGACGCATCAGGGTGTGCCCGCGCCGCCTCAGAACATCCCCGTGCCCACGCCGCGGGAGTACCCCAGCGACCCGAACATTGTGGCGCTCCCCCGGCAGCGCGGGTATGTCCGTGGCAAGGAGGTGCGCACCGCGATGACGGGGAAGACTTTCAAGGCGTTCACTGGACTGAAGTACGGCGTCGTTGGCGGTGGACTGGGGAGATTCCAGGTGAGATAGACCGCTCTGAGGAGAGCTTTCCCGCTCAATGACGGCGCGTTGCTTTTGCAGAGACCCCTTCCCGTCGGAGTGTACTTCAACATGGTCGACGGAACGACCGATCCCGTGGACTGTCCCTCGTTCACAAACCTCGCCGCAGTGGAACGCGCGGAGAGGGCAGGAGTCAACGTGGATGACTGCCTGATGCTGTCGGTCTTCACGCCGAATGTAGGGTGAGTCCCCCGAGCTCCAGAGTCTCTCACAAAAGGGCTCCGCTTTGCAGGTCTTCGCAGCCAACCCGGTCATGGTCTACGTCCACGGGGAGATGCTGTTCGACGGGAGTTCGGTGGAGGCGAACCCTCAGTACCTGCTCGAGAAGGACATCGTCCTGGTTAGCGTGAACTACCGCCTGGCACCGTTTGGCTTCATGTCCACGCAGACTGACGCGATTCCCGGGAACATCGCCATGGCGGATCTCGAGCTGGCCTTCCGGTGGGTGAAGGAGAACATCGCAGCCTTCGGTGGGGATCCGAACAGCGTCACGCTCTTCGGGCAGTCCGGCGGAGCCACCCTGATCCACGCCATGAGTCTCAGTGAGAAGGTGAGTGCGACTGGCGCCCTCTGTCAGACATCTCATGACGTGCTCTCTCTCTCTAGGTGAATCCAGTGAACTTCGACCGCCTCATCCTCCAGTCGGGCACAGCCCTCAACCCGCTGTTCATCGACGAGGAACCCCTGGTGAGTGCGAGAGGAATTGGCCGCGAGGCTCAGTGCGCCCCTGCCAGCCTCCATTCGCCCCACGACCTCAGCCAGTGCCTGGGTCGTCTGAACACATCCCAGCTCCTCTCAGCCTTCATGAGTCACTGCGTAAGTCCCTCGTCCCGTCCGGAGCCGAGATTGACTGGTTTCTTTGCAGAAAAACAATGAAAATCGTGGGATCCACGCGTACGGCGGCTTCAGGCTTGTCGTCGGCGACAAACTCGGTTACATCCCCTTCCACCCGGCTCTGATGCTGGAGGCCTTCAATTTCCCCGTCGTCGCGGGACTAGCCAAGGACGCCGGTGCCTTCTTCCTCGCAAGTAAGTGGCTCAGTTGCCTCTCCGTCTCCCGTCTCTAACCCCAAAGTTTCCAGGAAAGTACCGTTACGATGAACTGGTCCACCTGAACAGCCGCAACATCACCGACTACATCAACGTCGTCCTGAAGCACACCACCACGCCCAAGTACTACCACATCTGGAGGGAGTGGGCCCTGAAGTACATCTTCAGCGCTCGGGACATCCAAAATCCCGTCTTGACCAACCTGGCCAGTGGCCTGCTCGAGGTAAGGCAGTTCGCATCGAGTTCTGAAACATTTCTCCACCTGTGCTGTGTCTGTGCTTATTGCAGCTCACCAACCTTATCCTCTACAAGGCCCCGCTGCTGGAGTCGATCAAGGGTTCGTGGCGCACAAACGCCACGTACCTCTACAGCTTCGACTACCGCGGCCAGCACCACAGGTACACAAGACAGCGGTCGCACTTCCCCTACGAGATTGACGCCAACCTCAGCGACGACAACATCTATCTGTTCCCGTACCCAGACTCGGTCAGTCGCCTGAGCAACGAGGATCGTCTGGTGGCGCAGTTGATGGTGAAAATGTGGACGAACTTTGCCAGCACCGAGAAGCCCGAGGAGGAGAACCTCTGGCCGCGGATGAGGGACGAGTACGGGCCGTTGGTGAGGATCACCAATCGACTGGAGCTGGACTATCACTTTGGCGACGGTATCCCTCTGCCGGACTTGTATGAACCGATGAGGATGGGGAATGTAACTGTAAATCCTCCCAGGAGGCATTAAAGATTAAATGGAGTTGAAATTAAGGGGGTTTTTCTTTTGAACGGAGGTGAACATCACGTCTAAAGTTGAGTAGCTCGGGCTGTCTGGTGTTGGTTTCGAGGAGGATAAGGAAACAGGGGCAGTTAGTCAGCGTGGGAAGTGGGACACTCTTTCGGCCCTTCTTTCCTTTCATCTGTCTTCCTTTCTTTCTTTCCTTCCTTCCATCCTTCCTTCCTACGTTCCTGCCTTCCTTCTCGTACCAGCAAGAGAAGTGGCTTCTAATTCGTTGTCTTTCAATGTCCAGTGTCCACTCCTCTTCAGACCTTCGTCAGTTCCATTCCCGAACCCCTCCATCTCTGCTTAGAAATTGCGATCGACGCTAAAAACAAATTCCCAAGAAAAACTCCCTAATTTCCTAATTAATTAATCTCTAACTTCATAATTTTCCAAGAAGCCATTAAGTTTACAGAAGAACACATGGTAGTGAACCCCGCTAAGCAGAATTGAACGAACCGAGATAATGGATGCGTTCAAACGACCGAAAGACAAGGGTTTCGACTGAATGGTGGCGAAACTCACTAGAAATTGTGAATAATTTCAGTGGTGTCCATGCTAGATTGAAGTGGTATAACATGTAATTTTAGCATAGCCAGCGTATAACGTTAACGTATAACTTGTAACTTTAGCAATGACACCATCCAACGAAGACATTTCATCCATTTCACTCGTTGGCACATTCAGCTGAGGGAAAAACTGCATAACCATTGTCAATGGATTGGCATCACTTGCCGACACGAAAATAGCGGAGGAGTAGAAATGAAAGAAAATAGAAAAATTGGAAAAGAAAAGGGAAAATATTAGAATTCCATAGGTTTTGGACTGCTTAGAAAAAAATGCAGGCGTGGAGATTTTGATTTTTGAGGAAATAAGGGACTTCCGAACGTCAACAGAGCGGCAGAAGTCTCCTTCTTCGTCTTTAAGTTCTCCTTAAGCAGCCAATCGTAGAGAATATGATGGAAGCACAGTTTGTGTGCCATATTTTTGGAATTTTTGCAGCAAGTTGTGCCCAATTTATTCTGCCGTGAATGGAGGCGAAGATCTGCTGACAAGTTGCAACCCAGAGCTACAGACGGCCTCCTTCGAGTAGAGCAGATTTGGTGCAGCGCCTTTGGACCCAGAGCCACGGATGGCCTCCTTCGAGTAGAGCAGATTTGGTGCAGCGCCTTTGGACCCAGAGCCACGGATGGCCTCCTTCGAGTGGAGCAGATTTGGTGCAGCGTTGATGGACCTAGAGCCACGGATGACCTCCTTCGAGTAGAACAGATTTGGTGCAGCGTCTTTGGACCCAGAGCCACAAGAATGTCTTCTTCGAGCAGAGCAGAGATGATGACCACGTCAAAAAGAGGCCGAAGGAAGACACTCCGCAGCACTGGAGCTAGGTAGCTCGTAGAACTAGAATGGTGCTGCATCGCATTGACAGCCAGCAAAACTCCCACGAGAAGATGAGACTGCATCCTGAGCTCCTCCTTTCGATCTTTCTGAAACCGTCTCCGATTTCTACAGCAGACAGACTGTGGCTTCGTTTAGAAAGCGTCCAAGCACTTGTCTTCTCAAAGGCGTTACCTAGACATCAGATACGTAGCGCTGTTGTTGGCAAAATTCCAGGCCGAAAGATTCGTCTAAACAAAGGCGCGACCAGGAGATCAGGCCCCAAGCTCCGTTGGTGGCAACATTCCAGTCACAAGCACTTGTCAAAACAAAGGCGCGATCAGGAGATCAGGGCTCTAGCTCAGTTGGTGGCTTGAACTTGACACAATCTTCGCCAGATCATGACGAAGACCTGGTTGTGGAGTAAGTAAAGGCTTAACTGGAGTTCCTGTCTTTATAGTTAAGATATCGTGGTCACCGAAAACCGCGGAGTGACACTCAGGGTGACCTTAAGACCCGTAGACATTTCACGGACGGTTGTCGTAAGCACTTGTCTAACGTCTGGATGGCGCAGTTGGTAAAGTGCCTGCCCCAAGTTTGAGGGGTCTCAGGTTCGATTCCGAAATCGGTCCAGTCACCATTTGCCGTTGGGATCAAATTAACGGCACTGGAGTAGGTTGCTACCTGGCAGTACAATGGATCAGTTTTGAGTCTGAGTGCTCCAGTAGTGTTTCTAAAAATCCTCCAAAAAAATAAGAACAAGCACTTGTCTATTCAAAGACGTGACCAGAGCATCATGCTCCTTGTTCCGTTGGTGGTAACATTCCAGTCGCAAGCACTTGTCTCATCAAAGGGGCGACCAGGAGATCAGGATCCTAGCTCCGTTGGTGCCAAAATTCCAGTTGTAAGCCTGTTTCAATGATTTATCCAAAAACCCTGCCTTCAAAACCAAGCTTGGCCCTCCTAATCGAGTTCCAGGGAGTCAATCGAGACCTCTTCAAATTTACGCGGAAGTTTTCCTCCTCTCCTTTTTGGCATTCCCCAAATGCCCCCTGTAACAGTGAGTCCTTGCTTCACCAGAGAGAGAGACAACAAACCAGTTCCCATCCTCGACCCTCGCACAGCCAAACAATCGCTTCATTCAGCAACAAAAACGATGACTTCTGGGTCCTTCCCCAACACACTCATTCTCACTCCTCGAGCGAAAACAAACCTTTCAACAGGATCAACAAATAATTCACAGGAAAATGGAAAAAAAGGGAAACTCCCCAGTGGCCCCCTCCCCCCGCCCCCCCGCCATTGTACACTGGGAACAGTGAAGTGAAACTTTTTTCGCCAAAGAAATCAAAGATCGATCTGATATCCTTTGGAAACGAAAAGAAAAACTCTCGGATAATGAAGTTAAAAACGCTTTTCCAACCCTCGAGTCCTCAAATTCGTCGAATTGTCGACTCTGTGTGCCTGTGTGCCTGTGTGTGTGTGTGTGTCGTTATTGAATTCGATGACAATTTAAACGAGAGTCTCTCGACGGCACACAATCCTCGCGCCAGTGGATGCAAATGTTCACTCTCGCCCCCACCCACTCACCCGGCCACCATTCAAATTGTCACAATCATTCAAGTTTCGATCCCATTGTGTGGGCGGCTCTCCGTTCGTTCGCGTATGTGTGTGTGTGGAGGAAAAAAGTTGAAAACCGAAAAATTCAGCGGCTATTCATTCGATTCCCAGGACTTCGGCACGGCAGCGGCGGCGGCTGTGGAAGTTTGAAATGAAATGCGTAAGGATTTTGTGAAGAGGATTTTGCGACTCCTTGCAGCACAAACAGTTAACAACAGTAACAGTGGTGAATAATGTTGTTGTTCGCCATAATTTACAAGTCGTTGGGTGGGGACTGAGGAGTGAGTTGAACTCGCTCTCTCTCTCCCCGTGCTCCAGGGAATACACGCTGGGGGCGAAAGAAAAATCGACGGCGAAAGGAGTTTTTGCATAATGCCCACTGCGGACTGTGGGGAGTGGTGAGGCACGTGAGCCCTGATAAGGATGAAATATGATTATTCATTCCACAAGAGCCTAGTAGTCATTTGAGAGTTTGAATACAATTTTTTTTTGTATTTTCATGGGTGACTTAAATGGGCTCGCTGTTTGTGGTGAGGTGACCTTCGGAGGTGATGGTGGTGGGGGCTGATGGTTTGAAATGAGGCCTGCGAATGGATTCGGATGACGGAGTGCACGGAATCTGACGGAAGGGCCATGGATTTAAATTTTGGCGAGTGGTTCGGTTGGAGGCTCTTGGTTTCTGACCACTTTTGGGGGGTCCTCAGGACCTCTGACGAAGGTTGTCATGAACCAACTGCCTCTGTGAAGCATTTTCAATGTTTTAAGTCAAAAAATTCAGAGCCTAAGTGATCCTTTGGGAAAACAGTGAATGGGTATGAAAAACAGGTGATTCAATAGGAGGTTACAATTTGAATTCAGTCCAAAATACATTCATTTTCAATAATCTGGCATTATTTTTGACTGAGAATGATCTCCAAGTTTTGACATTTGAGAATAAGTTCAGGAGCTTAAGGTATTCTTACATCAGTCACGGAGATATTGGCTTCTTTTGATGAGGCAATTTCTTGACCCTCAACTTTAGTTCAGCTAAAAACCATCAAATCTCAACTAGAAGCCCTCAAAATTCTTAGGGCTCATAAGTCGGTGGCTTGTGAGTGAAATAAGTCCCTGAAGAAAACATACGCCTGCTGCTGTATCTATTTGGTCATCGGAGTGGCCGATGGGACAGTCTGTCATGAAGCGCATTGGTTCGCATGTTGCGCCAATCTGACGTAACCTTGTTGAAGTAACGTTCAAATGTGGTTAGCTCAGGTTAGGGGGCTGCTAGTGAATTCACCAGCACACTTAGACCATGTTGGTCCATTGTGATACCCACAGTCAGACAACTGCCACTGATCGACCGCTCCAGTGATTGTGTCGTTAATTTGATCCCAACCGCAAATGGTGACTGGACCAGATTTGAAAAACCGGATAAAAACGTATTGACTTTGCTTTCACTGGGATTCGGACCTGGGTGCCCTCTAACTTGGGGCAGGCACTTAACCAACTGCCCTATCCAGTCGTCAACGTTCAAATGTGACTACCATCTAATATTCTTGCTCATAATTGCCAAATTCATGGACAATTTTTATCAAAACTCAAACATTTTAGGCCAAAGATCCAAATTTTGATCTCCGTTTTGTACATCATTGTGAATCCACTTGTTTCTCTCTAATGGCTTCCAGACATTGTGCCACAAAATACTATACTTTCACTTGTTCCAAGACAAACAACACAAAGATCGAAACTTTTTTGCAACTGACCAGAATTTGTCGAAAATTCGTTCAAAAATGTTGATCAAATTTTCTGTAACTTGGTTGTGTACCCAAAAAGTGTAGTGTTCCGACTTCGGACATATCATTTCATTTCTGAACGTATAACACAAATTAGTCATGAAAAAAGGCTTGAAATTTTGAAAATTCGGTCAAAAAATGGATCACATTTTCTGCCATCTGATTGTGTACCAAAAACGTCTACGGTTCGAAAAGTGCGATCTTCCGACTTCATATCGTCTCTGAAAAACGCAAATCAAACACCGCATCGCGAACAGAGGCCCGAAATTATGAAAATTCGGTCAAAAACTAGATAAAATTTCTGCGATCTCAGCTGTAAATCCACTTTGCTTCGGTCTGTAGAACTTGTGCCTCAAAAAAAAACCAAACCATTACGTTTTCAAAAACAAGCCGTTCAAAGTCAGCTAGCTACATTTTCGAAAATGGTCAAAATTTAACCCCAAATTTGTACATAATTCCGAATTCACTTGAAGATCATGGAAAGAATCATGATCTTCAGACCTTCTGCCACAAAATACCAAACTTTCACCTGTTCTAAGACAGCCAATTCAAAACCAGCTACAATTTTGAAAATGACCAGAATTTGCCGAATATTTGTTCAAAAATTAGGTCAAATTTCCTGTGAACTGATTGTGCACCGAAAAAGTGTGGTCTTTCGACTTCCTTCATCTCTGAAAAACGCATAGCACAAATCAGTTGCAAAAAGAGGCCCGAAATTATGAAAATTCGGTCAAAAATTAGATCAAATTTCCTGCCATGTACTGTAAAAACGTCTACAGTTCGAGTTTAATTACATTTTTTACATCAGAGAAGGTCCCTTCCACAGAACATATTACGCCCATATCCCGCGAATAGAGGTTCGAAATTATGATTTCTGGTCAGAACCTAGAACAAAAGTTGTCATAAACCCAACAAAAGCACCTTTGTACCAAAATGATCGATTTTTCGATTGTTCGTCGAGTCAAATGTTGCGGCAACGTTCAGAAAACTCGCTGGAGGTGTGTACAAGCAACCCTAAACGACACGTCAACTCCCACAAATGGTTTTTATCACTCGGGACTTTCCACTGACATAAGGCAGTTTTTTAAGGCGGTTTAATCCTTGCGATCAATCTAGAATCATTTTTGTGCAAATCTCGTAAATATTTTGCACAAATTTCTCCCAAAACAATGACCTGTGATGACAAATACTCAGTTTCGGAGAAAAGAATCAGTGCAGAATCATTGATTAAGGTAAATTGAGACCTGTAGAGAGGACATAAGCTCCAGATGTGTGCTAAAAAATCCTTAATTTGGTGACACACTAATTGCGTCTTAGAGACTTAAGATGTCTGAAACCCCAAATAACTTCCTAAGACGGATGTTGTTCGCTGAAGTGGGAGAGGATAAAACTCCTTTTTTGCGCAAAGACCTGGAGAAGCTGGAGGTAAACATTCGCGACAAATTTTGGTTCTGGTTGACTGAGGTGAGTTCACATCGTAAAAGGATTAAATCAAAATTTGACCTGAAAGTACTTTTTTCCACGTCGAAACTGAGGAAGAAATCCATAGATTGTACGCTAAAAACTTGCTTACGGATGGTGTGCCACGAGGTGCCGCACTTGGGCCCTTTATAGCGAATAAATCATGACTCCAGCCGCAGGAGCTTTCACGAGAGCTTTTCGTGGTTGCCAATGATAGCGACACCATCAAAAGAACGTAGCTTCCTGTCAGGGGGACGAAAGGAACACCGAAAAGGAAGCATCTAAGAAGGCTTTGCACGAAAAGGGCTATCAACACCGACGTCTCGCTTTTGCAGCTTTGAAGTCGAGAGAGACTTTGTCTGCTTAGGGCCAGCTATTGAGGCACACTGAGCCGAGGCCGCAAGTCGCCGGGTCCCGAAAAAGCAACACAACTGACAACGTGGACGTCACAGACGTCGTGAACATCGTGGACACTATGGACATCATGAACACTGTGGACATCGACATCCACGGATACTGTGGACAACGTGGACGTCGTGGGCGTCGCGGACAACGTGGATGTCTTAGACGTCGTAGACGTCGCATACAACGTGGACGTCGTGGAAGTCGTGGACGTCGCGGACAACGTGGACGTCGTGGACTTCATGGACGCCGTGGACGTTGTGGACCCCGTGGACGACGTAGACGACGTAGAAGTCGTGGACGTCGTGGACACTATTACCCTCGTGGACACCGTGGACGTCGTAAACACCGTCGACATCCCGGGCAACAAAGTTTGGACCAGAAATCAATTGATCCTCTCCTAGAACTGACTGACGCGACACTCCATCCTCAAGCTAATGAAGGTCATTAGCTCCTGCATCACCACAAATCATTCACACAACGAATTCCATTCCCGAATCTCAGTTCTCACCACATTTCCATGCTCTGGGCACAAACTTCCCGCGCCCATTTTCCACTCACTGTATCGGGTTAAATTAAATCGCCCTCAACCCCGCACCTCAACGCCCCTTAAAGCCTGCAACGTGGTCGTTGTTTAGCCAAGCCAATGTCGCCCAACAATGGAACCGCAGCGGGGATAATGACAGTTTCGCGCAGCTCACCCGTCAAGGGTGGACCAATCATAACACAATTTCTGGACTCGAACTGAAATCAGTTTTAGCGCGCAGCACAAAAGGATAATTACACACCGTCACCGTGCACACGCACGCATACGCACGCAATCGAGATGATTATAGGCCTCGAATTGCGATCATTGTGCGGAGCAATTGTTTGGCCATAGAGTGCCAAAACGGTCCATAAGCGGGGGTTCTCCGAGACGGAGTCCCGTCACCTAGCGAGATGAATGGAAATGTAAATCCTGGCAACAGAGAGACGGAAAGAGAGGCAGGGAGAGACACGGAGAGAATGAGAACGCCCACTTCCTTCTTGAAAGGAGAGCACTCGCTTTTGTTCCCAAACTCGAACTCTTTTCTTTCGTCACTTCACATCCTCGCACCTAATAGGTTTTGTTCCTTCGCTTTTTTATGAAGTCCTTTGTCTGTCGACTGTTCTTGGAGAGGAATTAGCGTCACCTTTGTGCCCTTTGTGCGATAATGGAGGACAATGGCTGGTTCCCACTCATGTTGACACATGAGCTGTGGAATTGGGTGAGAAAATCCGCCGGGAGAGGTATCCCGAGGGTGTCCTAGGGTGTCCTTTGACTTTTCAACTTGAATGAGGTGATGAGAGCCGTGACAATGAGAATGGATAGTTTCTTTTTTGAGAAGAAGCAGATATTCTGACGTCTTCAGCATCTGATAGAGATGTTAGCCCATTCTCAACGAATTTGACGAACGAATTCTGAACGAAATTGACGAAGAAACTCTTTCGACAACCGGTTATTTGACGACTACAGATTTTAACGAAAAATCTCGCTACACAACCGGTTATCGGACGGCTGCTGAGTCCTTTTGACGAAGAATTCCCTTAGACAACGGGCTACCAGACGACGAATAAGTGTTTTTGATGAAGAATCCTCTTTTTGACGAAGAATTCCCTTAGACAGCCGGACAGCCAGGGGAATCTCCCTTGACTTCTGCTGAGTCTTTTTGACGAAAAATGTCTCTAGACTTCCGCTGAGTCTTTTTGACGAAGAATGGCCCTAGACTTCTGCTGAGTCTTTTTGACGAAGAATGTCTCTAGACTTCTGCTGAGTTTCTTTGATGAGGAATCCCCCTAGACAACCGGTTGCCAGACCTCTGCTGAGTCTTTTTGACGAAGAGTCTCCCTGGACTTCTGCTGAGTCTTTTTGACGAAGAATGTCTCTAGACTTCTGCTGAGTTTCTTTGACGAGGAATCCCCCTAGACAACCGGTTGCCAGACTTCAGCTGAGTCTTTTTTTACGAAGAGTCTCCCTGGACTTCTGCTGAGTCTTTTTGACGAAGAATGTCTCTAGACTTCTGCTGAGTTTCTTTGACGAGGAATCCCCCTAGACAACCGGTTGCCAGACGACTGCTGCATCTTTTTGACGAAGAATCCTCTTTTTGACGAAGAATCTCGCTTCCAACCGGTTGCCACACCTCCGTTGAGTCTTTTTGACGAAGAACTCTCTTTTTAACGAAGAATCCTCTAGACAACCGGTTTTTTTAAACTTTTGCTGAGTATTTTGACGAAGAGTCGTCCCGGTTGCGTCTTCAGATGGCCTCGATGCGCATCGGGATTAGTTGCAATCTCCACCGAGGTGGTTCCCCACTCCCTCCTTCATCCGATGTTCCCGCCTGCTCATCATCCTGCTCAGCAGTGACATGTGCCTTTCCCCCTACAAAACCCTTGATCCTTTTGCGAAAAAGAACGATTCCAAGTGTCTGCCAATGGCCCGATCCATAGGACATCTTCAAGGACCACACGGATTACAGATTTCTTTCAAATTTCCACCACAAATCTTCCGAATGCTCAATTACACGTGAAACCAAATCAAATATCCTTCGTCCCTGACGAACGACGCGCCACACAACAAGACAATCATCATCAAGCAGCAATCATCATTCAAAGCCTTTGACAGATGTCTCCTCTCCGAGAGTGAAACTAGACGAAATTAAAAACGAACCGCGAGCTCAATTATCCATTCATCATCGTCGAGCAAACAGCCGCTCAAAGGATGTCTCTGCGTCTCCATTCACCATTCAACACAAGTTCACTCAACCATGCGCCCCCTTGTGTCTTGTCTTGTTCTGCTCGGTGTGTCCTTTTCAAACGGGCGAGGGAATTCCGAAAACTTAAATATTGACAGATCACATGAAAGGACACTGCCATAAATGCGAAATGAATTCCAGAATCTCATCCTTCTGCAAGGACAACCGATAGTTTGTCAGGCGAGCGAAGAAAAGAGACCTTCAAGCACTTCAAGCGCTCAGCACTCAGCGATTTGGCTGAAGGGGGAAATGGCGAAGTCCAGGACACTCGAGAAACTGGATTCTGGAAAATCGGAATTCGCCAGAGGCCAACAACAGTCGAGTCCTGAGAAAATCACTCACGAATGCGTGTCAGAATTTGCATTCGTTTCAACACTTTTACCACTCAACTGCGGATCCTGCACGGATCCTTGGCGTCGAGAGGAAGACATTTTCCCACAATCGAATGTTGAGCTTTGCCCTGGAGTGTCCTGCGAGGAAATTTTTCCCTGCACGAAAGTGCATGCGAAACAAAACAGCAATCAGTCGAGCACCCTCGACGGTAATCGACGATGGCAATTTGACGGAAGCACAAGACTTCCCCCCACCGTCGACGGGCGGGAAAACAAAGGATGCCTCTAAACGAATCAAGCGCACTTAGGGGTTGATCGGTCTTAATCGAGATCCTTGACGAGAGCTCAGAGCTCAGCACTTCCTTGACGAGGATGCAGAGTCAGAGTCTTGGCCGGGGCTTGGATTTCTTCCTCCACTTGAGCGTCTCGTCGTATGCGACGTCAAGTGGTTGAGAGTCGGTTTAACCAGAAGTGCCCACTCACGGGGATTCGTGGTTGATTTTTGATTCGATGTCGAGAGGATCCCACGGTTTGTGTATGACCACAGAACAGTGGTTGGCATATTTTTTTCGGGATATCCTTGAGCCGGAGGCAATTAGGAGAGGTGAGAGGACGGTGCCGGAATCCACCCACTTTCGAGGCGATGTCTGGCTGTGGCGGGAAAACGCTTCGGGCGTCTAATTATGTCCTGATTGCGGTTGTGGATCAATTTGAAAATTGAAACTGAAACGCTCTGCAACGGGGAACAGAGTGGGAGTGTGAGAGAGAGGTGAGAGGTGAGACTGTGGAGAGAGAGAGGGAGAGTGTGTTTCTGGTTAGGGTGGTGACGGTGTCCTGCTGGGAAAAAGGTGTTCCACGTCGAAGTGTGTTACATTTCACTTTCGCTGATGACGGGGAGGACTCAGTTCAACGCCCACAACATCGTTTTTGACGCGTAGTTAGAGGGAAAATGTGTCACATTCAGATGCGAATTTTTGAATGAGGAGTTTTTTAAATGGATTTTGAGGGTTTTGACTGGTGGTCTCATTGAGGTTTTGAGCAGATGGAGGTGGAGGAGTTGGTTTGCTTTGAATATTTGGTTGCTGGCTGGACCGTCAACGATGGAAGGCAGCGATAGCTCAGGCTCAGACCCTCCATGGGTCGTAGGCCTGCTAAGTAAGTGAAGTAAGTCTTCGGTTTCTGGTGCGACTGTTCGGGGTTTCCGAGGTCGTTCCTTGATTCCCTTGGAAGGACTTGTGTTTTATTTCCAAAAATCCGCGCTACAGCCTCAAGATCAGTTTTGACTAAAATTTCTTAACTTCCTTCCCCGTCAAGAAGAAAGAAACACACCCCACCACCTTGAACGATTCATCAAACAATACACTTACTTAACTCGAAAAAAAGGAGCAAATAAGAGCCAGAAGAATGGCCGGAGGCCATTACTCGAGTTCCACCCCACTGCCGCCACCGCCACCACACCATTCCCGTCCGACTGAACGACTCCATTCGTCCATTGAGGACAAATCCGCAAACAAACAATCAAAATCGAGACATTAAACCGTAGAAACGATGTCCTTAATGGCATTATTATCCTTATTAAGTTGTACACACTGGTGTGTGCCGCCGCCCTCTTTTCGTTTGACATCCATTCCATCCCCCCAGTGTGGCTTTTGGCATCACTCCCAGATCCCCGATACGACGAGGACGACGACAACGCACAGCAGACAATCGCAACGCCACTATCGGCATTGTTGACTTGTGCGGAAAGTGGAAGAGACCAATTTGAATTATCATAACAATCCACGAATGAGGGCAATAATTCAAAAACCGAGCACCGAAAACCGGCCACCCCTGGAATGGAAGGGGAGCTGAAGCCGAGCCCATATCACGATACCCGGACACGAGTCCACGATGAGCAGTTAATAAATTATGGACGATCCTTTTTGAGGACAACCCCACAGGCCCCCCTCTCTCGGTCGCTGACTGTAATAAAATTATAATATTTTCCGTTATGTGCCATTATGCGGTGACATTTTTATGAGGACTCCGAGGACGATTGGCCCGAGCGAAATTGATTAGAGACCATCCCCGACACACTGACGTACGTAACCGGAAATGGCTAATTGCCCATATCGTTGAGACGAGACCGGGGCAGTGGGCGGGGGATGGATGTTTATAATCATTTATTAAATGTAAACATTTTGTCAGCTCATCCATATGGTGCGTCATTGAGTGCAGAAGTGATATGTCATGCCACAGGACGAGGATGAGGACGACGAGGACGACAACGACAAAAAGGACGACAACGACGAAAAGGACGACAACGACGACGACGACTGATTGGGGTGAGGGATGAATCAATGTTGACTCAAGCTTGTGGTGTCAGCGTGATGTGACGACTCTGTTTGGGGAGATGTGTGCAACTATTTCGTGGTCCTGGTGAATCTGAAGATTAGACGGAGACGGTTTAAGGGATTTCACGAACCTACTGAGAGTCCCAAGGGACTGTTTGGATTAAATTTCTGGTTGGTCCAGGTCCAGGTCTATCCCAGACTGTAGCCCCATCAGAATGAGACATTTTTTACCTCTCCATTACCTGTATTCATTAACAGTCGGACACTAGAACCCAGCCTCTGACTTATTGCTTCATTTCTGAGGCGACTCCGACTGCGACTCCAACTGTGACTTCGAAGCTGTTTTCGACTTCGACATCGACTTGAACTCCGAATTCGACTCCGCCTTCGACTCTGTCTACGACTCTGTCTTCGACTCCGTCTTTGACCCTGTCTTCGCCTCCGTCTTCGACTCTGTCCTGGACTCTGTCTTCGACTCCGACTTCAGCTCTGTCTTCGACTCCGTCCTCGACTCTGTCTACGACCCTGTTTTCGCCCCCGTCTTGGACTCTGTCTCCGACTCCGTCTTCAACTCTGTCTTCGACTCCGTCTTTGACCCTGTCCTCTACTCCGTCTTCGACTCTGCCTTTGACTCTGCCTTTGACTCTGCCTTTGACTCTGTCTTACACTCTGCCTTCGACTCCGTTTTCGACTTTGCCTGCGTCTCTGTTTTCGACGCGGCCGCATGCTTATATCGAAGAAAGACAAATGAAAAAATGAGGCTGGAGGTCTTGTTGCTCTCGAACCAATCATTGACTCGGCTTCCTCACCAGTTATTGGCAGGTTCCATGATTCTTCAAATGGGTCCAACAATCAAGCAGAAGGTACTAACCTTTCTCTGGAACCGACCAGCGACTTATCTTACTCATCCTTTAAAGGTAAGTTCAATGCTTCTGCTCCAAATGGCACAACCAGGATGACTAGGATCTTGACATGAAGCCAGAGGTGGCTCTGCTACTCCACTGTCTCCTGAGCTCAAAGAGACAGAAAATGGCAAGAGTAACCCTGCCCAAAGAGTAACGTCTGTGCTGATATCGTTTCTTGTCGTTACTGAGGAGTCGGACAAGCTGTTCGAGGGTATGGCGATTGACCCTACAAACTTAGACCCACCTATTCCCGATGTTGAAAGTCGTACAGATTAATCTGCAGCACTCTAAGTGTGCTTCAGACAATCTGTTGATGTTCCTCAAGGAAGAGGATTTCGACATCGGGATAGTGCAGGAGCCATGGACTAGGTGTTCAAAAATCTCAGGGCTCAAAGACAACAAGTACAACATCTTCTACCTAAATAACGATGGTAAACCTAGAACGTGCATTCTAATTAAGAAACATCTTAACGCTTTCCTCTGTCCTAACTTAAGCTCATCCGACCAAACTGTCGTCGGACTTGAAGCTGTGGAAAGCTCGCTTCTGATAGCATCGACATACATGGCACACGATCGTGAGACACCACCGGAAGAATTACGGAAGGTGGTACAACACGCCAAAAACAACAAGGCACACCTTCTGATGGGCTGCGACGCCAATGCCAGACATACGCTATGGGGAAGCTCAGAAATCAACGAAAGAGGTGAGTCATTGTTTGATTTTATCATAATAAATAATATAAGTGTATGTAATACCGGCTCCACTCCCACTTTTACTTTTCCCAGCTCGGAAAACTTCAGGGGTTGGGAGGAAGTTTTAGATGTTACACTTAGCCTTAACCTTAACGATTCTCAGATAGACAATTGGAGAGTATCCAATTCTAACTCCTTCTCGGATCATAAGTTGATTATCTTCAATATCAATCTGAAGACTCATATCCAGGTACCACACAGAAATCCCAAATGCGCAGACTGGCAAAAGTTCGTTACGATTGCCAAGAAAAAACTTTGTGGAACACCGCTCTCCAATATAAGCAATATTAGTGAGTTGGAAAAAACAATAGAAGTTTTCGAGAAAGCGCTCAACACATCCTTTAATATATCGTGTCCAATCAAACGAGGCAAGAAGAAACTTCCTCCTTGGTGGACAGAAGACCTCTCTAACCTTAGAAAGATGACCAGGGTCATCTTTAATATCTGCCATAAATATAATTTCTGGCAACCATATAAAGACTGCTTAAGAATCTACAAGAAATCCATAAGCATAGCAAAGAAGCAATCTTGGATGGATTTCTGTGAATCAATAGACAAAATCAAGGACTCTTCGAGGCTCAGCAAATTTCTGTCCAAAGAACATTCCAACCCCTCTCTCCTTAAGAGACAGGATGGAACCTGGACTGAATCCTCAAAAGAATCCCTAGATACACTCTTACTTACACACTTTCCTGGGTGTAAAGACCACTGTGAGGTCAACCACCAACAGGAACCACTGCTAACATCCACTGTAGAAATCGATCGAATAATTACAGAAGAAAAGATAATCTGGTCGGTTAATAGTTTTTCTCCCTACAAGTCCCCAGGCCCTGATGGTATCTTACCCATAATGCTACAAAAGCTACAAGATGTAGCAACCCCTTGGCTCAAAGCAATGTATAGAAACTGTTTACTACTCAATCACATCCCCCAGTCGTGGAGACGGGTTCGAGTAGTCTTTATACCAAAAATAGGCCGTCGGGGTCATGAAACCGCGAAGGACTTCAGACCAATCAGCCTATCGTCTTTCATGCTTAAAGCCCTGGAACGCATTATAGATACACCATCAGGCTCAAGGTAGAGGGGAAGTCCTTCTCCAAATCTCAACATGCCTACATCAAGGGAAAATCCACTGATACAGCTCTGCACGAGGTGGTCGGCATCATTGAGAAAACCATTCACTACAGCCAATATACCATGGCCGCCTTTCTAGACATAGAAGGGGCCTTCAATAACGTCCACACAGAAGCTATCCAAGAATCTCTTATCGCCCAGGGGGTAGAGGAGATGCTAGTAAAATGGATAGTCTCTATGCTAAAAACTAGAATTATACAATCCACGCTAGGAAATAGCCAACAAACAAAGTATGTAACTAGGGGAACTCCTCAGGGAGGGGTTATTTCCCCATTGTTATGGATACTAGTCATTAACAAACTATTAGAAGAGCTAGACCGGCAAGGAATCAAAGCTGTTGCGTATGCGGACGACGTTGTAATTTTAGTATCAGGCCAGTTTCTCTCAGTGATTAGTGAAATCATGGAGGGGACGTTGCAAAAGGTTAATAGATGGGCTACCAGTTGTGGCCTAAATACGAACCCAAGCAAAACCGAACTGATGCTTTTTACGACGAAAACCAAAATACCAAACTTTCCCCTTCCTAGACTAGCCAATCAAACCCTCACTCTGTCTTCAACTGCCAGGTACTTAGGCACTATTCTTGACCCAAAACTAAATTGGAAAACTAACATAGAGCAAAGAGTTAAAAAGGCATGCATAGCCTTATACGCTTGCAACAAAACTCTTGGCAAAAACTGGGGACTTCGACCGAAGGTAACACTTTGGATGTATACTGCAGTAATACGTCCTATTCTTACCTACGGCTCCTTAGTCTGGTGGCCAGCTTTAGCCAAAGCATACAATATTACAAAACTGAACAAGGTACAAAGAACTGCATGTATAGGTGTCACTGGCGCCTTAAGAACGACTGCCACAGATGCGCTTACAGTTATTTTGCACCTTCTACCTCCAGATCTACACGCAATGTTCATGGCCACATGTAGTGCACTTAGACTCAGAGAGTCAAACTGCTGGAACAGCAGAACTTATGGACATGGTAACATCCTTAACTCACTACCACAACAGGCGATACTGAGTCATACTGACTACCTCATCCCAAAGCTAAATTTCAATAAAAACTATAGGGCTTTTTTTCCAACCAGAACTGAGTGGAAAAGCGATAGAGTCTTCCAAAACCATGACATAGCCATCTTCACAGACGGTTCGAAGATGGACTCTGGAGTGGGCGCTGGAATCTTCTCCGAAGCTCTTAAGATATCAAAGTCACTCAAGCTACCAAGCTTTGCAAGCATTTTTCAGGCAGAAGTGCTTGCAATATATGATGCGTGTCTTGAAATTAAAAACAAAACAGAACCAACACAGCGGATAGCAATCTTTTCAGATAGTCAAGCTGCTATCAAGGCTCTAACATCTATAACCACAACGTCTAAACTAGTGGATTGCTGCTGCAAGGAACTATCCATTATAGGTGAACGGAGCCCGGTCTCTTTGATCTGGGTTCCCGGCCACACGGGTATAATAGGAAACGAAGCAGCAGACGAGCTAGCCAGACAAGGATCCAAACTCGATAGTCTCGTTGTGGAAAAAGTCCAGGCTCCACTAGGCGTCGTAAAAAACAACATCTACAATCACTTCCTCAAGATCGCCAACGAAAGATGGACCAAGCTGGAAACATGTGTTCTATCCAGAAGTTTATGGCCCAACTACAACCAAAAGAAAACAAAAGACCTGCTTAACAACAGTAGAAGAAATATATCCAGAATCACAGCGGTCTGCACTGGACACTGGGCTGTTGGCAGGCATGCTGAAAGACTAGGCATACCATTCAACTCACACTGCCGCAGCTGCCGGGTGGAAACTGAGTCAGAAACCCCCGAGCACTTTCTGTGCAAATGTCCGGCTCTAGCTAGAGTCAGGCAACGCACTCTGGGCAAAGCCTTCTTCAACACCCCTAAAAATCTCTCAGAAGCAAACATTCACAGCCTGCTAGCCTTCATAAATTCCACGAAGTGGTTTCAAAATTAGGCTAATCTGAGTGAATACACACTCTTTTTCACCCTCATCTCACAAAATAGGTATCCCATAGGATGTGGTATCAAAACGGCGCTTTCATGGCGCTAATTGGGTGTGAAAACAGGATCTGTATGTCCACCGCCACTTTTACCTACCTACCTACCTAGGAGTCGGTGTAGACGAAATATTTGACTGTGGAGTCGAGGAAGACGAAGTCCTTGATTGCGGAGTCAATGTAGACGATGCCCTTGAATGTGGACTCGAACCAGATGAAGCCCATGACTGCGGAGTCTAGGGGGAAGAAGTCTCTGACTGCCCTGAAGTTGTCCCTAGCCATGGTGACGTTCTGGACAAGTCCTCTGTGGTGTGCCTTCTTTCTTGATCAAACCCTATTCTTCGTCATGCTCTCAACTACCCCCAGAACCATATGAACGGCCTCCGAATCATTTGCAACGCATGCTTCATTCGAGACGAGCTACGTTCGCTTTGAAAAGGACGTTGTCATCTGCCCACGCTCGGGCTTCTAAACGATCGCGCCTCAGTTGTTCGTGCTTGTGAATGATCGCGCCTCAATCGATCGTGCTTCTGAACGATCGCGCCTCAATTGGCCGAGCTCTTGAGGTATCGCGCCTCAATTTGCTCGGGCTTGCTGACGATTGCGCCTCAATTGCTCGTGCTTCTGAAGGATCGCGCATCAATTTGCCGGACTTGCTAAAGATTGCGCCTCAATTGATCATGCTTCTGAACGATCGCGCTTCAGTTGCTCGAGCTCCTGAAAGATCACTCCTCGATTGCTCAGACTTTTAAAGGATCGCGTCTCTTTCACTGATCATAAACCGCTGGCTGTGATCACTGCAAGGATATTAAGTGTCACTTGCAAAGTGATACCCATACAAGAGCATTGTCCCTGACCCACTAACATGGAACGTGCTTCTGAAAGTGATGCCAAACACAACGATCGCGATGTAGACTTCATTTTCTTGCGATCATCTGTCGGTGGGTAACCCACCGAGGGTTCGAATCTTCTCTCATTTTTTGAAACACTTTCAGAATTTCGTCCAAAGTTGACAAGGTTTCCCGACGTAGAATCTCTCAATAATCAGAGGAGAACGCACCCAAATTCCACTCCAGCTCTTTGTTTTAAAAAACCGTTGAAACGAATGGAATTTTGTTGGAATGATCAGCTGGAGACTTCTCAAGAAGTTCACAAAACGATGGTCCATTGCCGGGGGAAAAAGAATTCCGACAGGATCTTCGCACAAAGGACCCTGCTAACTTCCTGTTCAAACGAATTAGCACATCACTCCGTCATCCAGTGGCCAGTCGTCATTCCCATGTCCAGACCCACACTACCCCCTTCCCATTGAACGAGAACATTTCCACCAATTAAACCAAATTCCATTCACACTTACTCATTAAAACCACGCACCTTTCAGCCCATTGTCCTGCCCGGATCGGAGTGGGAGCAACCAGAACGGGATGGGGGGAGAAGGAGAGTAACAAAAAAGAAAAACTGAAACACAACACCCGAACAAAAAGGACGTGTGAAATTCTTTGACTCAACAAAAGGATCAATGGATTCCTACAAAAGGGCCAACAAAGCGACCGAGCGAGAGATACGAGCGTACTCCGCACAGAATACCCATCCAATCGATGTGGAGTGAACAGAGAGCACACAAAAATTGGAATATCCGGTTTTTTGTGAGGCAATGCAGCGCTGCAGGCATTGTGTGCGTGTCGGCATCCCCTCCCGGACACCCGTCGTCCTTAGGCCTAGACAAGAGTCAGGTGAGCATGAATCGCAATGCAGCACCCCCTAGGGGCCTCCATTCATGCGCCGAGCGATATCAGGACGAGATGCAGATACAAACAGAAACAGAAACGGAACGCACAATGCCATCGAATCGATACGCACATTCAGCCATTGTGCACTGCGTTGTAATTTATGGAATTGTTGAAGTATCTCTTTCGTCCTCTGTGCTGCACTTTGTGCGACGGGCTGTGTTGCGTTCGAGCAACAACAATTACGCGCCAAACTTCAATGAGTTTCGGGATCAGCAGCGCTGCTCGCCCCGGGGAAGTGTAAACAGTGAACGGAGAGGTGCACGATTCAGGCAGTGACTGCCAGGACATAATGCAATTATTGAATTCTTTTGCTTGCCATTGTGGCTGGTTGGTTTGTTGCCGCTAGAGGCCTTTGTTGGATCTCGCTGGAGGATTCATTAGGACGGGTATTATTTGGTGGTGTTTGAATGGGTGCTCAGGTGATGTGTGTCGTCTTTGAAACGGAATGGATTGACTATGGTCATCTCCTGTGGAGACTTTGTCAACGAAATCTGAATTATACGACTCGGTCATGATCGGGGAATTCATTGACGCACATAAACTGTCGGGGGAGGAGGAGGATTCAAGGAAAATCGACCTGTCATTAGTTCGAACCCTGAGTTAATGTCTCTGGCTCACTTTTTGATTGGAGAAGTGAACTGGATCCCCTGCAGCCAGCTCAGTAAAGATACGACAACAGTCGAAAGAACTCAGACTTCGAACCCGACTCGGAGTCGGACACCGGCTCCGACTTCGACCACTTTGTCTGGGTCGGATTCGAAGTTCGAAGGAGCCGGAGTCGAAGTTGGAATCGAGGTCGAACTATGAGTCAGAGTCGAAGCCGGAGTCGCCTCAGAAGTGAAGGAATACGTCCAGTCACTTCAGGAAAAATACGACAACAGTCGTAAGAACCCACCATCCGAAGAACCAATCGGGAAGACTCATCGTCAAAAGATTCGGTATGGTAACTGGTTGTCTAGGGAGATTATTCGTCAAAAAGACTCAGCAAAAGCCTTGTAACCGGTTGCCTGTGAAGAACGCAATAGTAGTCGGAGCCCGAGTCCGAGTCTAAATCGGCTTTGAAATGGAAGTCGAAGTCGGTATTAAAGTAGAAGTCGCCATCAGAAGCGAAGGTCTTAGTTCGAGTCAGAGTCGAAGACAGAGGCGCAGACAGACTCGACGACAAAGGCGAAGACAGTGGCGAAAACAGAGACGAAGACAGAGTCGAAGACAGAGTCGAAGACAGAGTCAAAGGCGGAGTCGAAGACAGAGTCGAAGACAGAGTCGAAGGCGGAGTCGAAGGCAGAGTGGAAGACAGAGTCAAAGGCGGAGTCGAAGGCTGAGTGGGAGACAGAGTCAAAGGCGGAGTCGAAGGCAGAGTGGAAGACAGAGTCAAAGGCGGAGTCGAAGACAGAGTCGAAGACAGAGTCGAAGACAGAGTCGAAGACAGAGTCGAAGACAGAGTCGAAGACGGACTCGAAGACAGAATTGAAGTTGTAGTCGAAGACAGAGTCGAAGTCGGAGTTGAAGACAAGGTTGAAGACAGAGTCGAAGTCAGAGTTGGAGTGGGTGTGGCATCCGAAGAGAAGGAATAAGTCAAAGGCTGGGGTCTAGTGTCTGAGTTCGAGTCGGAGTCGAAGTGGGAGTCTAAGGCAGGGTTGAATGCTGAGTCGGAGTCGAAGTTTAAAAATTCTTCGAAAACAAAGTGTATTTCGTGAGAGGACGAGCAACTGGATGCCTCATTTTTTCATTTGTCTATCTACGACACAAGCATGCGACCGCACCGACCTCGAACCTCAAAAGGGCGGTCCCTTCCGATAGACAGTGTCCCCTTGACTGCCTTAGAAATGATCTCAGCTAAAGTTTGTTGGCAGTTCATCAGGAGTTCCAATCTGTGTCTACCCAAAGTGAAGCTCACATCCCTTCAACCAACACCCCGCACCTGAAACAACAACCAGAATCCAAAGCAAACACCCGCCGAGCCCATCTCTCCTCTCAAGTGTTCCCGGGTGTCTCCCACACCCTCCACCTCCTGGTACACAAATTATACGCATCACCTCACCCCAGCCGCAATTCAAGTTTAATTATGTGCCTGCCTGCTTACAGGTGTGAATTTAATTGAATTTCGTCAAGATGCGGAGATTAGAAGTTTGACAACCCCGTCGCACTCGCCCCCCGTCACCACGGTTCCGTCCCGAAGGAGCTTATTTCCCTCGCCGCGATGGTGCGGGAAAAATTGAAAATAAATAACTGGATCCATTCAGAATACCTGCGTTTGTCAACAGAAGATCATAGAGAGCCACCCCACGCCTCGGTGTCCTTTGAACAAACATCACGGGAGTGAACTCGGTGTTATTTCATTTTCTTTTCTGTGGCAACCGCTGTGCGGTCGTTGTTGTTGGCGTTGTTGCCTTAGTCTCCTGTGTTCCTTGTCAAGGACTAAGCAAAACTCAAAAGCAATCTATTTGCGCTGTCATTCTGGGTGGGATTGTGTGTACCTTGCGCCCGCGACATGGCGGACGGTTGTGTGCGGTGCCGCAAGTTAAAATTCACGCCAAAAGAACCTGCCCACACACAACCGGGGCGGAGGGAATGAGATTCATTTGATTCGTTAAATAAACCGTTGACATCACACCAGCACAAGGACCAGCAGCACCCGCACCATCACCACCACCACCATCAGCACCAGCACCAGCAGTAGCAGCAGCGGAGCCAAGTGAGATTTTAATGTCAATATGTACGTGTAAATGGTTGACAGGACAAATCAAAGGACACTCCCCGACAATGCGCTAACATTTTGTTTGCCGTGGTCTTGAACAAAAATGAATTGAATGTCTACCGGGTGGCGGTGGTGGTGGGCGCAAAGGATGACGGCTGAGCAAAGCAGAAAAAAAAAACGGGTTGTGGCAACGGATTAATCACTTGTGGTATCGAATCGCTCGCAAGGACGACTTCGATTGAGAAGGAATCGGAAATTAATTAATTTACCCAAAGGCAGGCAGGTCCTGGGTGCTCCTGCGGAGAAGGGGGGGGGGGGAGGCGGTGAAGTCAAAGAAAGTCAAAGGATTCGGTTTCAATTTTGTTGATTGAGGCTTAATTGCTTGGAAGCCTTTGTCCTTTTGTCGCGCATCCTTTCATCTCGCACAGAGAACGTCACATGGAGACGGTGCGTAATTGAGGTGAAAATTCTCTTCTTTTTCCCTTTCGTCCTTTGATGTGGGGCTTCGTTTGAGGGGGGGGAGTGAGAGGTTGCTTCACTTTGAAAGATTGGAGCTGACTTTGAGTTCGGGAAGGTGATCAGCGATCCTTGTGTGGGAAGAAAGGCGAAGGGCTTACATCTTTTCCCGGAAAGTTGCTCTCAATTCCTCTTGCTCAGCATGTCTTCTTCTTCTCTGTTTTCTCTGTATTCCGGGTTGAAACCGGGCCTCCATCAACATGCCTCCCCTTCTCTTCTTCTTCTTCTCGTGGCGCTGCAATCCGGGGTGGACCTGGGCCTCAACCAACAACTGATCCTTCGCTTCTTCTTCTTCTTCTCGTGACGCTGCAGTCCGGGGTGGACCTGGGCCTCAACCAACAGCTGATGAGTCCAAGGGCTCCCACAGAGAATCATGGATGTCCTCCTTAATCAGAACCACTTTCACCACACAAACGACGTCATAAATCACATTTTTTGCGCCAACTTTTCCACTAATTCCTATTCAAATACAATTCGGCAAACAGTCAAGGTCTGTTCCCTCCCTTATCTGCTCCGCCACTGCTCTGTGCTCTGTCCCGCCCGTTGGTAACCATGTCTTCGCTTGTAAACTTATACAAACAGCGACATGAATCCCTCTCGATAATTGCAGTCAACTATTGTTTCATTCTACGCCAGCACAACCTCATCAAAGACAATGACTCCGCCTTCGCGTCCGCCACCAGGCATCAGGATCAACGGTCGCAGGACCTTTTGCATACGCATCGCGCTGCTGCCGCTGACGAAATGAAACGAAACGCAAATGCCGCAGCTCTTTAGTCTCCGCAACAATAAAGTGCAATGATGTGATGTGCCCCGTGATTCTGTTGATGTTTTGAGTCCATTAACAGGACGTTTGAGAAAAGGACCTTTCTCCTCGTTCTCCTGGGTAAACAGTTCGAAGAACAATCGCACAATGCGTTTTACGGCCGCCCGAACAGGCCCGATAATGTGTTTTGTCCTGCGGCGTACAATGGGGCCCATTGCCCGAGAGGAAATTACTGCCTAATTGTGCTATGACTCGGCGATGTCCTTGTTGCTGATGGGCGCGTTTTCGCGAGGCAATAAAATAATTTCTTGTCTTGTTTACGACTCAGTCCGATGGGTTTATTGTTTTTAAGGGAAATCTATCTACACATCACATTGGATTATCCTGGCTAAGGATTCGTGTACAGTTCCGCGCAAAAACCTACACAAATTCTGATTCTTTTCTTTTTAGAAAAGGAATGTTGATGATTGGGATTGTTATCTTGAAGGTGAAGACCTTTTCTTTACGAACACACTCAGAGTCATATGAACGTTCAGGATTACGTCACCGGACCTTTAGTCATCCTTCGTTCGAAGTTTGAGTTTTCCGAACTCACGTAGCACGTCTTCAAAATCACGGGCTGATGGATTTGTGATTCATCTTTAAACTTAAGGGGTCTTCTTTGGGGCTTTCTGGATTTTGGTACAGAAAATTGTTCGAAATTTCGTGATTGAGACGAGTTTTTGAAAGAACACGAACAGCTGGCTTTCAGCAAATTGGGCCCTCAGAATATTGTCCAAAATTTCTCGAAAAGGGCAAATTTTTGAATTTTGTTCTTCTGTTCGAAATTTTTTGATGAAGACGAATTTTTTAACTTTCAAAAAATTGGGTATTCAGAAAACTGTTCCAAATTTAGGCACAAAGACGAATTTTTGAGCTAAAATTTAATAAGTACTTGCTTTCAGAAAAATTTAAAAAATATGTTCTTTAAAAAACTTCAGAAAAGGACGAATTTTTGAACATTGAGAAAATTTAATCTTCAGAAAACTTTCGTGACTGAAACGAATTTTCGAACAAACATTTTATAAGGAGGTTCAGCTAGCTTTCAGTTAATTGGGTCTTCAGAAAACTGTTCAAAATTTCGAGTTAAAGACGAATTTTTGAAATAAAATTGTATAAAGGGGTACCCCATTTTTCTGAAAATTGGATCTTCAGATGAATTCCAATTTTCGGATAAGGGACAGTCTTATTTTCGACGTTCAAAAAGTTCTCTCCGAATTCTGACTTTTTTCTTCAAATTTTGGCATATTTTTGGATCACTTTTCGGTCGTTCATCCGGATTTCTGTAAATCGAACATGTTTTTGAAACGCAGATCGATTTTTCTCACCAAATCTACGAGATGAATCAAATTTTCGTGGAAACGTAGCAAGGAACGTCGGTAAAGTTTGTTTCAACTCCCGGCACGATATTCGTCTTTTTCCAAATTTTACAGAATCCCCAGACATTAACTAACACAAACGGAGGACAAAGAGCAACTGAGTGTCAAAAATGGCTCACATTTGCACAAATCGCAATGAGACTCGTAACTTCTTACGCTCTGCAAACTCCGGCATTACTTTGAAGAGAATCCGGATTGATGCTGAACCCAATGTGAAAATCCGGATGAGGAAACAAACGATCAGTTGGTATATCTTCATGACCAGACTCATAACTTCTTACGCGCTGCGAACTTTGGCATCACTTTGAGAACAATCCGGATTTATGGTGATCCCAATGTGAAAATCCGGATGACAAGTGATCAGTTGGTATATCGTTGATCAGACTCAACTTCTTACGCTCTGCTAACCCCGGCATCATTTCAAGAAAATCCGGACTAATGATGCCACCAGCGTGATAATCCGGATTAGCAGAAAATCGCTTATCTGGGAGTTAGACTAAGACTTTCTCGATTTAATTGAATTCATTCTCCCCAGTTAAATGTTGAACTTCATCAGTGAACGTCGTCCGATTCAGGTTTTCGGTTAAAGACGGATGAGCATTATCGTTCGATTTTCCAAAGTCCGGAATAGATGAACATTCAATGGGGAACCATGTCGATTTAACTGAAATCATGTTCATTATCAATTTAAGGCTGTGCTTGATCAGTGAACGCGGTTTGTCAAAGGTTTTTCGGTTTAGGACGGATGAGCATCACTTTTTTTCCAAAGTCCGGAATAGACGAAACTTTAGTAGGAAGTCATGTCGGATGTAATGTTTATCATTTAAATGTTGAACCTCATCAGTGAACGTTGTCCGACTAAAGTTTTTCGGTTGAAGACGGATGAGCATCTTTTTTTTTCAAAGTCCGGATTTGACGAACCTTCAGTAGGAAGTCACATCGGATGTCCATGTTCACAGCAATTAAACTGCTAAGACTGTGTGAAGGCCCATAAAAGAAGATCCGGAGAGACATTGGTTGGTGGAGGGCTCATCCGGATTTTGACTTTCATCCGAACAATGGCAAAAAATCTAGAAAGCAGATAAAGTTCATACGATATTCAGAAACTTGCTTCTCACCGCTTCGTTAACATCCAGTGTGATCACTTTGTTGGCACGAAGCGATAGTCACATTTCACCAAAATCCGGATAATTATGACAAATTTCGTCGTAGAGACAAGTCCGCAATCAAAGCACATATCCTGCTGTATGTGTGCTGTACTGTGTGAAGGCCCATAAGAGAAGATCCGGAGAGACATAGGTCAGTGAAGGGCGCATCCGGGTTTTAACGAAATTCGTCCGAACAGAGGAAAAAAAATCAAAAACCATGTAAAAACTTGCCTCCGACCGATTCGCTAACAAACAATGGGGCCACTTTACCGGCAGCGGCACGAAGCTACTATCACAGTTCCCAATAATCCGGACAACTATCACAAATTTGATCGTAGAAATGAAGGTAAAGTTCAACCGAAATTCAAAAAAATTACCTCTCACTGATTTTTTACGAGCCACTTCCACCTTTTTACCGACACGGAACTACCATTACAGTTCACAATAGTCCGGACAATATGGACAACATTTCGTCGAAGAGGAACTAAGAGAATTTATGATTTAACTGCCGTTCTGATTGGGTAGCAATATCCTCTGCTGTTCAAATTTACGATCACCCACTGTTCCGCGGATTTCAGTTTTCCTCTTAACTCCATTGTCCGGATGATAGTTTTCCAAAACTCCGCAACTAATGAGCTCTCTCATTCTCTGTAGTTTTCCTGATCATCCGTGGGTCCAATTGAATTCGAATGTGTCACTTAATGACTTACTCATCCCGTTTACCAACAAAAAACCTACGAGACTCTCAAACAAACACGAACGCGTAAACAATTGCGTTTACAATCGCCCGTAAGTGCCACAAAGAAAGGCAAAACGACACTGCCCGTCCAAAAAAACAACAAATCTCCTCGTCCGCCGAGGAACCTAAATTTCGAATTAAAACAAACCCAGAGACCGGGGATGAATACGCTGCCTGGACGGGGACAATGATGTTTATGGCCGCGCGATCGTAAAAACAAAGCGCATCCGCAGACGAGACTCACGCCCTGCTCGGGTCAATAGGCGAAGCCATTAAGTGCGTTGTTGGCACTTTTGCGCGCAGGTATCTCGCGTGTAAACATCGTAAACATGCGGCTCAATCCAAATGAGCATCTTTACCCAGGACAGTGGCCGTAATCACTAGATGCCAGCCCTCGCATCGGACCGGATCTAAATTCACGCATTCATTCATCGGCGGCGAGGCGAAATGGCCATTCGTCACAGAGTGCGTAGCAGAGGCGGCGGCGGCGGGTATCCCCAAAGGAGCGCACCGCTCCTGAGCCGATCTGAATTGAAAATCTCCACCGTATTCAAATCCACACGTTCGCCGCCCCCGGGACGGACTCCGGGGAAAATTGAATGTCATCGGAGGATAATCATCCATCCATCGAGTCATCGACAAAGGGCGAGAGTAAAAAAGTGTGTATTTTCGGAGAAAAAGGACGTCCATTCATCGGGGGTACACCAGTGTCCTGGATTCAATTTACAGGATTTCATCCGAGCGGGGGTGAGCGGTGGGAATTTTTCGCTCACGTCCAGGCGGTGGGAGTTGCATACGATTACCTTGCTTCTCGACGGGAACACATTCACATCCTTCCGATTCAATTATGAGAGCGTTTGTGTCATTTTTTGTGTGCTCCTCGGCCGTGAATGGACGGGATAATGGACAAGTCCAGTGGTGCAGGTCGACAATGGCCGGCTGGGACAGGAGCGGTGTGGTGTGATTAGATAATGGGATTTGTGTCGGGGAGTGGGTGCGTGTGTGAGAGTGGTTCCTGGAAGAGATGTTTTCACCGACTCAATGGATCGGAATGATTAGGATAAGGGACGGGACAAAGCGCACATTGTGCAAATGCTGTGCTGCTGCTTCCTTCTCGGAAGTGAAGGTGGACGTTGTGGCAGGGAATCGGTGTTTACATTGGCTTACATGTGTTCTTAGGGGTGACACACCTTTGAGGTGGTTAGTTGGTCAGTTCCGGGTGACAGTGTCCTGTCGAAGGATGTCCAATTTGAGACGACGAAGGACTGGGAAAATGTTTAATTTGAAGGTTCACTTTTGCATGAGTTGAGGGACAATGAGCGAGGAAATGATCCTGAAATCATTGTCCTGCGAGTGGAATACAGTCTCGATGAAGGATTTCAGGGAAAGGCTCAAAATTCGTGGAGCATGGCGGTGAATGTGGCTGAAAATGAAGTGTGTCAATGGGTGGACAGGACGTTGTATTGGATGACGTGTCCAGTTCTGCGGTTGGAGCACGACACAGGAGTACGGGCAGGACACTGTGTCCGACTGTTGAATGGCGTGTCCAGTTCTGCGGTCGGAGCACGACACAGGAGTACGGCGATAGACGGACAGGACATCGTGTGTCCAGCTGGTTGATGATGTGTCCAGTTCTGCGGTCTTACTGACTTACTTAACGGGCTTACGACCCATGGAGGGCCTGAGCCTGAGCTATCGCTGCATTTCATGCCTTCCATCGCTGATTTCTGCGGTCTAAGTCAAGTCCTTCTCAGAATTCTTGAAGAAATTGTGGCCAAAATTCGAGTTTGAGACGAAGCCAAGCGCCAAAAGCATCAGAATCACCAATCCCCTGCCCTGTTCCCTTGAAGCATTGAATTCTCCTGAAGAGCAGACTCAAAGACGAGTATTTCACCTCCAATTTCAACTCAAAACAACTCTCAAACTTGACCGCAACGCACTTGCACGTCGCCCACAAACTTTCCTCTCAGTCATGACCACCCTGTCTCCGGATTATCGTCCTTCTCTGACCATTTCCAGTACCAAACATTCAATATCTGTGACCTCCCATGGGATGCCGGATTTTTTTTTCCAAAAAACCGCATCAAATTTTGATAAAAATCAGAAGTTTTTAATTTTTCATTTTCGATCATATTCCTTTCTTGACCACCCTGTATCATGACATTCCCTGCCCCAAACATTCAAAATCTGTGTATTCCCATGTGAAAACCGCATCAAATTTTGTCTAAAATCAAAAGTTTTCGATTTTTAATTTTCAGTCATGTCCCTTTCTTGTCCACCCTGTTTCCCGATTATCTAATTTCCCGGCATTCCCTGCACCAAGCATTAAAGATCTCTGTCCTCCCACGTAATTCCATGAGTTTTCCTCAAAAAACCGCATCAAATTTGAACAAAAATCAGACGTTTTCGATTTTTCTTTTTCAGTCACGTTCCTTCCTTGACCACCCTGTCTCCCGATTATCGCCCTGCTCCTTAATTTCCCGACACTTCCTGCACCAAAAACTCAAGATCTTTGCCCTCCCATGTGATTCCTTGAGTTTTCTCTAAAAAACCGCATCAAATTTGGACAAAAATCAAAAGTTTTCGAATTTTCGCTCTCAGAGCAGAAAAAGTCGACTGAAGTCATTTCACATGCGACTGCATTTTTTCGGCGAAATCGTGCATTTTTTGTGATTTTCCAAAACCTTTCGAATTTTCTGATGAAATTCACAGGGATTGTATATCTCGGTCTGCTCTTTTCAAAAATGTATGACTTGCCACGATTCGGTGGGTGTTTCAAGGCGTTTTCAAGACCTTTTTGTGAATTTTCTGCCAAATGACGCCATTTTGTGATGGATGTCAAGGGAAATGTCAATTTTGTTGATGGGAGAAGGTGGCTGATGATCATTTTCCATCAGAGATGAGTTCTGAGTCCTTGGAATGGGCTTGAAATGCTTGGGCTTGACAGCGTGAAGGAAGATGAGAAACGGAGACCTCTTCGGCGACACATTCACTATCTTTCAGGAGGATCCACTGTCCACTGCTGCACTGTCTTTCAGAGGCTAAGACGCATCAGTGGTCCTTTCCCCCACATCCTGTCATGCAGTCAGACTGCTCTGAAAGCTATAAACTCCTAAACGATGCTGTTTTGCTGCCTGGGACCGTCTTAAAACTAAATGAACTCAGCAGAACCAAGAAGAAGCAGCTAGGTCGCTGGATATGACCCCACTTTCTTACCTCTCTGGAATGGAGTCGTTCGTCTTATGAATCCAAGCAAAGAGTCTGAATTGTCTTCACGTAGAAATAGCCTCGAGCACTGCTTCATCTTCGGACAAGATCACAGCTCCAGGCTCAGGAAACGAAGACATCTCTCCCTAGACTCTCTCTGCCAACTGATCTGCATTTGAGTTTTTTTTCAAAGGAAATGTTCATCACCATAAATTTAGTCCCATCTACTAATGACATAACCGCAATTGCCGCAACCTCTCCCACGACGTAATGATCGACTGAAATCTACCGCGTGGAGCGTATGACCGACGTCACCGAGCAAACAAAGGTGACTAATGCAAACACGAATCACACATGTCACACAACCAGAAGCTGCGTCCACAAAAAGTCGAGGGCTGGAAGGAAGCATCAGCTTAGGTGCGACAAATTGTGTGCCCCGTAAAAAAATAAACAAATAAACAAAAAAGTGAATAATTAAGGCATTCATGCGATATCGTAAAACTATGCAAATGCAGTAAACTCCTCCTGGGTTTACGACGCGCAGTAAATGAGCTGGCAGAAAGTGGACGGGAAAGAGTTTCATCTTAAGAAAGTGATGAACTTTTGGAGATGAATTTGATGGTGTGGTGTGGTGGGACGGACTTGGTGGTGAGGAACCTTTGTCTCGACAATGATCTCTTGGTCGAATGGGTAACTGCGTTAGCTGGATGATTTTTTTAGGGCAAGGGTCTCTGGAGATTCTTTGAATCCAAGCCGGAGGGGCGATGCAACAGGGATGCAACGATAATGCGGACAAGTTGAAGACGACCTCAACCAACTTGGAGCGCCACGGTGTATACAGCTGGTAAAAGGTCTTACTGCAAGGAGAGACAAGTATTCGCCAGATTTGCCGCAAAGGGACGTTCTTTTCCTGATGGTTAACCTGAAAGTTGTTGACTCTGAGCCTGAGGGACCACGCAACAGAGGAAGTCCACGACTGAGGTGACGCGCACACCAGTGGAGAAGGAATTCCGCAAAAGATGGTGCTGAGCTTGACTCTGAGCCCGCCCGTGGGAAAACTGAACAAAGAGCGTCCACGACTGAGGTGAATGCGCGCGAGTAGAGAAGGACTTCCGCCAACTTGGAAACAGATATTCAAAGATGGTGCTGAGCCCGTCGGTGAGAAGATTCAACAGGGGACGTCCACGACTGGAATGGCGGACACAAGTGGAGAAGGATCTCAACCGACTTGTTGTGCGGAACTGGAAACATCTAGCTAAGGATCGTGCTAGCTGGAGACTTTTGTCGGTTGAGACTCAGGTCCACTACGGACTCTAGCTCCACTAGATAAAGCTCCACTGGAACAAGAAGACGAAGGAGAAAGCTGACGTTTGACGATCTGCTGACGAGTGATTTGTCGACGTACGTTGATCCACTGAAAATAACGCAGTCTTCGAAACTGAGACTCCTGGTACTAAAAGGAAAGAAGACCGAACCACTGGCATCAAGAAGAAATCATAGCGAGTTCAAGACAAATTAAGAACTGGAAGTAGTCCGGCCAGGAACGTGATAGTAGCATAAGGTCAGGGGACAGATCTGGTCGATGGTTTGACAAGAAGATGAACGGAAGATTGTGCATCGTTAGAGCTCGGCCCAACTAAGTCCTCATTCTTTGTCGGGTACAGCTCCCTTAGGCGTACAGCTCCCGTATACGGACAGCTCCCTCAAGTGGACAGCTGCCTTAGGCGGACAGGTTCCTCAGGCATACAGCTCTCTCAAGTGGACAGCTCCTTCAGCCGGACAGCTCCCTCAGCCGGACAGCTCCCTCAGGCGGACAGCTCCCTCAGGCGGACAGATCCCTCAGGCGGACAACTACCTCAGCCGGGGGTTTCACTGCACAGCAATGCATCTTCGAAGGATACTTAGCAAGAGTTTGTAACAATTTTTGGGCAACACTGTTGCTATCAGAAACGTCCCACAGACCGTCAGTGGCCATATGGGGCCACAATAGTCGCCGTGTCAGTTCCAAGCGAGAGTAACGAGGAGTCACCTGGACTTGACACAATCTTCCCTAGATGATGACGAACCACATCTGGCTGTGGAGTAGGGAATGGCTTAATTGGAGATCCTGTGCTTTTAGCTAAGAGATCGCCTTCACCGAAACCGCCGCGGATGACACTCAGGGTGGCACCTCAGGCATTGGATCCGTAAACTCCTCATGGACCTCTGGTGGCCGTTCAGTTTGTGTTTGAACCACCTCCTCCAATTTCCATATGTAGCTCATAGGACTTTTCTCGAATCGAACAAGGGTTTGTTAGCCGCTTTTGACGACGTGCATCACAAATCAGGATTAAAACGATAAGACAGTTCCCAAAGGAACATCGAGTAGTTCTGGCCTTGACTCGAATGTCTCTATTGATCACTTTTGCCCCCTCAGTCACGATTTGCAGCAAGCAGCGTCAAAATTGGCTAACAATCTTTTGGTCTATTCTAAGAAACTTCTACTTCGACAGATGTCATCTCTTGTCGTTGCTGCGGACAAGAAAGAGCAAAATGGACGCAATTTGTTGGTCGAAGTGAGTCGTGGTGAAAAGTTCTGGCAGTAAGTCCATGCCGTTTGTCGCCGCTGTGAGTCGCGGCTGCAAGTCGATTCAGTAAGCCAGGGTGTCTCTCCCTTTCTGGTTGACTTGTAGTGGCCGGAAGGCTTAAGAGTCAAAGAACCTCGGTTCCAAAGATCCCAGGTGAGACATCGAACCAAAAGCCAGAAACGTCTTGACTTTGACGATAAACAAGTTAAAAAAAAGTATGACGGACAAACAAAGATTGGAAATTACTTCAGGTGGTACTCGCGACAGCGAAAATCCATCCACGGCTGGGACAAGGATTCTGGAGGCCCCAACCATCATACTACCCCCTCCCTCCGCCTCACGGGGCGCTGACCATGGAATCGCTGGTACCCAATCCGAAGATTCCTGCCACTCACTCTACGACAAGTTCGATAGACTGAGTTGGAAAGTTGGAGAATGTAGCGGAGAGGCTTTGCCTGATACGCTTAATCTCCAACCACATAGTCAAGTGGCTTATCAGACTGTTGCTTCTGATGGTACGACCCGGAATGCCGAACATGTTGAATGGGCTTCGAACGAGGCAGCCTCTGAAGGGCCCTTGACTAAGAATCAAAAGAGAAGGGGAAAAAGGCGATCGACAATCGCACGGCGCAAAGAAACTCCGGAGGAGGTTGAAGGCGCAAGTGCTGGGAGTCGCACCCCCTTGGTGGCGATGGCAAAAAGAAACAGGTCGGCAGAGGTAACCGATCAGTCTATTGGAGCCAACGCTACCTTCTCTTCTGCTGATTCGAACAGGATCAAGAGGAAGAAGCTCTCAAGCGTTCCTGATCCCTCTGCTGATGGCTCTTCCCGTGCACAACGTCCGGATGAAACTAGTGCTGTGACTAGTGACTCAACAGTCAGACAACTTTAGGCTTCTAGATTTAAAAAACCGGATAAAAGCGTATTAACTTTGCACTCAGCACCCACCTGCTGGTGAATTTCATTGGTAGACTCCTAACCTAACCTCTTCGACTCTGAGCCTGTGGGATAACGCAACAGAGGACGTCCACGTACATGGTGGCGCACACAAGTCGAGGGGGACCTTGGCCGGCATGGTGTGCGAAACTGGAGACAGCTGGCGAAAGATCGTGCTGGCTGGAGAGGCATTCTGGGAGAGGCCCAGGTCCTCCGTGGACTGTAGCCCCCAAGAGGAAAAAAAAGAAGAACCTAACCTCCCTGTGGAGACGAAGTAGACAATATCCTTGACTGCCTCGAAGCTACAGTTGCCCATGGTGACAATCCCGTTCAAAGGAACTCCCGAGCTTCTCAAGAAAACCGACTGTTTAACACGATTCCTCACGAGACGGTTTCGACTAAGGAAGCATCTGCATAATAATGGCGGCGCTACAGTCCGAGGTGGACCTGGACCTAGCTTCTCAGCAACCACTCGTGTTGTGCGTGCTACTGTTCTCTCACGAGTGGAGGGGACCTACAGTTTAATGCCGACTCCGAACGGCGAGATTGAGAAGCTTTTTCTATACAGTTACACTCTTTGAGCCTTGTCAGTGACTCGAAAGAGGTGGAGCCGTGAAAAAATGTTTGGTGTTTTTTTTTCGGGAATCGAACCGACAACATCGAGCGTAGGAGTCGACGCACCTACCCACTACGCCACGGTGCCCATCATCTGCATAGAGCTGGTTTATATGAAGAGACAGTATATGTGGTGACCACGAGGAGATTGCTGGACATATCCTCTGCCACTGCAAGGCGACAGACGGACCAAGGCCAATGCCTCTGGTGTGCATTCCTTCTCGATGATATCGTACCCCTCGTCTGGCCCTAATTTATCAGTCTGACCAGTCTCACCTTAGCCCCCGAAGTTACCAAACTCCCCAGCCCATCAGCTACGCCTTGTAAGACCACACAAGACCTCAACGTCTTTGACAACCGATCAGACTTTAAAAACACGCTTAAAAATGCCATTCCACCGACAATCACCTATCACCTTGACAAAACAAGAGCTCCGCTCCCAATCTCTGTGGGAACCATCTCAGCCACCAGTCCATTGCACAATCCCCCCCCCCCCCCCTTGGCCATCGGAAGGTGTTGAAGTTCAACCGAACGTATCGGCCACTCATCAGACACAACCGACAAGTTAACAAAATAAACTGATTACCTCTTAGATACACACAACAGCTTACTTAGATACACACATTATAACGCAATTATTGTCACCGAATGGCGGTGGGATGGGGAAAAAAGACGAAAACATACCGCCCAATTATACCGTTAACGTAATTAAGTAATTTTTTCGTCGAATGTGACCAACCACCGAATCTATTGTGTGCCGCACTCTGTGTGGGTGTGTATGCGTGTCAAATTCGATTTCCGAACAAATTTTTCAATTAAATTCAAAGCACCCCCACCCCCCGGAGTCACCTACAAGGGGACATGCATTTTTTGGCAAACGAATCGAATCGAAAACAGCTCCATCGAGAGAGGAAACAAAAACAGAGAACGGCATAAACAAATCAGCGTTCTAGACTAACAAAGTATTCAACAAAAGTGACAAACACCCCCTCCCCCCGGGGATACACTCTGTTTACAGTGGTTACATAAAACTAAACCCCATCAGAGGGGGAGGAGGGGGAAGGGTGGACAAACAGTATCTCAATCACTTGTCATTTGTCAATTGCAAAGATACTGAAAATAAAAATTCTATTTTTCCTCACCAAAAGATACACAGATTCACAGATACCCCTCACACAGCGAAACACACACAGTTCCCCACTCTCTGCGCACACACTCCATCGGTGTGGTGAGGCACGGTGTTTGGTAAGAAAATCACCAAGTTTCGACTCACACACCGAGAGAGAAAGAGACAGACAGGACACGAAGAAAGAGAGGGAGCACGTGAAATCCTTATCGGATTCAGAGCGAAGGCACAATTGTGAGGGCACATAAAGGAAATCACACCAAAAACCAATTGTGATTGGTCGCTAACCGAATTGAATCTGTGAAACTTGGCATTGTACATAGTCCCCCCCGGCACCCACCGGCACACACACACAAAGCGCACAAAACACACCCCTTGTGCTCGCTGCCATTCAGAGGTGCACTCTCCCTCGCCGGCGAACAACAGAAACAATCCCCGAACAGTGGTAGGCCATTTAAGGCAGGCATTCACTACACACATTTGAATTGTGTACACGCTCCTGTCCGGACACAAAAGCCAACAAAACCACCCGGGACTCTAATCCAAACAAGCACGCACACACCGAGCACTGCGGGCGAGAGTGCGACGGGCGATGTTGGCGCGCTCTCGCTCAACTCCATCGACACGGCAGCAGCAAACCCAACCCAACGGCTGCGCCGCACTCACTCGCACCCCGGCCAGTCGGACGCGCCAGAACGAGACACCGCGCACGAGGGTCTCACTTGTGCGCTGCTGCTGCTGCAGAGCTCCGAGGCAAATAAAAGATATAATATCTGTGATACCTATTCACACACAACGCACACGGCGAAGGTATTCAGGCAGCTCAGTGATCGTGTCAGAATCAATTATTCCACAGTCAAGTCAGTCGTTGGAATACATTTGTCGAGTTAAGTTCAAAGATTGTTTTCTCTCTTCCCGTTGTGTTTAGAATAATTGACGAACAAACAAACAAACCCAAGTGATATACCGAACTCAAGTTAACCACAAAAAAAAAAACCAAACGTGCAGTTGGACAAGAATCCGACACAAAAACAAAAACAAAACAAAACCGATTCGCATCGACTAGTGAAGTGACAGAGTCGAGCTTTAAGTGACACAGTCGAGCGTTGAGTGACACAGTCGAGAGTTGAGTGACAGAAGGTCGAGCTTTAAGTGACAACAGGTCAAGCTTCAAGTGACAGAAACAAAAGAACTTTGAAATAATAAACACAGTCCCAAGTTCGGCAGCAAACATTTATTTATCCAGAATGGCCACCCTATCGTCGCATCCGCAGTATGGATTCCATCTGTCGAGCGGCGGTATGGACATGCCCACGCCGGGCGACTACGCGCCGCAGTCGACGCTCAGCCCGTCGGACATGGACATCAAGCGGGTGATGCACTACTCACAGAACGGCAGCCTGGCGGCGATATCAGCGGCGATGGGCAACTCAGCCGTCGGCGGGCACAACAACAACGGCGGCAACCCGATCATGGGCACCGCGAGCATGGGCCACCACACGATGTCACACGGCCAGCAGAATCATTCGCCGAACTCGAGTGCGGGCAGCATTGGCGGTGGCAGTGGTAGTGGTGGTGGCGGTGGCGGCGGCGGCGGCGGTGGTGGCGGAGGACATCATCCCACCTCGCCCGGACAGGACGGACACATAAAGCGGCCGATGAACGCGTTCATGGTGTGGTCGCGTCTGCAGCGGCGGCAAATCGCCAAGGATAATCCAAAGATGCACAACTCGGAGATCTCGAAGCGCCTGGGCGCCGAGTGGAAGCTGCTGGCCGAGGGGGAGAAGCGCCCGTTCATCGATGAGGCGAAACGCCTGCGGGCACTGCACATGAAGGAGCACCCAGACTACAAGTACCGACCCCGTCGCAAGCCAAAGAACCCCCTCCACGCCGGCCCCCAGGGCCTCCAGATGGGTGGCGCGCCAAACTGCAAGCAACAAATGAACGGCGGCTCCCCGGCCTCCTACAACCCATTCCATCAGCTGCCGCCATACTTCGCCCCATCGCATCACCTCGACCAGCCCTACCCGGTCCCCTACTTCGGCGGCTTCGACCCCCTGGCCCTCTCGAAACTGCATCAGACACAGGCAGCCGCAGCCGCAGCCGCCTCAAACCCCCAGCACAGTCACCTCGAGGCGCAGAAGGCCCCCCAGCTGCCGCCCACCACCCTCAGTTCGTTCTACTCGGGCATCTACAGCGGCATGACGGCGCCCTCCCTGTACGCGGCGCACTCCAACGGCCTCTACAACACCTCCTCAACGTCATCCCCGGGCTCCAGCCCCGGCACCCTCACCCCCAACAACATGGTCGACTCAATGGACAGCGCTCTCCGGCGGCCCGTGCCGGTGCTCTACTAAGCAGTGTGCGCCCCCGCTCCTCAGCTCCAGCTCCGTTTTCGTTCGTTTTCGTTCAGTTTTTCGCGTCTCACATTTTTTCTTGTTTTCGTTGTAATTTCAAAAATTACCCCCGACAAGTGACGGTTTCATGCGCCAGCAACTTCATGAAGAAACAGTATTTTTATCTTTTTTTTTATTTTTTATTTTATTTTCTTATTTGTATCTTATTTATTCTCTCACCCCTCAGTCGCGACTTTTCATCCCGATTCATTCCAGATTTTGCATCCATTTTGTGTTTAAGTGCGTAGATTTAAAGAGCGGTCTCCCCGCGGCTCCCGCTGGGCTGTCTAACAGCCCACTTGGGCCACTGTTGTACATAGTTTTTAGTTTTTTTTTTTTTTTTTTTGAGTTTTTTTTTTGTGTTTAAGAAATACGTTTTATTTTCTGTTATGAACGAGCGAATGGTGCTTAATCCGCGCAAAAAATTGTACATAAGATATATCTAACTGTAAGTGTGGAAAATTAGCTAGTATCTGTAAGGACGACACTTCAAAGTCAATAAAGAAGAGCGACACAATTGTACATAGACTTAGATTACGTTTTAGTTGAGAAGAAGGGAAAAGAACGCGAGAGAAAAACTGAGAAAAACGAAGAGACGCAGGGGAACGTCTGTGGAGGCCACACCATTGTATTGTAAATAAAGTTGTCCTTGTTTTCTATTGATAGATAAATCACTTGTGTTTTAATTCGATCGGGGATTTGATGGATTTGATGTTTTTCAGATTTCTTGAGATTTTAGGTTCGCAGCTGGAACGTGTGGGAAGTTGTTGTCGTTGCCACGACTGCTGCCACTGTGGTGGCTGGTGTTCTGCCGACGGCGAATTTCGTTGGCGGTTGGTTCGAAGGTGGACTTGATTCTACGGGAGTTTCAAGTTGAATTTGCAGATGGGCGTTCAATGAGAGACAGTGGACAAGTCTAGGTATTCCCTAAATGGAGGACGGTTGCTGTTGCCAAGGGAATGGTGGGACATTTTGTTTGTTTTCGATTTACTTCTCGAAAAGGAGACTTGCTTCGACTTATCTCCTATCTCCAGTCAGTTCCAATCAGTTGCTGGAGATATCATCGAACATTGACTTCAAGCTAAAGGCGAGATCCATACCTTCCAATGACGGTTTTTCAAATCTGGTCCAGTCACCATTTGCCGTTGGGATCAAATTAACGACAGTCTCACTGGAGTGGTCGTTCAGTGGAAGTAGTCTGACTGTGGGTATCACAATGGATCAACATGGTATAAGTGGTTGGTGAATTCACTAGCAGCCCCCTAACCTAACCTACCTTCGAACACTGAATTCAGTCAAACTTACTTTTTTTTTGTAGTTTTTTGAAGCACTACACTGGAGCACTGAGACTCAAAACTGAATCCATTGTACTGCCAGGTAGCAGCCTACTCCAGTGCCGTTAATTTGATCCCAACGGCAAATGGTGACTGGACCAGATTCGATTTCACTGGGATTCGAACTTGGGACCCCTCGAACTTGGGGCAGGCACTTAACCAACTGCGCCATCCAGTCGTATTGCGTTGTCCAATAGTGTCAAGGACAAAGAAGAAGTCCCTCTTTTCTTAGGCATTGTATCCGTATACGACTGGCCAGCCAACCTGTACATTGTTTGGTTGGTCCTCTGTCTTATTCCTCGTCACCAAAGCTATCCCAGTGGTCCGGCCTAGCATTCGGAACAGGACTGAAGCTTGAGTCCAAAGAAGTTATTCTTGACAGCAGATAATATGTTCGCCCCATTCCCTTAGAAGGTTTGGTTTTTGGAGTAAATCACTTGAACATCTGGTGATCAACTTTCATGGTCCTTCTCAAATATTAATCCCTGGGCATAGGACCTGCAAAGAGTTGGTCACATTCATGACCCAATTCACTTTTAGTCTGGCAAGTCCAGCAAAAAGAGTGCCCATGTGATAGACTGAGCCGACAGAGGGACTTGAAGCACAGAGGCCATCTGAACTGCACCTCTTACCTCTCCCACTGACAAGCCTTGGGACTCCACGCATTCAACAACAATTTCCCCTGATTCTCCCTCGCCAAATGATGGAAAACCTTCTCCCAAGCAGTCCCATTCAATTCAAAACCAAAGCAAAAGCATTGCCAGCTAAGCATCAAGTCACGCGTTTACCTCTGACGTCATGACAAATTAAAGATTCACTTTTTCCTTACTTCCAAGGGATTCCAGTGAAATTTTCCACTTTGCCTTTTCACACTGAGCTCTATCCATTTGAGGTGAAAACTCTGTTCAAAAACGGAGAAAATTGACTTTTGAAGAAATGACACATTTTACACGAAAAAATGCAATAAACTCCCAACACAACCGAGTCGCATTTTTTGCTGAAAATAAACGAATTTTCGTCGAAGTGGATTTGTCGATTGCAAACATTTTTGAAACGATTTTCTCGGAATCTAGGACGAGTTGAAAGACGTGTGATATCAGGATGGAAAGGGGATGGATTAGAGAAGCGTAATAAGCTAAGATTTTGTAACGGAAATGACTGCGTTGCTTGTCTGAAAGTGATGTTCGGCGGAACCTCTTTCAAGCGGTTATCTTGACGGTGGCTATGTTTTCGAAAACGATTTTCTCGATAATTAGGACAAGTTGAAGGAGGTGGTATATCAGAATGGAAAGGAAATTGATTGAAGAAGGGGAATAACATGAGATTTTGTAACGGGAGTGCATTGGCTAGTTTTTTGAAGGCTACATTTGTACTATTCTCTCGCGGAAAATAAGCAATGAAAACTGTTTGAGTTTTCATGTGTTGCGTACGATATTCTTTGAAATGAAATCGGATGAAGTTAATTTCACTTTGTATAAGACTTTGATCATCGGATGGGATGCTCTTTGACGCAAAGAAATGGATAACATCCGAAGAACGTCTCAAGGAAAACGTTCTGCATGCGATCTTTGGTCCTGTTTGCTATGACGCTAATTGATGGAGAAGATTCAATCATGAACTAAACAGCCTATTCAGCGACTTGATTCTAGCCCAGCCTCTATGAAACCAACGCTAGGCCATGTAAAAGTTTGGACAACTTAGCTCCGGCCCGAAGAATCTTTGACTCTGAGGCTGTGGGACAACGCCAAAGACAAAGTCCATGATTGAAGTGGCACACATTACCGCAATGGGCCTATGTTGAGCTGAAGTAGAGACTAGTCTGGAGGAGCTCAACCATCTTGGTGTGCACAATTGAAGATAGCTAGCAAAGAATTCGACTCTGAGCCTGTGGGACAACGCAACAGAGGACGTCCACGAACAAGGTAGCGCACACAAGTCGAGGAGGACCTCGACCGGCTTGGTGTACGAAACTGTAGACAGCTGGCGAAAGATCGTGCTGGCTGGAGAGGCATGTTGAGTGAGGTCCAGGTCCACCTCGGACTGTAACGCCCTAAGAAGAAGAAGAAGAAGCAAAGAATTTAGGCCGTGATTCACGAAGTCCCTGACAACTCACCATCAGACTTACTTTTGTATGTACTTATCACCCCAAAGACCTGTGAAGGGTCTGAATCTGGGCCATTGGCGTCTTTCATCGCTGACTGTCCCGAGCACGCCGCTTCCAGTTTTCAAGACCAAATTGTCTAGCGTCCGTGATCACTTAGTCTATTGGACATTCGGGCTTCTGTGATGAGGAGCCTACATCATCAGCTCTCACCTCATCAGCACCGAATAACTGTCACCTGATCCGAGCAAAGGCGGGGCAATGCAGAAGAAGTGCTCTGCAGTGTCTTCTCCACAGAGGGTTTGAAATTCCAGTAGGTTATAATAATAGTAATGGCGGCGCTACAGTCTGAGGTGAACCTGGGCCTAGCTTCTCAGCAACCAATCGTGTTGTGCGTGCTATTGTTCTCTCACTAGTGGAGGGGACCTACAGTTTACCGACTCCGAACGGCGAGATTGAGAAGCTATTTCTAGACAGTTATACTCTTTGAGCATTGTCAGTGACTCAAAAGAGGTGGAGCCGTGAAAAAATGTTTGGTACTTTTTCGAGATTCAAACCTGAGACCTCGAGCGTAGGAGTCAACGCACCTACCCACTACGCCACGGCACCCACTAAAAGTAGGCAAAATCAAAAGTAGGCTGCCTGGTAATACAATGGACAATGGTGTTCCAGTGTAAAGTTTAAAAACCTCCGACAAAAAAAGGCGAAAGTGACTCACGAAGAATCGCGCTATCAGCTAGGTTTCTTAGTGCCTCGTAGAGTATCTTAGCTAGTGAATTGGGGTTTATTCACTTAATGTGGCCGAGCCAGTTCAGTCGATGGATTGTTTCCTTCCACATACTTGAACAGTTCGTTGAGTCCCAGGTTGTGTCTTCTCCTCCATTCACCTTCTTCGCAGACAGAAGGCACTAAGCATCAACTCTGCAGTGCAGGAGATGAACTTCAACCCTCGCAACCTTTGGTCCTCCTACTAAACTCCAGATGACTACCTTGAAAGGAAACTTGCAGAATTCCAAAAATGTCAGCACATAGACGTCAGTAGCTCCATTTTCAGATGAGGCAGCCGAATCAAACCACAACCAGATGCCCAGCATCTCGGTGGCTGCGGTGGATTACCTTTAAAGGAACCCGCTGACAACTTAACTCCACTCGCCCGCAATAGACAGACTCACACGCACACGCAGACCGCAGCACAAGTATCCTCATTAGAATCACAAAGCCCGCGAACATTTAAATCACGAAATTAATTTCAAAGAGTGTCTGCGTCTCCCTCGCGCGCCCCAACGCCGTCGCAGGCCAACGCGAAATTGATTACCATCGGCCGCGTCGCACACACAAAGGGGCTTAATTAATTTAGAATTCATAAAAATGTCAAGTGTTTTGTCGGGCAAACAATCCGCGACAATGGCGCGACGTTAGTCGCTTAAACAATTTCCATTCTCCGATTGATTCGAGGCATTGTTGCTCGCTGGCGGATTTTTTTCTGTTTTTCTGGGATGCCAGGCAGGCACAGCGCGTCGAGTGGGACGTGGATGATGGTTGGACAGCTGAGGTGAGACACTCAAGAGAGGCAAGGTGTCTCGGTCGCTTGTGCTGGGACAGATGCTCTCTGCAGAGGATGGTGATGGAATTATGCAAGGAAACGACTTGACGGACGCTCTGGTGGGTATCGCTTCCTAGGAACCCCTGAGGACGGCAGGTGGAAGTAGATCGAACTCATTCTGGTTGGTTCGAGGGGGGATTTGAATGATTCGCAGATGGAACGCGAACTCAACAGAATCTCCGGGATCTCTGCACGATCTCAGAGTGCAAAGCACGCGCCTGAGAAGTGGGCATGCGGCCACAGCACAGGAAGGACTCTGTCTCAGCCCTCAAAATGAAAGGTGATCGTCAAAGATTCTCGAAGCCCTGCTTCAAGATCGAACGTCGGAGACTCGAGATGAGCGCTCAGGCCTCTCGATGGAACAAAACTATTCCTCAGTGAGCTCCGATGCCAAATGCTCGATGGACAAGAGGAAAGGACTTACCTAAGCCCTTGTCTCGGCCCTAAAACTGAAGCCCGGCTTCAAGATCGAACTTCAGAGATTCGAGATGAGCGCTGAGGTCTCTCGATGGAACAGTACTCCTCTTCAGAGAGCTCCGATGCAAAATGCTCCATGGACAAGAGGAAAGACCTTGCCTAAGCCCTTGTCTCGGCCCTAAAACTGAAGCCTGGCTTCAAAATCAGACGTCAGAGATTCGATATGAGCGCTGAGACCTCTTGATGGAACAGAACTCCTCCTCAGGGGACTCCGATGCCAAATGGACATAAGGAAAGGCCTTGTCCCGGCCCTAAAACTGAAGCCTGGCTTCAAGATCGAATGTCAGAGATTCGGGATGAGCGCTGAGGCCTCGCAATGGAATAGAACTCCTCTTCAAAGGGCTTACATGTCAGATGCTTCATGGACAAAGGGCTGCAACGCCCAAAAACCAAGCGCAGATGCCAAACTTCTGCCATCATCCACGACGCCTGCTCCAACTGACGTCAAAATGCCAGCAAAACAATCCAAGGCCTCCGTCGCCACGAAAGACAAATGGGAACTCATAACCGAATCGTTCGAAACAAAAGTCCGTTTAGCCAAAAATGTCACCCAGTGAGTCGATCAACTCGGACACGGTCGGCGGCGATAAATCGGGCTTAGCATGCTCGCAAGGCTTAATCAACTCGTGCTCTTGTCTTGTACCCGAGACAACCGATCGAACAGCAGCCGCGATTCGCTTCGGTCGTCTGACGAAACCTGTCACACGACTTGTTGCCCGGAATACCCCGAGAGTGTCAGCTATTCAGCGGCGAACGGTGCTGCCGCGCGTATGATCGATCGCTTTCCGGTTGAGGGTGAGTTTCGAATCAGTCCAGGAAGTGGCCGCCGACCTTTGGACTGCACATTCCCCGGGATCATCCTGGCCACCGTCGCGTTGCGCCCAGTGGTCGGCCACAAATAGCGGTCTAATTATAAAAAATATCTTAAATATGTTAAACGCCGCACAATGGCACAGATACACCGCACAAACAACGGCGCGGACAAAAGGGAAAACGATTTGCATGCGAATGGCTCCGCGCCTTTGTCATTCAAATCGCGTCACACACTCGCAATTTGTCAACATGTGTCTGTAAACAGATAAACCACGGATGCCGGGGTGCCGCGGTGCCGATGTGTCGCATCAATCAATATAATTAGCCGCCACTCGGATACATCTGCTAAATCCGAATTTATCGCCTATCGGTGGATCGGAGATGAACTGCTGTGTCTGTGTGCAGTGCGTTCGGCTGCGAGGCTGCGCATAGCTGCCACATGGTTCAGTAATCGCTGGATGTGCCTTGAGGTGGATGTGACAGGTTTTTGCTTTTTCCTCTGTTTTTCGCCCGGTTTTTTGCACTCGACTCGGTGTGGCTCGAAACAAGTGCGCGCGATGACGGGAGTTGGACGGCAGATCTCGAACAATTGTGCAAACACGGGCCTGAATGGAAAACAAGAGACACAGTAGCGGGTTGGCAAAATGTTTGTTCTTCATTTGGAGCTGCTGTGTGTCTCGCGGGAGGGTAGCAAATGCCGCGGGTGTTGTTTGACTGAACTCGCTGAATGAGAAGTGGGTTACAGCGCATTGCAAGGCGATGGGGTCCATTCACTTTCGATTCTCCTTTCTCCTGAAGTCGATATGGGTACGGGAATGCTCAGAGACCTTCAGAAGTCCCCTGAAATTCCAACAGAAAGGCAGATTCTTGGAACAGTTGGAACGAATGGGTTCAAATTGGTGAAGGTATATTCTTTCTGAAGGTCGAGGCATCTACAGCGGAGGGCTGTGTGGGGAAGGATCTGGCTGAGTCTCTAAAAATGCCTCCTAAGTTGGATGTGACTGGTGTTTACTCAGAAGGTCTGTGAGATTGGATTTTGAGGTCACTGCTTGCAAGTGTTCGGAGTGATCGACCCTGAACCAGTGGGACAAGGCAACAGAGGATGTCCATGTCTAAAATGACGCACACAAGTGGAGAGGGACCTCAACCGACTTGGCGTGACCAATTGGAGGCAGCTAGTTGCAGAGGCTTGTTGTTTGAAGCACAGGTCTACCCCGGACTGTAGGGCCAGAGCTACCTCCAGTCAGACAGCCCAGTCAACTCTCCGACTGTAGCCACAAGAAGAAGGTAAATCTTGAATACCCTTGGACACGTTCCTTTTCGCATTGAGGACTGTTTCAAGCGCTTGGTTTGGGGGACAATAGATCTTAAATGTCGCGGTGCAATATACCCTCAACAATAATAAAGCGCTTGATTTGTCCGCACTCCTACTCTTCGACACCAAAGCTGTCCCAATGGACCTGCCTAGCGTTCAGACAGAACTGGGGCTTGGGTTCAAAGAAGTAAGCCTTGACAGCAGATTTTATGTTCGCCCCGTTTCCATAAAAGGTTGGGCTTCTAGAGCCAATCACTGGAACTTCTGGGAATCAACTTTCATGGTGCTCCTTAAATAATCATCCCTGGGCACGTGTCCTGCAAGAAATTGGTCACATTCACGATCCAAGTCACTTTCAGTCTGACAAGCCCAGTAAAAGGACTGCCCATGGAAGAGAGTGAGCGACAGAGCCACTTGAAGCACAGAGGCCATCTGAACTGAACCTCAGAACTGTCCCACTGGTTAGACTTAGAACTACGTGGACTCGACAACAGTTTTTCTTGATTTTTCCTCGCCAAATGATGGAAAACCTTCTCCCAAACAGTCCACTCAATTCACAACAAGAGCAAGCATTGCCAGCTTAGCACCAATTCTCGCGTTCAACTCTGACGTCATGAAGAATGAAAAATTCACTTTTCCCAAATTTCCAAGGATTTCGAATCAAATTTTTGACTGAATTCACTTCATTCATGCTTTCCACACTCAGCCCCATGCATTTGAATCGAAATCCCCGTCCAAAAACGCTGATAATCGACTTTTAAAAAAATGACACGTTTCACACGAAAAAATGCAGTAAACTCTCTACGCAACCGGGTCGCATTTTTTTGCTGAAAATGAACGCATTTTCGTCGAAGTGGATTTGGCGATTGCAAGGTTTTGTTAAACGATTTTCTCGGGATCTAGGACGAGGTGAAGGACGTGGGATATCAGGATGGATAGGGGATTGATTAGAGAAGCGTAATAAGCTAGGATTTTGTAACGGAAATGACCGCGTTGCTTGTTTGGAAGCGAATTTCGGCGGAACCTCTTTTAAGCGGTTATCTTGGAATGCGTGATGTTTTCGAAAACGATTTTCTCGGTGAATAGGACGAATTGAAGGATGAGGGATAACAGAATGGAAAGGGAATTGATCGGAGAAGCGGAATAAGGGGAGATTTTGTAAAGGGAGTGATTTGGTCGGTTTGCTTGGAGGCTTTAGATCTCAGTTTTTGAAGTTCAGAGCTTCATTTAGTGACCCTTTTGTGACTTACATCAAATGGCTAAAATTGAAGTCTGGGGACTGGTCTGTCTCACGTCTCAGATTTCATGCTTCTCGTCCCTATTTCTTCTTCTCCTTCTTAGGGCGCTACAGTCCGAGGTGGACCTGGACCTCACCCAACATGCCTCTCCAACCAGCACGATCTTTCGCTAGCTGTCTCCAGTTTCGCACACCAAGCCGGGCGAGGTCCTCTCGTCTCAGGCCTCACATATCAGGTCTGAAGCATCACGTCTCACTCCTTACGTCACACAGCTCACATCTCACGTCTCGTACAACAGAAGAAAATCGAATTGGTCACATATTTTCAAAAAAAAATACTCTACGCCCTGTATCTTAAAAACAGAAGGTCCTTAAGGAATCCTCCAGGAGCTCAATATATGGACCCTTACCCCTGCCAGTTTCAATCAAATCCATTGAGTCCTTCCTGAGATATTTGTTGCAATTCACATGACTTCGAAAATCAATGTTCACCGTCCAGTTACTTCAAAACAGAAGGTCATTCACAGGTCCTTGTCCTCCGTTTGCAGTTCAATATAAGGACGGCAGACTAGACTGTAGGAGATTGTAGGAGATGCCAGTGTGACAGGAACTGTCCAACCAGTCTCGAGATATGTACAACAACACCGACAAATCCCAAAAATGTCCTTTCTCATCAAATATCCTGCAAATTATATGTCCTTCAAGGATATTTGTTACATTCGTTTGTCACTCAATCTAAGGACTGTCAGCATGTCAAGTTTCAACCAGAACTGCCCATATGAGATATGCACCACAAAACCGATTAACCTTCAAAAATGTCCTTCCTCATCAAATATCCTGACAACCAAATGTCCTCCGAGGATCTTTCTTATTTCAATTTGAAGTCCGACGTATGTGCTTCACTTGTGTCAAATTACAGTCAAATCCATTCACCCGTTTTCGAGATACAGTCGACTCCCTCTAAGTCGAACTCCCTCTAAGTCGAATTTCCCTCTAACTCGAATTTTTTCGCCATATTTTTTTTTGGCATTACCCCCATTTCCAATACAAAAACCATCCTCTAAGTTGAATTTCCTCTAACTCGAACTAATTTTGATATCCCATGAAAATTCGACTTAGAGGGAGTCGATTGTGTTTGCATTTTTTTTACTTCTCCTGCCAAGAGAACTGAATTTCTTCTCAATTTCGCCAAAAAGTCGAGCGAAGATCAAATATTTTCAACTTGTGGCCCAAGAGGAGCACAGCATCATCCGTCGAGATCCTGATCAAAGGCTCATATCTCGAGAATACCTTGCCCAATGGCCAAAGTGGTCATCGACACTCTTGAAGGCCATTTTCGTGGTCTCTTCGATGAGCCAGAGAGGAGATTGATTTACGTCAATCATCTCGTTACCAGTCAATCAATCAACTCGTCATTCACTGCAGCTTGACATCGACGTCAAAAATTTGTGAAAGCCCGTGACTTACTGAAGAGCAATCTTCTGCCGACGTTTTCTGCCCAGTTGCCATCCCCTTGCCAGTCTCACCAGCACCAGAGTCCGTAGCCGAAGCGAATGATGACGAATGTCTTCTCTCTTCAATCTCCGAAAAACAAATCCAAGCCAAATTGAGAAATAATAGAGATCCATTGTGCCGCCTTTGTGCCCATTTACCACCTCGTAGACATTAATTATCACTTAGGCGTCGTCGGCGAGTGGGTGTGGGAGCTGGAGAAGCTCTCGCATCTTCTCTCACCTCAGTCGGTGCCCATTCACTCGCCAAATGTTTGGACACATGTCGGCTCATTGTGGTCGCGTTTGTGGCTCGAGAGCGGGTCAAGAATGGGGACGTCCGCTTATGAGGCGAGGAAACGAGTGAGCTGCAGGACTGTCACACAACAGTGCGATGGGAACGTTGTGGCATTGTCCTTGTCCATCGTCACCTGTGATCGTGTCCAGCAGTGGATCGATAAGCGCTTCATAATTCATTCCTCCCTTTCATTGTACCACCACCTCCATTGTCCCGCAACGGCCGCTGTCTGCTTATCGAGCACTTTTCAATTCAACTGCCGACAGGACACGGCACACCCCGATGCATCGTGCCCAGTGCGATGGGCAATTGTTGCAAATAAGCCATCAACCCTTGCGGAGCGATGCGGTTCGCTTGGCAGCTTATGTCCTGCTGCAAGGACACACAATGAAATATTTAATATCAATTATTTGACATTGCGATGACAGGGGGAGGCGGCCGAGCCAGTTGTTTGCCCCGTTCATGCGGCAAACAAACGCATTACAACAAAACACTGCGGCATTGTGCGATGCCCGAACAATACGCTAATGAATTTACGAGAGCGACAGAGAGAGGGAGAGAGCGCCCGAAGGGGTCGAAGCGATTGCAACCCCCGAGACTGTGCCGAGCACCACCCCGTGCGCCCGCTCAATCCTGTTATCACACGGTACAATGGGCTTTCGTTAAAACTTATGTTCGAGTGCCGAGGGTGTAAATTGGGTGATTTTTGTAATTTCTTGTTTTCCCATTCAGGCGGTCGGCCAGCCGAAGGGGGTGGCCTGGTGGTGGTGGCTTGTTCTGTTTTGCGATGTAAATGATTCCGATCGGGGCATATGGATGCAGTTAGCGGCTTAAATGGGATTAGCAGAAATTGGTGATTATTCTGAAGAGGCTTTGGCGGGGGAATTTGCAATTTTTCAACTGAGAGCTGGGAGCTGGCTTGGCTGTGGACACATGGGGGCACGTTCGCATGGATGGTCATGCGGACAATGGAGTTGGATACCACATTTCGGAATTTATGGGTGTAATCATTTGGAACGGCTTTATGTAGCAGATGTTGCGATGGGGGCACTGAATGGGGTCGAATTGGGTATTCAATTGGAGCTCTGAACTTTGAGTGCGTGGGGGAGATTAGCTAAGTGTTCAAGGAACGGTTTGAGTCTCTTTCTGGACCGGATCCGAAGGCATCTCTGGCTGAGAACATTGAAAAACTGATTTTAGACACACTTTAAATCACATTCCCTCCTCGCAAACTATCCCTTCTCTGCTATTTTCCGGGCAGAACTGAGGTTAGAGCTGGCAGCAGAGCTCAAACCAGATTCAAGAACAGACTTGAAGCCGGAGTTAAAATTAAACTTTGTTCCAGAGTCAAAGCCATTGCTCGGGTCACAGCTGAAGGCAGAGCTCAAGCCAAGTCAAGACCAGACTTAAAGCCAGAGCTAAAGTCGGTGTTGAAACCAGATCTAGTTTTGAACCCAGCGCTTGGATCAGCGAGTCAAGAGTCTTGAGGCCAGAGCCTAAGTCAGAGCTTAGACCAGAACTGGAACCTACGCTCGGGTCAGAGCTGGGGTTAGATCTGACAGCAGAGCTCGAGCCAGAGTTCAGTTTTGAAGCCAGCCCTTGAGTCAGGCTTAAGCCGGAGACAGAGTCAGAGCTTAATCCAGAGCTAAAGTCAGTGCTCAAGTCAGAGCTGAGTTGAGAATTGAAACCCGGGTTCAAGCCAGAGTTTAAGTCCGAGTTCAATACAGAGCTAAAGCCAGCCCTTGAGTTAGAGCTGAGACAAGAGCTGACAGCAGAGCTGAACACAGAGTGAAGATCAGACTTGAAGAGTTCAGTGGAGCCAGCCCTCGAGTTAGGGCTGAGACCAGAGCTGACATTAGAACTCAATCCAGAGTCAAGATCGGACTTAAAGCCAGAGCTTAAATCCGAGTTCAGAGCAGAGCTCAAACCAGAGCACGTATTAGAGCTGAGATTAGATTTGGCAGCAGTCTTCAAGCCAGAGTTTAGTCTTGAAGCCAGCGCTCGAGTCAGGCTCAAGCCAGAGACAAGAGCAGTCGTTAGAGCTGAGTTAGAGCTGAGTTCGGAGCTGAAACCCGAGACCAAGCCGAGCTACAGCTACAGGCCGGAGCTTAAGTCAGCGCTCGAGTTAGAGCTGAGTTCGGAGCTGAAACCCGAGACCAAGCCGAGCTCAAGCTACAGTTTAGTCCCGAGTTGAAGCGAGCGCTCAAATTAGGGCTAAGACCAGAGCTAATAGCAAAGCTCAGCCCAGAGTCCAGACCAGACTTGAAGTCCGAGTTTATGACAGAATTCAGTGCAGAGCTGCGCTCGAGTCAGAGCTCACAGTAGGGTTAAAGCCAAAGTCAAGACCAGGCATAAACCAGAGCTTAAGTCCGAGTTCAGAGCAGAGCTTAAGCCAGCGCTCGAGTCACGCTCAAGCCAGATACAAGAGCAGTCGAGAGGGCCGCGCTTAAGTCAGAGCTTAGACCAGAACGTAAGTCATCGCCCGAGTTAGAGCTGAGCTCAGAGCGAACACCCGAGCTCAAGCCAGAGTCAAGACCAGACATGAAGCCAGAGCTCAAGTCAATGCCTGAACCAGAGTTGAAGCCATTGCTCCGGTCTGAACTGAGATCAGAGTTGATAGCAGAGCTCAACCCAATTCAAGGCCAGACTGAAATCAGAGTTCATAGCAGAATTGAAGCCAACGCTCGTGTCTGAGATTAGATTTGGCAGCAGAACTCAAGCCAGAATTCAGTATTGAATCCAGCACTCGAATTAGGCTCAAGCCAGAGTCAGGAGTAGTCGTGGGACCCGAGCTTTAGTCAGAGTAAAGGCCACAGCTGGAGCCAGCGCTCTGGTCAAAGCTAAGATTAGAGCTGACAGCAGAGTTCAAGCTAGAGTCAGAACCAGACTTGAGTCAGAGTTTAAATCAGAGTTTGGTACAGAGCTAAAGCCAGCACTCGAGTTAGAGCTGAGACCAGAGCTGACAGCAGATCTCAATCCAGAGTCAAGACCAGACATGATGCTAGAACTTAAGTCAGAGTTCTGAGCGGAGCTTAAGCCAGCGGTCAGGCCAGAGCTAAGATTAGATCTGACAGCAGAGCCCAATTCAGAGTTTAGTTTCGAAGCCAGCGCTTAAATCAGGCGTAAGCCAGAGTCAATAGCAGTTGTGAGGCCTGAGCTTAATGCAGGGCTTAGACTAGAGCTGGAACCAGCGCTCTGGTCAGAACTGTGATTAGAGCTGACAGCGAAGCTAAAGCCAGAGTTCGGTGCAGACTTGAAGCCAGAGTTTATGCCAGCGTTCGGGTCAGAGCTAGTAGCACGGCTCAAGCCAGTTTGAAGACAAGACTTCAAGCCTGTGGTTAAGTTAGAGTTGTCAGCAGAGCTGAAGCCAGCATTCGACTCAGAGCTGGGATTAGAACTGACACTCGAGCTCAAACCAGAATCATAACCAGACTTGAGCCAAAGCTTAAATCAGAGTAAAGACCAAATTTAAAGCCGGCACTTAGGTCAAACCTCAGAACTGAGTAGAAGCCAGCGCTCGGGTAAGAACTGAGATTAGAGCTGACAATGGAGCTCAACCCAGTGTCAAGACCAGAGCTGAAAACAGAGTCAAGGCCAGATTTGGAACAAGCGCTCAAGCGAAGGTGAAGCAGGAGAAAAATGTAGAGGTCCAACAAGGCTTAGGCAGAGAACGGTCAGAGACAGAAACATGCGCCAAGCCAGAAGCAGGGCCGAAGACAGATCCAGTGGCAGAGCCAACGTCCAAATCAAAGTTAAGTTGCAAAGTCAGTCGCACACAATCCCTTCTCGATTGTCAACCTCTCGGCTAATAAATAACGTCTTCCCCCACAGCTCACCACCCCAATTACACGCATTAACCAGCCACCAGCCACCAGCAGAAGCATCTTGGCCTGGAAAAGCAATAAAAATCAAATGAAATTATGACAAATTTATGCAAATGCATCCCCTAATCATCCCTCTAAGTGGCTTTAATTTTACAGCAAATAACTCATCTCCCGCCATCCGGAAGTCGTAAATTTCTAACCCCCACAGCGGGCCGGCAGCTTCTCGACCGGATCCCTCGGACGGACGGGACGCACGGACACTTAGCCAACGACTGCAGGGAGTCACGAAAAGAAACGCACAATTGCAATCGTAGAACCACCCCCTTTCCGGGTGACGGCCGACAAAGCTACAAATCAAAACCGGGCGCATCCAGCGCGTGCATAGAGAGACAACAGGATATTGCCATGTACAACAGGATGGCGCGACCATTAATCATCTCGTTAAGGACAATCGAGAGGAGAGACAGCGGCAGCGGCAGCGTCTCACCTGCGAGCCAGCCGACGACATCCTGCGCAAGGACACACCGTCATTTATAAAGTTTGAGTGCCGACTGAATGGAAATTAAAAAGCCGCAACCCAGGGGGTTAATCCTTCTCAAGTGTCCTCTCAATTGGTGCGCTGCCCTGCGACACCATCCGCACCGCCATCGTCGTCACCACGCCACAGCGAGCAGCCATTGTCGCGCTCGTGACAAATTGGCGGTACTCTGGGTTTGCGACGCGGCGGCGGGGGTAGGGTCGTAGGTATGCAGATTCGGAAAGCTGCCGCGAGTGGTTGTTAATGATGACGATGTTTGACACGACACAAGAGACACCACGGCGACACGACGATGATGATGTCAACCGAGCCTGGGCAGGGGGAGGCCGCTTGACAAATCTCTCACTCACTGCGAGTGGCACGGAGCGACCGAATCCATAAATCACGGCAATTTAATTCGCATTTGATGAAAATTTAATTAATCCGCTGTGCATCCGCATGAGTGCCAATATGAATTTTGATTTAGAGCCACCCGTTCGGCTGGCTGTCAGTCAAGGAGTCCGTCGTCAGTCGTCGGCGCAGTCGAGCGCCTAAGCGGAGGGTAGTTGCCGTGTCGCTGGGTGATTATGCCAGCGGGAGACGCGGCGCTGTAGTTGGGATTGGCTGTGGAAGTTGCATCATCATTAGCGAGTTACTTTTTGCGGATGCCATTCGAATTTAGTCGGTGGCGGTGGGCGAGAGTGCGGCGAGCTTGGCACCGAAAAGGTGTTGATGACTGCGACCAGCATGGAACACAATGCTTGAGGGGAACTGATGGGCAAGGATGAGAGGTTGGGCGAAAAGCCACGACATTTTGAGGAGCAACTGAGAGATTGTAAGGAATTCCGGGTAAGGGCGAAAAAACCCTTGGTCTAAGCTCGAAAGGGCCAAACTGGCGAGCGAGAGCCAAACTGGCGAGCAAACCAAAGACTGAATTAGAGCCAGTGTAAGCCGGTTCTAGAGTCAGAGTTGAACCAAGAGCGAGGCTTAGAAGCAAAGCCAGAGCAGGGTCTACCTTACCTGCCAGAGGCAGTACTTAAGCTGGACTTAAAGCCAGAACTTGTCAGAGGTCATACCAGAACTGAGGGATCAGCACATGGATCAGAGCTGAGATTAGAGCTCACAGCAGATCTCAAACTAGAGTCAAGACCACACTTGAGGCAGAGTTTAAGTCAGAGCTCAGAGCTGAGCAGAAACCAGCACTCGGGCCAGATCTGAGATTCGAGCTGAGCTCAAGCCAGTGTCAAGACCAGAGCTGACAGCAGAGCTCAAGCCAGTGTCAAGACCGGAGATGAAAGCAGAGCTCAAGCCAGAGTCAAGACCAGAATTGAGCCAGAGTTCAGTTCAGAGCTGTAGCCTACGCTCGGGCCTGTACAGAGATCCGAGCTGATAAGTGTGACGAAGCCGAGCTCAAGCTAGAATCAAGATCAGTCTTGAAGCGAAAAATTAAGCTGGGGCAGCTAGCGTTCGGATCAGAGCTGACAGCAGAGCTCAAACCGGGTTTTTTTTTTAAACCACATCTTAAGTCATTTTGACCAGCAGAGCTTAAGCCATCGCTCAGACCAGACTTGAAGCCAGAGTCAAGATCAGACTTGATGCCAGAAATTAAGTCAGAGTTCGTAGCAAACCTGAAGCCACCGCTCAGGTCAGAGCTGAAAGCAGAGCTCAAGCCAGAGTCAGAACCAGACTTGAGCCAGTGCTTAGGTCAGTGTTCAGATGTGAGATGAAGCCATAGCTTGGGGCAGAGCTCAAACCGGAGTAAAGATCAGACTTAAAGCCAAAGTTTGACTCAGAGTTCAGACTAGGGCTGAAGCCAGACCTGAGCTGAAAGTAGAGCTCAGGCCAGACTTAGAACCAGTCTTGAGTCAGAGTTTAAGTCAGCGTTCAGACGCTTTACTCAGAGCGGATAACAGAGCTCAAGTCAGAGTCAAGACCGGACTTGAAACCAGATCTCAAGTTAGGGTTCAGGGCCAGTGCTTGATCTAGTCCTGACAGCAGAGCTCGAGACGGGGTCTTAATTCGACTTGAAGGCAGAGCTTAAGTCGGAGCTCAAAACTGAGCTGGAGCCATAGTTCGGGTCAGAGCTGAGATGACAAGGCAAAGTCAAAACCAGACCTAAAGTAAGCGCTCAAACTGGAGCTAAGTCCAGCTCAAGGCTTAGGCTAAGAAAGGGTCAGAGACAGGGATAGAGACAGAGAAAGCGACAGGGACAAAAAAATAGACGGAAACAGTGCCAAAGTCAGATCTAGTGGCAGAGACGAGGTCGAAATCAAAGTTTGTGCCGCAACCGGAAATTTAACTCAATGCAGACAGAGCCTCTGCTTTTTAGACTCGTAGCTGGGTCCCCCCAGGCACAAAGGCCTATGTTCAAAAATTGCTTTCCTCGAGCTTCATAGAGCACCTACAAGTGGGCTTAAGCTAGCCTCTCCCGGCTGAGCCAACAGAGATACGAAGGGGACTCTCCAGCTGGCTTGCTCCTTTCAAATCTCTAACAACTGGACAGTTTTCGTGTCATTTAGTTACTTCAGCGGTTGAGGAGACTCTTTTCATCACCCCGACCTTGATCTCTTGTTGGACCCAACGGGATCGATTTAGTAAATCTGCCTTAATCCAAACTCATCGGAATCAGGCCTCAATGCGGGCTCATGTCTCGATGAATTACAACCGAAGCCAGCTGACTGCTCACAATGATCCAGCTTAGCTCACATAAGTTGCATTTGTTGCGAAAACAAACTCTTTACTCCTTTCATTCCATTGATCCTGGCTTCCGACTCTCCGCTTGCATCACATGACGACATCACGCTCCTCACCTGCACTCGGGATCGATTAATTCCACAAACATCCTCGTAATCCATTTCCATTTCCAACATCTGGAGCAGTACACCACCTCGCCGCGACACGAACGAGCGTTCACGTCAACCAACCAGACCCGGAGCATATGCCTCGTCGAGTCTAATCCTGGCGTGTTCCAATTTCGAGCGGAAACACCCATTCACTGGCGATTAGACGTTTAAATGCTCTCCGTGCATCACGGCAACAATCGGACGTGACCTTTCAATGCGAATATGCGAAACTGTTGCAAAGGATAACGTCCTTAATCCATCGTAATTGCCTTGTTATGAGTTTTTCTGTATTCTCTTCTTGTTTGCCTGCCTCCTTCATATTTTCCGATTGAATGGAGCGCGTTTGATGGATTTATTGACGCTTCTGTGGATGATTTGGTGGAGAAGGGTGTCAGAGAACTGGAAGCGAAGGTGAAGGGAAGTCTTCTGATGGGAAATTTTGCGAGCTGACGTGTGATAGGAATGAAAAGAATGCAGCGAACAGTTTGGAAAGGACCAATCGGTAGACAAGGTGTGCCAAAATGACGTCAGGGCGATGTAGACAGAGTTGGGAAGAAGATCGATCCAATCGAGCCAACTGAGGTGCACGCTGTGATCGAACAAGACAAATTTTAGGATCCGTCGGGCGGAAGCGAAAGCAAGGGCTCCTCCTGCTTCTTCCGATCCTTCTAACTTTTGGATCAGTCTCCGATCGGCACGATCGTGGATCACCTCATGATCGCCTAGGAAACCCAATTTTGGCACGAATTAAACGAAAAAGGACTCACTTAGACCCTTTTCTACTTGACATGAAATTCTGATCGCCTCACGATCAGTTGATCAGGTGAAGATCGATCGACGGAAAAATGAATAAATGAAGCCGAAGAGTGTCTACTGATCGCTAAGCTCAGCAGTAATCCATCACCAAGCAGTCAATTAAGGCACAACCAGTCACCGATTAATGGACTCCTCCAGGACCTTTCAACACGATCATCACAAAGGAGGCCCTCTCATCTGCCACAGATCACCACAGATCGACACACCGGCTCCCGATGAATAGGCCATTTCATGCACTCAAATGCAAACATCTATCCCAGAAGCCCATCCACTCCTCTGTCTAGTCAGTGCCTTCACAGTCACGCCCGCGGTCATTCCGGAAGAAGAAGAAGCTCCCACCGCCATTCAGCCGCAATTCATCGCGCAGTGTTAACTGGAAAATTGATTTCTTCTTCACTGTTGACACTAAAATGCGAGACATGGCAGCGCTCCATTGAGTCCATTCAGCGGAAACACTCTCAATCTATTCGCAGTCACGAAGTGGACGCGTCGAAACACAGAAGTTGGCATAGAGCGCAGACGCGCGCGCACCCTCCACCCCCCCACCAGCAGGACCCACGCGGCGATGTAAATTGCTACTGAAATTGAAATTCATCGATGGCCATGGCCTCGCGTTGTGTTGTGCGTTGTTCTGTTTACGACTAGCGTCTCCTTGGTGGCTGTGAGTGATGCTCCGCAGTTAAGCAGTTGGAACCCACGTGCTGGTCAGCGTGGCGCGGCGGCGACGGCGCATTGTGTTGGCTTTGACTGATGTGTGCAGATAAATACGGATGTTCGACGGAATGCTGGGCGCATAAAGGACTTATTTATGATCCTTGGGAGTGCACGGGGACGCCGTTAAATTTAACAAGTTTCCGAGAATGTTTATCTAGTCGTGCATGGGCCGGGGATGGGGCCATTGATGGACGAAGACTATGGGCTGGGGTGTCAATATTTAATTGCAAAGGGAGTCTTATTGTGGAATGGACGCCAGTGGAGTTGGCAGCAGCTAGGAGGTGGGTAGGAGTGAATTGGAGTGAGTTGGACGGAGGACAAGACGTTAAAATTGGGAACTGGTCTTTCGTAGGGCTCAAAACGTTCGTTTTGGACGGCTGCATCGAGGCAAAAGGCATTCAAGACTATGACCAACATTTGTGGCCGTAGATCTAAAGGCTTGAACACCACAAAAAAGCGTCAGAAAATTAGAAAAAAAAATTTTAATTTTGAAAAATGCACCATATCTCGAAAACGGTGCACTTGGCGTCGATATGAAGTTCTAGACTTTGGCGGAGGCTTTCCAAATAATCGTTTTGAGCCAACATCTGTAGAACCGGGTCTAAAGGCTTGAACGATGTGGCCATAAATTGTCGTGAGAAAGGTCAAAAACACCCATTCGTTTTGGAAAACTCGTCATAATTCGAAAACGGTTCACCTGGAGTCAATTTTAAGTTCTTAACTTCGATGGAGACTTTGAACATGAATGAATTGAGTTGAATTATGTGGTCCTAAGGCTTGGACACAGTGGCCATGAATTTCTGTCAGAAAGGTCGAAAACAGCAATTTATTTTGGAAAATTGATTATATCTTGAAAACCGTGCGTCTGGCAACGATTTGAACTTCTAGGCTTCGAAGAAGGCTTTGAACACGAGTAAATTGAGCAAAATATTGTGGTCCTAGGTCTAAACGCTTGCACGCCATGGCGTCAGAAAGTTAGAAAAAAAACGTTTAATTTTGGAAAATTTACAATATCTCGAAAATTATGTACCTGACGTCGATTTCGCCTTTTTCAAAGGTTGTTAGCTTCGATGGAAAGACGTCCAATAGGTACAATTTGAGCTAGAGGCGTTATCCTCTAATTTCGTGGCAAAGTATTGAGATTGACTCGCCCGCCGTGTCTGCTTCGAGGTAAGGGACTTTGATTCTTGACTCAACCTCAGCTCAAAACAACTTGTTGACGACCCTCCTTCTCTGAGTATCTATCCCCCTAGAACACCTAGAACACCCGGTATCTAATACGACCAGTAAACTTCACTCGGCCTAACCTTGTGAGCTCGGAATCTTCCAATCCTTGTCATCCGGCAAAAGTCGCGCACGACTGACCGCCATAATTAGATTCCAAAGTGCAAAGCCTCCGATTTCAGTTTCAGCAAATAACCTATGCAAACACCCTCCCCGCCCGCCGGCCCAATTCGAAGTCAAACTGTTCCACTTGTGGGTCTGTTTGCTTTACCCCATTGTAGGACACAGCAGCAATTGGATCTCGATTAACAGCTCCACTTACTAAACTTGCATAATCCCCCCGCAGCTGGCCCCCTCCCGCCACTCGAAGGTGTTAAAATACCCGTCCAAACAAACCCGAACACAAAAACCCACAAAATGCGTCTAAAACAGGCGAAAAGAGACCCCAAAAGCACTCCGCCTAAGCCCCCATTGTCACGTATTATTGTGAAAACACAGTCCACACCCCCGCCCGCCCCCGCCCCGCGGACTGGGCAGTCTTAGATCGTTTTACACCGCGCACAAAGGCGCATTTTGTTCCGAATTTTGAACAGAAATGTATCCAAACAATTAACTGAATCAATTTTCTAAATGGTAAGCCATGCGGATAAGAGTGCCCACTAATTGCGTCCACAAACAGGATGACTCTTGTCATTAGCACCCTCCCTCTGCGCCGCGATGGGTTCGCACTCGGCGGGGAGAGTACCTGCACACGGTAGCAGGCGCGACGACGCTGCACGGCGCGGTGCACTGCCACTGGAGCTGGCAGCGAGACGATCAGCGATCAACGATGACACAGACAGATGTCAAACAAGCCCATGTCCCGGTCAGCCCTGGAGGAGAGGGAATGTCAAAAGGCAAATATTAGGCGATCTTGTTAGGCGTCCCGTCCCCACGTCCTGGCTAGTGAATGTGCTCCCTTTGTGATGGATCCATAACAATCGGGCGATGGGTCTGGGCACTGGCAGGGGAGGCGCAGAAGTGCAGTGGCATTTGGTGTGTCTTTAGGAGGAGGCTACTAATTGATTTGGCAAAGTCTTGTCGCATCTGTCGAGGCAGGCACCCATGGGACGATAATTTGGAGTGGTCTTGGGCTCTTTTGGGATGATTCGGTGCCATGTGATAATTTCTAAAGACAATCCGGGCCACAGGAACAATCATCGCCTGGTTTGAGACGAGGAGTCGTCGTTAATAAACGATTGGGGCAAATATTTGCCGTGACGGGCTGGTTTTTTCCTGGAAAATTTTCCATGCGTTCTGTGATCCTTGGATGAGTGAGTGGTCTAGTGCAGGGAACTGGAACGTGGGCTTCTGTGTCGTTGGAATTTCTGGTGGTGGGAGATAGTTGTCTGTCTGGTTGAATGGTGGACAATTTTCTCTGGGGTTTTGAAGTTCATCCATGAGTGGCACTCTTGTCGTGGAGGTCAAAATGGCAGGCCGTGGGGTTCGTGAGTTAGACCTCTCCTTTTTTCGAAAGAACCAACGAGGCGTATTTCTTTTGAAAGAACTCTTCTTGTCGTCTACCTCTCCCGACGCAATCTCAGGGCTTCTGAAAGGACTTGATTGGAGTTGAATTTGTAGACGATTTTTGGCATCGTCGAGCTCTGGTTATGGATCTGGCTCTGGCTCTGGCTCTGGCTCTGACTCTAGCTCTGGCTCTGGCTCTGGCTCAGCCTATGGCTCTGGCTCTGGGTTTGCCTCTGCCTATGTCTTTGGCTTTGCTCATGACTCTAGCTCAGCCTACGGCTCTGGCTCTGTCTGTGGTTTTGGCTCTGGCTCGTTGAACTCGATTCTGCCGTTCAGACTTGAGACAAATCCTCTGTCTGATCGAAGCCGACATTAAACCCTCATCAAGGGCCTAAGGATCATTCCTTCTTTCACTCCCTCAAACTGCGTGGTTCCCTTCACACTTTCTGGGCTCAAATCCCCCGAAGACAGTCCCTCAAGCAGTCGACACCTAATTGGGACTGTCAATTGCCTGTTCCTCCGACCCTCATTCCACGCATCACCGAGAGACAAATCCTGTCCAAATACTTACACGACCAATTACTCTGTCTCCATCGGCGTTCGTGGAACCTCCAATCGTCGCCCTCGCAGACGCATGTGTCCAAACACTCGATCGTCTGTGTCCACAGTCTTCCCCGAATCCAGTAGCATCACCTGGGACCATCAGTGAGTAACTGTTCCCAAAAATCGCTCGTCTATTTTTCCAAGTCATTATCAGACCCCGAAGGACTCCAAGCGTTCGAGTCGCCTCTGAGGTGGATTCCGGGAATTTCTCCTAATCCCGCAGACGAAGGTGCGAATGGATATCTCAAACAACGAAATTGGATCCGTTTGCTCGCTTCCTGGCTGCCGGAGATCACGAATCTGTGATGGGTCTGGGTCTCCTCTCTGGTCCTGGTACACCCTGCTCTCTCTCTCCCTCTCTCTGCGTATTTTGTCACCATTTTCTGATCACAATTGGCAGCACTCGAGGGACAATGGGTGAATGGTGTGTGCGGATTTTTAATGTCGTCCCCTCTTGTGTGTGAGACTCAATTGCCCGCCGTTTTATAGCCGATTTAGCATTGTCCGCCTGTCACCCAGATAGGCGCTGGAACAAAGCCGCTGTGTGCTGTTGTGTACATAGCGATGCACGGGGACGTGTAGTCCTTTATTCTCGTCCTTTTCGGGACAAAAGGTGAAAAATAAAACTTTTGCGATTGTTTTCAGTGAAATCGGGCAAAGGGGAGGGGGATGTTTGTGCGCGATCATATATCTTGTTCCTGGCAAGGATCCGTTTCGGGGTGACACGGGAACGGAGATCTGCTGGCATTTGTGCGCAGGTTCGCCGGGAACAATGCGATGGGATTCGGTGGATATGCACGCAGGACGACAATGCGCGCGAACAATGAACGCGTTTGTCGCAGTTCTGGTGGCGACGAAAAAAAAAAACGGATTTAAGTCACACGCATATCGAGAGAGAAAAGGAGGCTTTTCAAGGCGAAACACAACGCAACGATTGTCAAGGCGGCTAGAGGTTAACTGATTCTGCACACACCCTTCTCGGGGATTGATTGTCGCCAGAGAATGGGGAGCGACTGTTCAAAGGAAGGTGACATCGCGGGGAATGTTGAGTGATTGGCTGCTGGTCTGCCTATGGGTCTGGCTCTGGCTCTGGCTCTGGCTCTGGCTCTGGCTCTGGCTCTGGCTCTGGCTCTGGCTCTGGCTCTGGCTCTGGCTCTGGCTCTGGCTCTGGCTCTGGCTCTGGCTCTGGCTCTGGCTCGGGCACTGCCAATGGCTCTGGCTCTGGCTCTGGCTCTGGCTCGGGCACTGCCAATGGCTCTGGCTCTGGCTCTGGCTCTGGCTCTGGCTCTGGCTCTGGCTCTGGCTCTGGCTCTGGCTCTGGCTCTGGCTCTGGCTCTGGCTCTGGCTCGGGCACTGCCAATGGCTCTGGCTCTGGCTCTGGCTCTGGCTCGGGCACTGCCAATGGCTCTGGCTCTGGCTCTGGCTCTGGCTCTGGCTCTGGCTCTGGCTCTGGCTCTGGCTCTGGCTCTGGCTCTGGCTCTGGCTCTGGCTCTGGCTCTGGCTCTGGCTCTGGCTCTGGCTCTGGCTCTGGCTCTGGCTCTGGCTCTGGCTCTGGCTCTGGCTCTGGCTCTGGCTCTGGCTCTGGCTCTGGCTCTGGCTCTGGCTCTGGCTCTGGCTCTGGCTCTGGCTCTGGCTCTGGCTCTGGCTCTGGCTCTGGCTCTGGCTCTGGCTCTGGCTCTGGCTCCGGCTCTGGCTCTGGTTCTGGCTCTGGCTCTGGCTCTGGCTCTGGCACTTTTGCTCACGCCTTGTTCCCAATGACCATCGTTTAGTGGTTCTCCCAGTTCCCTTCGACCTCCTTCTTCCCCGTTTCACCGCCTCCTTGACTGCCTTCTCGTTCTCAGACAAGTTTTCCTCTCCTTTTTTGCACTGAACACAAATAAACAAAAACAGACTGAAAAAAAAGTTCAGAGGTCCTTGCAAATTGTGAAATAAACCCCAGCATCATCCACCGCCGAAATTTCACGAAACATTAAGTAAATACGCCGCCGGGAGGACAAAGGAAACTTGTATCACTTGCACGGCACATTATACCGACATTAAGGCCGCATTGTGTTCGCACGCCATTATCCTGTGTACACACACAGCAGTGAATGGGCAAACAAGAAAGGAGCTGGATTGGAGGAACGGCAACCGAAAGGACAACAGTGCCGGACATTGTTGTGCATCTGCTCCGGTGTGTGAACCCTTTCGGGGAAGCCTGGAAGCAACTGGCGATGACCATGAAACGAGAACGAGACTGCGACTGAGACTGCGAGGAGCAAAGGTCACGCTGGGATTTGGACACTTCGCGAGGCGAATGAATGGACGGACATTGCGAGACGTCGGATGAAATTAGTCGCCCAAGGCGATAGCTTTCTGACAATCGCTTGTGAAACAACTGTGAACAAGGACCCTCTGTGATGTGAACAATGATCTTGTTGGGAGATACCCCCGGTCCCTGTTGGTCTTGTTCGGTTTTATGTCCCTCATGCGAGTGCACGAGTCGTTTACGACTTCGGGATGTTTTGTTGGGCGCAGCGTTTAGCAAACAAAAGCTGGGGCCACCACCACCACCGGGCATGGTTGTACGACGCGGCCATAAAACCCTGCGAAGGAGTACGAGGCGTGGAGCCGCTTCGCCGGCGGGTGGATGGCAGGACTTGGCGCGAAATGAAGAGGTTTTGAGTCGTAAAATTGTGGCGAACCTTTCGGAACGGCCGTGTGCCATAACCTCATAAATTATGGATTAATGCGATCGAACGGAGCTCTTTGGCCAGTCCCGCGGTGGGTTTTTGCGTGGATCTCTGAAATGGAAGATGTGTTCGGGAGTCATGCGTATCAGTGGTCCATTGAGCACTGGGCTAGACGAAAGGGGGTTCCACGGAGATGTGTCCGTTGAAATGAAGATTCATGAGAATGAGAGCTCATCTTCCTTTAGTCGGGGTAGAGGGCGTTTTATTTGCGATTCAATTCGGGGAAGAATTTGGAGGCTTGATCTGACAAACTGCATGGAAGCTGTCCTGGCCAGATGAGATTCGATCGCCGTAGCATCAGAAGGAGAGCTCACACTGTGCAGTTGCATACTTGCATCGAAAAATGACAAAACTCTGCATCGCGCATCATCTCCAACATCAGCTTATGTAGATATGAGAATAGAGGGGCCTGAGTACCAGTACACTTCAACGGAAAACAGGAAAATAAGGCGACATTTCAGTGAAACTAAGTGCGAGTGGTCGCAGTTATGTGGTGCGCCGGTTCCCATGGAGTAAGCTTTTGGTCACATTCAAGAATCAATTCAATTACCGTCTGCGTGATCCAGCAAAACGACTGTCCATGCGAAAGAGTGAGCCGACAGAGCCACTTGAAGTACAAAGAGTACCCCAGATCAATCTACACTGAATCCAGAGTGAGCCTAACAGACTAGGCATTGTCAACTCCCCCCTGCTCCACCACCTCCGTTCTCCATCCTCATCCAAGACTGACTCTAACTCTGTCTTCCATTTTCTTGAACAAAATGTTCAAACGCCTCTGTTGTTAGGCTCGTTCTCCTTTTCCTTCTCTTTTCACCACAAAATAACGGTAAATCAGCCTCCCTCCTTAATTCATCCAGCAGACCATCGAATTGCCTTCAAAAGAGTCCATGAGCACTTTGGTCATTGGACCACCCGTTCTCGAGATATAAGCCATCAAACCTGATCTTGATGGATTTTTGGTCCGTTCCTCTTGAGGCCCAAATTCTGAGTCGAAAATATTTGATTTTTACCCGAGTTTTGGTGGAATTGAGACGAAATTCTGTTTCCTCGGCAAAAAAAGTGGAAAAATGCAAATATCTCGAAAACGGCTGAATCGATTTGAATGAAACTTGACACAAGTGAAGCGCAGATGTTGGACTTCAAATTGAGACAGATCGATCCTTGGAGGATCTCTGGTTGTCAGGATATTTTATGAGGAAGAACATTTTTGAGGTTGATCGGTGTTTTGGTTCATATCTCGAGACTAGTTGGACAGTTCTGATTGAAACTTGTCATGCTGACAGTCCAAATGCTGAACTTCAAATGAAGGTAACAAGGATCCTTCAAAGCCATTGTGTTTCCAGGATTTTTGACTAGGTTAGTCTGTGGTATATAACCTATGCAATTTCGAAGCCATTTCAAAAGCCTGTACCCTCAACTTGCATAAGGCACAGTTTCCAAACCAGGCGTCTGCCAGATTTAAGACCGAATGGTAAGTGCATCGGCTCTTATGCTGAAGGTCTAGGTTCGATCCCTGACACGAACCCCTTTCTTATTCTACGGTATCACCTCTCTAGAGTCAAGAAGAATGCTCAGAGTATTCAACTGTCTAAAAGAAGCTTCTCAAACTTTTGCCTTTCGGATTCGGAGCCTTCGTACCTTTGCAACTGCCTCAGGAGGACCTTCCTGGCTTCTTCTACTAGGTCTTTCTGCAGTTGAAGCGCAGCAGTATGTATAGAAATTAAGGGAAGGCTGTGGTCCAAAAGGCCGTCGATGTGGCTGCAGCATATTCTTCTTCGTTGAAGGAAAACTGTCGTTAGAGGCGCAGTCATGCCTGTAGGACTCCAAGACATTCAATCAACTGTAACACAACACCACGAGGTCCAAGCACTCAGCCGTGGGAAGCCACCTAATACCTTGAGTCCTGGTACCCCGAAGCCAGTTCGAGTACACTGCTGGGTTACGTTAGGTAGGTGGGTAGACGGGGTAATACCCTGTCTCACTTAGGTCCATGTGGACCCCTTCTGATGCCCGACAGGGAATAGAACCAGCTCTTCCACTTCACAGCGTGAGCCTATTACTACATGTTGTCCAGCCATCCGTTGAGTCCTATAGAAGAACACTGCTGAGTCTACAGAGATCAATAATACGTGTCAAAAATTGCATTTTCAGCCTGCATTCACTTTAAGAAGCACAGCCAGCAGACAGGAGGTAAAATCCCCTTTCTGCACTCCTTTTCTCCTGTCAATGCAGTCCCTGTCATTTTAAGAGCAAATTTGTGTACAGTATCTGCACAATTGGCTGCTAAAACAGACTCAGACCATTCAGGGGCTTGTCCCCAGCAGAAGAGACAGATCCCCATCTGCACCTGACATCTCCTATCATCACAAAAAAACAAGACTCCACAACTTCATCATACCCCGACCCCCCTCGACCATCTGCCACCACATTCCGGTCATGTGTCGACTGACCCCCTTTCCAGCGACCAACTCCCCAGCAATTCACTGCACCCCCCAACAGCACGCTCCATTTGAATGCGCACTCCAGTCGCCCAACAATCGATTTGGGTTATCTAAATACATTTTCACTTACGTAACCGTTTAGATTCAAAGCAGAGCCGAGCAGAAAAAACCCGCAACCTGGACAGTTTCGGGCGAACAAAAGGAGGAAACAAAACCGGACATTAGGCGAACACAGCCCAGATGGACGGTGGGGGGTGTGTCACTCCACTTCTGGGTCTCGCTCTCTATTCAAATCGACTCGAATTCATCTCGAGTCTAGTATCTAACTGCCCATTCAAGCGGATTGAATGTTTTTGACAAACACAATGCGGCCCGGGGACGAGGTGGAATGGGCTGGCTGCACGGCCAGCCGGTCGGTGGGATGAAAGGGGTAACGACCCAGCGACCGATTGAACGTTGCGAAACAAAGAACCTGTCCATTCATCAGAATCACATTAATTTCTGTTCGGATACGTGGATAGATCGATGGAAAATCCGATTCACGGCTCACGGGCCCCCGCGTGTCCCAGGGCTTGGCTGTTTTCATGCATCCCACGACCGGAAGAGAATCTTCTGCGGTCGGTTCGTTCCAGCGTGTGATTCCCACGAGGAGGGGGGAGAGGGTAATCACTTAATGGTTTTACTTGTAATTATCGACAAATCAGATCCCGCATATAGCGTGCTTCGACACTGACAACGGCCGCGCCGGACAATGGCCATCAATTAGCCAGGAATTACCGCTTCTAAGTCGGAGCAGCATCTGTGCCTGCGACTGTCTTTGGCGAGAGGTGACAGAGATGGGGCTTTGGAACAATCCGGGATTGTTTTTGTGCATCGTCACAAAGCAAATCTTGTTTTTCTGTCCCTCTGTTGGCCGCCGCTTAATCTTTTTGTTTGCCCGTCACAATCGCTGGGAGGATCCACGCGGAGCGGGATGGCCGGCGAGAGGGGAGGGTAATCTTATCGTCGAGGGGACGCGGCCAAGTGAGATAAATTGACACCTAATCACGGCCACTCTCGACGGCCGATCATAAATCATCGGAGTGGAGTTGAAGGGAATCATTAGCTCGGAGTCACTGACGAGTGCTAATGATTTCGAAGAGAAGGGCTTCTGCTTCGGATTCGCACTCGTATGCAGGTTCTGCAGTCATTAGCTGTGATGAGGAGGACATGGGCGATGACGGCGCGTTACCGAGAGTCCAGGAGCGAGTCGTCTTTGAGCAGAGGGACGGGAGAGACGGTCGAATGTTCTTCCGATCGCGGCGCAGGACATGGCCGGTGGCGGCGCGTTACCGAGAGTCCAGAAGCGAGTCGTCTTTGAGCAGAGGGACGGGAGAGACGGTCGAATGTTCTTCCGAACGCGGCGCAGGACATGGCCGGTGGCGGCACATCACGGAGAGTCCAGAAGCGAGTCGCCTTTGAGCAGAGGGACGGGAGAGACGGTCGAATGTTCTTCCGAACGCGGCGCAGGACATGGCCGGTGGCGGCGCGTTACCGAGAGTCCAGAAGCGAGTCGTCTTTGAGCAGAGGGACGGGAGAGACGGTCGAATGTTCTTCCGAACGCGGCGCAGGACATGGCCGGTGGCGGCACATCACGGAGAGTCCAGAAGCGAGTCGCCTTTGAGCAGAGGGACGGGAGAGACGGTCGAATGTTCTTCCAAACGCGGCGCAGGACATGGCCGGTGGCGGCGCGTTACCGAGAGTCCAGAAGCGAGTCGTCTTTGAGCAGAGGGACGGGAGAGACGGTCGAATGGTTTTACGAACGCAGCACATCACGGAGAGTCCAGGAGCGAGTCGTCTTTGAGTAGTGGGACAGGAGAGACGGTCGAATGCCGGTGGCGGACGGACGGACATGTCTTTGAGTAGAGGGATGGGAGAGACGGTCTCGCAAACGTGGTGCTAGCCAGAGGCGGATACAAGACCTCATTCGGTCTGTAAGTCCTGGACGAACAGAAGACCATCTCTGGGTCAGGCTTTCTGAACAGTGGCTCCATGAAGACCGTCAGAAAATGAAGAAGGGACGCGTGTTTTACAGGTATTCTCCCTTCCGACTGCTTCAAGATCCCGAAAACGGGATGATGTCCAAGAACCTGAGGTCTAACCCTGCTTCTTCTCCTTCCCAGAGGTCGGGGCCTTCTCAAAATTGCCGAGCGACCAAAATTCAGTCACCTGACATCCCTCGTCTCATCACCCATCAAACAATCTCCCTCCGGACATCTGAGAAGCCCATTTCGCCCTCAGATTGTGATCAAATCCCGGTCAGCACATCGATTTGATTGAATCACCACCACCACCGCCGACATATGCCACCCCGACCTCGTTCCATCCGCAGTTGTGTGCTCGCACAACAAGAGTATCTAGATGCAATTACAACGATTGTGAGGTTGCCGGAAATAGTCCTCGTTAATTCATTCACCGTGTACACCGCCGAGTGCGAGCGCTTTGTGTGCGCGCCAAGCAGATCGCAACCCCCTCTGGAAAAAAAACAGAGGAAAACAGAAAAACAGACACAGTTTGCAAAGCACCACTTGAAGGACCACAAGGATGCGATATAGTTTCCCATTCATCGCAACAAAGGGATGGGGCGGGAATAAAGAGAAAATTACCCACAATAAATCCTTCATCCACTCGGCGAGGAACTGCGCGATTCACGGGGTAACACACCCCGCAAACAAGATCAAACAGCCGGGCGCGGATGCGACGCAGCGCAACACAAACGAGGACCGCCGCTGCTGACGAGATGAGATAAGAATTAGAATTAAAGTATCCTCGGCTTGGAATTGTTACAAGGACCTCTTCAATGGAACGCAGTTTTTTTGCGTCGAGAGGTAGGATGCGACGAGGACGTCCTAGATACACACACATTTCATTTTTTCGTGCGGCCATTGTTCCGGGGCTTCGGCAACATTACGCAAGGTATTTGTTCTCCCATGACTCGGAGGCAGGGAAGTTGTACACTCTCGCATGATTGCCGGTGAGTCGTCGTTGTTTAGATGCATCGCCAGATACCGGAGTATCTCTTCCACTGCATCCTGTATCTGGTGGTGTACATCTGTGGAGACAATGCCCGATTGGCTGGATGGCAGGAAGAATGGCTCTGCTCGTCATCGGATTGCGTTCGGTAGAGTGGATGGGATGAATGGAGGGCTGCCCGGTTGATTAAACCATTAGACGGGTGAGCAGCGCCGCGCAACTGGAGGCTCAGGCAAGTGATCTTGAAGGGAATATGCGCCCCGGAGCGAAACCTGGCCCGACAGTCGGGCCCGAACAATGATGTGTTAAAGTGATATGGGATTGATTTGGTTGGGATAACATGTGGACCGTTTTGTTGGAGGAAATGAATATCGTCTTGAATTAGGATAATCCCTGTCAAGAGAGGAGGCTCTGCGCCGGAAGGAAGCGCTGGAGGGACTCCTGTGGGCACTTGTGTGAGGCACTGGACTGGGAACAGGAAGACTGTGGGTGACAAATGGATGGAGGGCTTAAATAGGGATTTCTGTCGCATTTTCCTTACTTCAGCCGTCCAATAGCTCAAACTGGAGTGACAGTTCATGGCTATCTCCAGTTGGTTAAAAAAAACGGTCCAAGTCCACTCAGCCCACCATCGATTAGTGAAAATCGCATTCGGACCGTCTCAGTCAATGACCAGATGGCGTGAGATACGGAAATCATTTCAGCATGTCATTTCGATTGTTTGGCATTCTTCTGCCGTCTCGCAATCAGATACAAAGTGCGGATACTCGTCGCCCATTCATCGCATGACGTTCATCCAATTCAATCGTTGAAAACGCTGCGCGCAATGCATGTCGATCAATTAATGATGAATCCTTTGTATCTTTTGTTGCAGATGTACAATTCATTTGTTTTTCTTTATGAACGGAGCGAGTATCTATTGCGCGGGGCGAATAGCCCACAATGGCTAATTATTTCCGTTTGTTGTGATATCAAACGGGAGTATCTGCGCGATGCCGAATGCATGTTATGAATCGAATAAAATGTATCTTTTGTTGTCCAGATACAACATCGATTGTGTGCGATACATTTTGTTTTCTTTTTTTTTTCATTTTCATTCACGCGGCATTGTGAGGTGAAGTTTGATGGGTTGGTGGAGGAGGAATTCGCGAAATTTGAGTGGAGAAGCAGTGAGAGAACGGTAAGAGGAGTTAATGGATGAAGTGACAAATTTTGAATTTTTTTTCTTCAACTACAGCTTCAGGGGATCGTGGGTATGATGAAGGTGGCTCTAGGATCAGTTCTGAAAGTCATTCCGTATTCATCTTTGCAATGGAAAGCACACGCAACATTGGGACTCAGGCTCAATCTTGTCGACCGCTGTTCCGTTGAGCCTAAGATTGAGTAAAACAGTCTTCTCATACCGGGCCCTAATCAACTCAGTTCAGCTTTGTGGCGCCCATACATAGACGCTATCAAAATTGGGTTAAGAAGCCATAAAGTTAGTGTGACCGTCACATCGAAGATCAGCCGTGACCCACTTAGACCCTAGTTGGATCCGTTGTGCTATCACTGTCCGGGATTTGTAACACCTCCTTGGTGTTGTGTTACAGTGTGTTGCATATCATGCTGCACTGGCTACTGTCAAGAGATGCTACCCTTTTGAATGAAGTCTTGAAGGACTACAGCCATGACTGCGCCTTTATCGACAAATTTCTTTTCACGAGACAGAATACGCTACAGCCACAACGATGGCCCTTGGGCCAAAGCCTTCCCTTGATTTCGTGGCATACTACTGCTCTTCAACAGCAGAATAACCTTGTAAAGGAAGCCAGGAAGTGTCTCCTGAGCCAGAGGTACGAAGACTTTGACTCCGAATGGCAAAGTTTAGGAAACATTTTCTAGACAGATGATGAGGCGATGTCTTGAAAAGAGAAAGGGGTTTGTGGGGGAAACCTAGACCTTCAGAATAAGAGTCGACGCACTTACCATTCGGCCTTCATGTTCCCACAGAATAACCTAATTCCACCTCAAAATATCCTGCAAACAGAATGTCGTTCAAGAATCCTTGTTACCTTCGTTTGTAGCTTAATCTAAGGACTCTCAGTGCGACAAGTTTCAATCAGAACTGACCATCATGCACCACAACACCGACTAACCCTCAAAAATGTCCTTCCACTGGTCATCATTCCCCACTATCGTCATATCCCCATAAGCTGATGCTGGAAATGATGCGCAGTGCAGAGTTTTGTCTTTCTTCGATATAAGCATGTGACCGCACTGTATGAGCTCTCCTTCTGATGCTACCGCAATTGAATGTGATCCAAGCAGGGCAGCTTCCAAGCAGTTTTTCAGATCAAGCCTTCAAATTCTTTTCCGAGATGAATCGCAAATGGAACGCTCTATGCCCTGACTGCGGTTGCAGCTTACAGCTGAAGGTCTAGCATGTATCCCTGTGGGACACCTGAAGTCATCTTCGGCGCTTAGTTTTTGGTTTTTAAAGCCATTATGGATCGATTTTAATTCGTAGAGAGTTGGATGCTCATTTTTCTAAGATGAACGCACAAGTTGTTGCCGCTAGGCTAGGTTAGGTTAGGGGTGTGCTAGTGAATTCATCAGCACACTTAGACCATGCTTTTTTTTGTCGGAGGATTTTTGAAGCACTATTGTAGCACTTTGACTCAAAACTGGTCCCTTGTACGGCCAGGTAGCAACCTTCTCCAGTGACATTAATTTAATCCCAGTGGCAGACGGTGATTGGGCCAGGTTTGAAACACCGGATAAAAGCGTCTTAAATTTGCTTTCACTGGGACTCGAACCTGGGACTAGAGTCTGACCGATGGCCAGTTTTTCGGCCGAAGCCGAACTTCAGCTTTTTGATCACCTTCGGCCGAAGCCGAAACCGAATGTTCGGTCGGACTCTACCTGGGACCCCTCTAACGAAGGGCAGGCACTGACAACAAGTGTCAACCCGTTGTCAAGTTATACAGTGTCCATGATGCCACGTTGATTTGTGAAGTCTTTTGCATGGAGAAGCTTTGCTACTCCTCTTTTCGTGGGCTTTCTGCTGCTGGAACGACTTGAAAGACTCTTCATCTAAATGAATCTACTCGTTGGGCAAATGCGCTGTAAACAGACTCTATTTTGACTGGGTACCGTAGCCAAGGTTGGAGTGGCTGGAGTGTGCATTTAGATCAGCTATGTGCTGTGGCCTAACACCGACTCCTTCTGTGTGAAAATAAAGTGCCTTAAGGAATGAATGACAACTTGGTCTTGGCGACGGGATGCAGAGTGCCCGGGAACATCAAGGACGGAAGGCAGCTATAGCTCTGGCTCAGACTCAGAATCTTCAAGGAGCTCTGGCCTGATAAGTAAGTACATAATGAGCGACTTGCCAGCGAACGATCTACGTTCTGCCACATGCTTTTGAAGAGCTCATCGCTGAGGTTCTTACAAGGCTTGGCAGTCAACACACAGCTGCCGTTCTGCCCACAGTCCTTGCCTTCCAAGGCAAACATCTCTGCCGCCCAATGGAACTTCCAACGATGCGATTGCAGCCTTCCCCCACCCATCCACCATCCCTTCAGCTCTCATCTCAAGTTTACTCTCTCAATTAGTTGCCAATCGAGTCCATTACCGGATTTTCTCACCACCACCCCGACGACATCGCGTCTGTTGGCAAAATAGAAGAAAAAAAATGCGACACAAAAAAATGACTAACGACACACTCGAGCTAAATAAACTTAATTTTCCACTCTCCGGCAATGTCGAGAGCACTTATGCGCGATTTTTTAACGAAAACATTCGCAGACATTCACGGCGACGACGACCGTATCCTTGCCGTCTCGCACGCCATCGTTCCGGCAGCCCAGCACAGCACGGCCCGGGACGGGAACGGCAGCTCCGACTGAAATAAATCACCGCGCGCCAAGAGGAAGAAAGTGTGTGTGTGCGCCAGCGAAGCGATAAATAATATTTATTTATAATTTCACTCTAATGGGTGTGAGTGCGCCAATGTGAAGTGCCATGAGGCACTCGGCATTATCCTTTACCACGCGAAGGCGCACCCAAACAAACGAACGGAAATTCTGACGGAATACCCCCCAAAAGAGAAAGGTCCCAGGAATGGATGAGAACCAATCCGAAAATGCCACATCGAATATGTCGGCCCGTCCGAATGACATCTTTACGAGTTTCCATTACACTGGTTCGAGGGATGTCCTTGCTCGCCGCTGGGATAAACAAAAATCCACGCCTGAATGCGTATCGGTCCGGAATTATGATTAATTGCCGGCCGGGAATTGGTAGGCATGGAGGCATTTAGGCAGCTGACCTTCCCTCGGCGAAACGACGGGAGAGTCTGTGTGCCTGTGTGTTCGTCGTGTCCTTGTGGCAATCCTTTTGATGCGAACGATGAACAGAGCTCCACAACGGTGGGGCTGGGCTTTCAAAGGCACAGACACAGGCAGAGACCAATTTGCTGCCACGTTCAATGTGAATCCGGTGGATACGGGATTCTTGAGTTGTTGAAGGTCCTTTGTGAGGGAGAGTGGTGGCGTCGCGTCGTCCCCGTCTCCACCCGTTGGCATCGAAATTTTTTGAAGTCAAAGGGCTTAGCTTGGCGGTGGCTGCGGCTAATATGCGTTAATTTTCACGGTCCTTGAGCGTGGAAGGCGGCTTTCTTTGGAGGTGCGCGACGGGATAAAGGTACGCCTTTGATTCGTCCAACACCTTGTCACAGAGGCATGTATGCTGAGCTGAGTGGGAGAGGGTGGTCGGAGGCGTTCTTTGATATTTGGCGTGTGTCCTTAGGGCGAGAAGTGTACAGCTGGATGTACGGGGACTTCAACTTCAAAAGAAAAGGTGATTGTGCTGAAGATGGGGTGTTGCGAGAGCGGGCGGCTGGTTGCATATCTCCCAAGCAACAAGCTTAAAGGAGTTAAAGCCGAGCAATGGCTTGGGTAGGCGATAGGGTGCCCTTGCGAATGTGTCGCCGCTCAATTAGACCAAAAAGTTGGGTCAAATGTGCCCAAAAATGGCCATTTTCGAACGAAGGACCCCAGTTGGGGCGCACTTTGCTGCACGGAGGAGACATTTTGGTTGTCGTTCTGGCTTCTAACTGACATCGGCCCTATTGATGACACCTGCGGGCATCTGACAGCTGTCAAAAGTTGTCATCAACCACTCAAAGCTCCACCTTGACCCAGAAGGCACGAATTGCCCCGCGAAAAGTAGCTGAGATCAAGAGGCCCAGGTCCCCAGTTGTGGCACAGTTGCTGCACAGAGAAGACGTTGTGACTTCTGAATGAACATCGGCCCTATTTCTGACGCCTGCGGTCATCTGACAGCGGCAACATCTCTAGCAACCACTCACAATCGAGTTCAAAGCTTCGTCTTGACCCAGAAGGCATCAACTGCCCTCAAATCTGTCAAAAATGGCTGAGATCAGGAAGCTCATGTCCCCAATTGTGGCACAGTTGCTGCACAGAGAAGACGTTGTGGCTTCTGAATGACGTGGGCTCTATCTCCCATCGATGACATCTGCGGACATCTGACAGCTGTCAAAAATTGCACCACCATCACTCTCAACCACTCAAAACCAAGCTCAAAGCTCCATCCTGACCCAGAAGGCCCCAACTACCCCCTTGTCCGCAAAAAATTCCTGAGATCAAGAAGCCCATGTCCCACTTTACTGCCCAATCGATCCATCTCAGTCCGAATCTGACATGAAACCCTTTCAATTCCCATTCAATTCCCCCTCACAGTCCATCACAGGCACCCAACTCCTCGAGAACCCAACTCCTTCTCTGATCTCTCAGCAGAAGAATCCCCCCATCGGACCTCCAACAAAGTAAGTCGTCGGCAATTGCCGATAATTAAGACCACCATGACGCCCAGACAATGGACCCACTATATCATAGCTGATCAGAGATCAAAGCTCATGCCCAGACACGCGAAACCAATCCAACAGCATTCCCAGGACGGACACCGCTCCACCACCAGCGGCGACGGCACTCGCTGTCACTCGGTCTCTCGCACTGACACGGCTAATCCGCCACTTAAGCGCGTAGAGCCAAATCAAATAGAGGACCGGCCGCCTAATGCGTCCACGTCCCCCACGTCCTCCTCCTCCTCCACCACCTCCTTCTCCTTCTCCGCCGCCGTCTGGTAATTACAACACATTAGACTCCTACGGGCATTGTTCTTGACTCCTTTCATCCATTAAACATGCCCACTGTCCAGCTGTCGGCTTTGCACTCACTCACACACACACACACACTCACTCACACTCGCCTCGCTTGGGAAAGTGTCAGATATCCAGATCGGGGCGCAACTGGAGCCTGGAATCTCGACACCAAGTAGCTGCTGGCTACCGATTTCGCTCTCGTTGCCATCTCTGCGGAGACTTGCGTGACATCTGTCCCCCCCCACCCACCCGCCGCAGCAGGCCGATACCTGTCGGATTACCGCAACTCAAGCACGGATCGTTTTTCATAAAAATTATTGGGATGCATAACCAGTTGGTGTCGGCATAAATTAGGGTGTGCCCGGGGAGGCAGTTAATTCTGGAGTTGAATGCCGTTTTCGCCAGAAGTTATTAATTTATTGTCAAGCCGTTCGATCAGCCGCGATCGTCGCCTTTGTCTGGGGCGAGGATTATCGCGGATCAAACAAAGGCGAGCTAATTAACGTTGCGATTTGGGTTTTGTTTCGATTTTTTGAAAGATGCAACCCCACAACGGGGGGGCTGGAAGCTGGAGCTGCGCTGCATCGGAATGGGACTTTGATCGGCGGCGGCGGCTGGGAGATGGGAGCTGGTTTGGGATTAGATTGCGGTTAGCGCTTGAATTTTGAATGAGCTACAGACTCATTCAGAGTTCATCGACGACATCTGTGGGGATGGTTGATGGCGGTGGTTTATGATGACTAGTTGGGCGGGTTGTCACAGGGTGGCCAGAGAGGAACGATAGGAAAAGGAATTTAAATAAAAAAAACAACGGTGAGAGGTATAAGATTGATTCTGACTTTATTTTGAATACACATTCATGCCATCATATGTGGAAAAAGCACACCATTCAAATTGACGGCTTGTTTTTGCTGGGAGTGCTTCAAGCGGTCGGGGGACATTTTTGATGGCCCAATATCTGCGGTGTCATTCCGGCGATAGCGTGTCAAATGTTGGCCTGGGGCTCGCCCAAAATACTTGGCTTGTTGAGGACTTGCCGTAGTTCTAGATGACTTGGCCAATATGTGCTGTGTCATTCCGGCGATAGCGTCTCGAATGTTAGCCTCGAACTCGTCTAAAGTGGTTGGCTTGTTGCGGATTTGCCGTAGCTCTAGAGGAAAACGTCGATTGGTGTAAAGTCGCAAGATCGCAGCGGCCAATTGATGGCTGCTTACCGAGAGATAACCAAGTCGCCAAATTTCTCCTTCGTACGCTTCAGCGTTTCGTCGCTCTTATGGCATGCAGCGCCGTCTTGTTGGAACCACACCTCGGATCTGTTGCAGTTGTCGATCTCTGGCTACAGAAAATCGGTTAACATCGCTCTTTACCCGAGACCATCGACCGTAACGGTGTCTTCTTCCTCATTTTGGAAGAAATTAGGTTCGATGATGCCGTCCTGCCATAAACTGCACCAAAAAGTTACTCTTAGTAGATGCATGTATGCTTGGTGGAATACTTGTGGATTGTGTTCGCTCCAAAAACGGAAATGTTTGCTTCTTGACATAGTCGCTGAGCCAAAAATGGATCAAGTCCGAGAATTTTTTTCCCAAAATCCGTATTTCCGGGAAAAGTCCGGATTTTCATCCAAAGTCCGGATTTCTGGTCAAAATCCGGATTTCCTTTCAAAGAAAAAATGTCCAGCCAAAGTCCGGATATCTGGCAAAAATCCGGAGTATCGAACAAAATCCGTATTTTTAGTCAAAATTTGGATTTCCGGCCAACGCTTCCAGTGGCACTTCAAATTGGCCAAAGTCTGGATTTCCAGCAAACAAAATCCGGATTTCTGGCAAATGTCTTTCTGGACTTTAATCAAAAGTCGGGACACGAAATAATGTCCAGCCAAAGTCCGGATTTCATCAAAAAATCGGAGTATCGAACAAAATCCGGATTTTCAGCATCAAATTTGAATAATCGGCCAACGCTCCCAGCTCCCAATTAGGGCACTTTTAATTAGTCAAAATTCGACTTCCCGGCCAAAGCCTTGATTTCCAGCAAACACATCTAGAGCCCAATTTTGATGGGTCACGTCTGAGAAGAAGATTTTTTTACAAAATCCGAATTTCCGGAAAATGCCCGGATTTCCAACTAAAATTTGGATTTTCGTCAAAAATTAGGATTTCTAGCCAAAGTAAAAATTTCCAGCCAAAGTCCGATATTCAGGCACTCATCCGGAGTATCGAATTTTCAGCCACAAGTTGAATTACCGGCAAAAATCTGGATTTCCGGATAAAGACAGAATTTTTAGCAAAAGTCCGGATTTACGGCCAAAATCCGGATTCCCGGCCAATATCTGGATTTTCAGCGAAAATTAGGATTTTCGGCAAGCGCTTCCAGCGCTCAATTTCGCCTGTTGACAAAATTGGGTCACGTCCGAGAAGAAGATTTTTTGCCGAAATCCGGATTTAATGCAAGTGCCCTGATTTCCAACTAAAATTAGGATTTCCATATACAATTAGAATTTCTGGCGAAAGATTTTCAGCTACAAGTCGGATATCCGGACAGAGTTAGTTTTCTCCTCAATGTCCGGATTTTCGGCCAAAAACAGGATTTCCTGACAAAGTCCAGATTTCCAGCTGGACTGCCGTGCCGCTTAACCGCCATGCCGCTTGACCGCTGTGCCGCTGGATCGCTGTGCCCTTTGACCGCTGTACCGTAGCCAATTAAGATGTCAACCGCCCAAAATGAACGAAGAGGTCTTTTTTGGTCGTTCTCAAAATAAATGTGGTCACCTAAGAACAACCACGCCACTAGCCTGCAATCCATTTATAATAATAATAATGGCGGCGCTACAGTCCAAGGTGGACCTGGGCCTAGCTTCTCAGCAACCACTCGTTTTGTGCGTGCTATTGTTCTCTCACGAGTGGAGGGGACCTACAGTTTAATGCCGACTTCGAACGGCGAGATTGAGAAGCTTTTTCTAGACAGTTACACTCTCTGAGCCTTGTCAGTGACTCGAAAGAGGTGGAGCCGTGAAAAAATGTTTGATGTTTTTTTCGAGATTCGAACCGACGACCTCGAGCGTAGGAGTCGACGCAACTACCCAATACGCCACGGCGCCCACCTGCAATCCATTTGAGCACCTTTTTTTTCTTTCTCCTTCAGAAATGTCAATTGGCAGCCATTTTGAACCGCAGCACAAAGCACTCGTCCTCGTTAGAAGCATTCCCCGGTTCCCCTGTTCCATTGTCGAATCGGTCTCCATTTCCTGTCGCATTGGAACACACTTCGCCGAGGTAAATTAAATTTATTTCCAATTAACAACCAACCAAACTCCATCACGAACCCCGTTCATCCACTCACTCGCTCTCACTTCCGCTCAATTGACGAACGATGAACTTTTATTTCGGCCATAATAACTGGTAGTGGCTTTCGCGAACAATGCCCAGAGTCCTAGTGCCACAAAACAACAGCGAACAACAACGGCCGGGCCGACAACGACAACTTTCTGAAAACGTACACAGGAAAATTAATGCACCGCCGCCATCGCCATCGCCATCGCCACCGTCGTCCTTGTGGGGAATGAATGGAAACCAAAAATCCTGGAGTCCCTATCGCACACTTTCATCAATACCGAGCCAACAATATGGACAATAAAATGCAAAACAGTGCCTTTATCCTTTGTTGGGCTGCTCGTGGTCGTCAAGTTAGCGGCGCACACACACGCCACCTCCGCCCACTCGTTTGGTGCGTTTTTTTGTCGTTTTGTTTTTGTTTTTGTTTCAACTCTCGACTTCCTTTCGGCCCACCGCCGGCCCGCTTCCGAAGGACAACGGGGTTAGATGATGGGGTTGTCGCGGCGGCGGTGACGGGGCTGGAGGTTAGAGCGTGTAGCTCGCTTTTGCCGCGCTCATAATTATTGTAAACTTTTTCTGGGTTTTGTTCCGAACCTCAAACCCTGCGCACTCGTGTTGTTGAACATCCCCCACTTGGAGTCAACGAGTGAAATATTAATTTAACCGTTTTTCCATTTTGTTTTGCGGATTCCCGTTCCCCGTGGAGTGGGGGATTTTGTATTTTTTTGCTCGTTTTTGAAAAAAACTTTTGCAGCCCCTCGACAGAGTCGCTGCGGCGGAATGCAACTGTGTGCAGCATCCATCTCTGCGGCATAATGGAATTCATAAAAGTGCGCGATAATTATGACATTTAATTGTATATTGAATTGAAACAAAATAATGGGAAAAGTTTTTGTTTCGAGTGGCCCGGGGACTGGGCCCGGGAAAGCGCAACGAATGGGGCCCGCAGACAAAGGGCATAATGCCACACCGTTGTATTTTTGTGAAGGCAATCTCTGTTGGGGACAAGTTGCAGTGGATTGTGTTTGTTCTTTTCTGTTTTTTTTCTCTGTTGCTACTTGATGACAGTTAGAAGAAACAAACTTTTTAATGAAGTAACAAAAAATGAGAGACAAGAAAAAAAACCGACGGCTGGCAACCCTCTTTTGAGGGGGACTTGAAGATTTGCCGGGAAGTTGCGGAAACAATGGAGCTATCTTGGGCTAAGTGGACTATTCGGTCACTCCGTCGGTCTTTCGGTTGCAGGAGGCGGAAGAGGTACAAAAAGCAGTGACAAGTATGAAGGAGGGTTGCCAACTGTCGCAGATGAGGAGGACATCAATTCGAAATGCTGTTCCGAAGTACACTGGATTCTGCTGGCTGAGGGGCCTTGCGTGGACGTTTAATCTAAGGAGGGATAGTCGGGAATCTTCGACTTTGAGCCCGTGTGACAACACAGCAATCGAATGCTTTGTTCCGGGCGCCATTTCTCGGTACACTTTAAATTTCTTAGTTTTTTGAATTGACATTTCTCGATTTTGTTTGATAATGACCGCTACGGCGGCTATGATTTCTTCATTTCGCACCAATCTCTGTCTGGTTGGTGGCCTGAATACGCCCCAGGCTCAGACTTTTCCACGGTGCGTCCACGTCCAGCCTTTGTGGCAATCGGAGGCGGAATTTCGAGAATATTGTTTAATAATTATCGCAAGATCAGCAAGTGTGGAGCGATGCGTGATGAAGTGGCAGACCTTGCTGAATATTTTGACAGCTGGATGTCATTTGTAGCTTTGACAGCTGCTGAAACATTCTTCTTCTTCTTCTGATAACGCTAGAGCCCAAAGTGGACACGGGCCTGCGACTTTGAGGGTCTAAGCGTGTGCGACAACACAGCAATCGAATGCTTTGTACCGGGCGCCATTCCTCGACACACTTGAACTTTCTTCGTTTTTTGGAGAATTTGCTCCTGTCTGCTGGACAGTCGAATGGATGATGAGACAAAACCAAGAAGTCTACGAGCTGTACAAAGAGGTGGGTGTAGATCGTAAGGCAGTAACCCGGCTTTGGCTCAGCGGGCAAATAAGCAGAACTTTCGACGACCGTCTTGGCACCAGAATCCAATTCATCACCGTCTCAGTTCCTCGATCACAAGGATTTATGCACGGGTGATAGTTTGAGGTCTTGCCGGTAGAGTCCGACCGCAGGCCAGTTTTTCGGCCGAAGCCTAAGCCGAAGCCGAATGTTCGGTTGGACTCTACTTACCGGGCTCTCACACAATGCGTCTATACATCCCCACCGCGACTGCTGTAGAAGTTGCAACGATGAAGAGGCAATGGAATCCGGTCGCGATCTGCTCTGCAACGGAACCGAAGAAGATTACAGCTCCTGGGCAAAAACTTCTTTGGCGAGCTAGAAGATCTGAATAAGATTGAGCTGAAATACCTCCTGAGGTTTATAGAAAAATCTGGGTGGTTTTAGTGCCATCAGAGAAGGCATAGGCCACGGGGTGGTAGTATACATGGTGAGCCATCTAGTGGTTGTTTTTTTAAATCATAGGTTATTTTGACACTGACAGCTTTTTCTCGCTTGAAGTCTTGACAGAAAGTCTGTATCACACCTCCGCGGAACGAAATGAATCGCTTTACGCTTGAACACTGTTGGGAAATATTGAAAATTTGTTCCCAAAGTGAGTGCTGCGCAACCCATACAGGGCGTTTTTTGAAAAGAAGTTTCGGCCGAAATGAAGCACCCACCGCAACTGCTGCACTCAAGTTTGTGCAAAAAGCTCGTGAGACTGGTGTGCTAGTGGACAATACTCATGGTCCCCGTCGTCGTACGGTGCGCACAGATGAGAGTGTGGCTGCTGTGGCCGAGAGTGTGAGATTCAATTCACGAACATCAACTCGCCATCGGTCTCAACAGCTCAACATTTCACGCCTGATTGCTAGCCTAAGGAGAATTCTGCACAAAGATCTCAGATTCTTCGCTTACAAGGTCCAATTGAGTCAGCCATTGAAGGCGCGCGACCATCCGCTTCGTTATCGCTTCGCAGTTTGGGCCTTACAGCAGCTCAGCTTGAATTGGACAATGATTTTTTTCTGACGAGACGAGGCGCATTTTCATCTCGGCGGCTACGTTAACAAACAAAATTGCCGCATCTTCTTCTTCTTCTTTTTAGGGCGCCACAGTCAGAGGTAGACCAGGGTCCCACCCAAAATGCCTCTCCAGCCAGCAGTCTCCAGTTTCGCGCACCAAGCCGGCCCTTGACTTGTGTGCGCCACCTTGTGTGGAGTGGTGTGGAGTGGTGGCATCATTGGACCATTTTTCTTCAAAAATGAGGCCGGGAACAACGTACCAGTCAACGGTGATCGTTACAGAGACGACTTTTTTTTTTATTCAAATTAAAGACATGGACTTGGACGACCTCTGGTTCATGCACGATGACGCGCCATGCCACACAGCCCATGACACAATCGATCTTTTGTGCACCAAACTCCCAAATCGTGTTGACAGCCGTCAGCGGCGATGTCAATTGGCCACCCCGGAGCTGTGATTTCACTCCTTTGGAGTTTTTTTTGTGGGGAACCTTGAAGGACCGATGTCATACCAACAATCCGGAAACGACTCAAGCACTTAGGAACACTAGCAGCCAAGCAATCCGTGAGCGGCAGCCCGAAACTATCAACAAGGTCTTGGAAAATTAGGCTGACAGAATGCGCGATGACTGTGAAGCCAACCGAGGCAGCTATTTAAATTTGATTAATGGGAATGTTTGTCCTTACAAATGAAGCCATAATGCGTGCAAAAAATTTAATTTTGTTCATTTTATTGGATTTTTAAAAAGAAACTTGTACTTGGCCCACCCTGTATATCCTACCCAGTGCACAATGGACCCAAACTTTTGGTCTCTCCGTGAGCCGCGGCTGTAAGAACCTAAGGCTACCTACCTTCATCATCACGGTCTGGGTAAATAGAAGTGGACCACCGTCGAAATTCGAGCACACCTCTTGCCAAGGCCTGCGTATCGGTATGCCCGTCTAAAACTCGACATTTTCGACTTATTCAAGTTTCAAATTCACGATTTTGAAGCGGGAAGTGGAAGTGGGCAGCTGCTTCTTCGAACAGAAAGGGCTGTACTTCGATGGTTTGGTCACGTGGCACTAATGTCCCCAGCATAACGACTTCCGAGGCATAGTTTGAATGCGATTCCATCGGGTAGGCGATCGCTTAGCAGACTCAGGACGAGACGGTTGGACCAAGTCTAGAAACTCGCCTGGTTGCGCTTGGGCATAGCTCCTGATGAGTTAGGAGGATCGAGTCGACGGCGGAGGATCGAGTCGACGACGGAGGATCGAGTAGATGGCGAAGGATCGAGTCGACGGCGGAGGATCGAGTCGACGGAGGAGGATCGAGTCGACGGCGGAGGATCGAGTGACCTGCAGATCTCTCGTGCGTGCATTCCCCCCGCGATCCTTTTAGTGTAGCATGCGGGTCACTGAAAATGAGATGATGACGAGATGGCAAGTGGAAGCCCTAAAAATCAAACGATCAGCCCTATAAATCTTCAAATCAAACGCTTCTCGAAGAGGATGACCACCTCCTGAGAAAAAACCTTCACAAATTTAGTCGCAAAACTTGTTACGACTCTCCTGGATAACTTCCTCCCTATCAACCGCACTCCCTAAACAGCGACTACCCCAAAATCCAGACCATAAACCCGTCAAAGCTTTCCTTGGACTTGTCAAAACTCTCCGCACCATCGCCATGTCGCCATCCGCTCAACTGGAAGCAACGCAATCAAATCGAATACAAGCACTCTCCCGCTGATAAGCATCAACCGACGAAGCAAACCTCCGTGCCTGAGATCCGGTTAATGGAATTACTTCCAGACTGTTGAACTTGTTAAAACAAACCGCCCTGCGAGCCGTCATCCCCTTGGCTATTCCTCCCTGCCAATCATGCCCGCGACTATCTTAACAAGGAATCAGTTACCTTCTGGCATTTTTGGAAGCGTCAACCCCCATTTGATGGCCACAAACAAGGTAAACACATCGCCCGGGGGTTGTTGGATGTAAACGCTGCCGCCTAATTCACTTTGACAGCTCGCAGGACTCTGCGTGAACTCGCCACTACCGCTGTGCGAAACTGGATGGATTTCGAATCCACGGATGTGCGCACAAGCCCGCGATAATTGCTTCATTTGTTCGTGTCAGACTCACCGGATCGCGGGCTGAAAGTGATCTCGGCTTCCTCGGGCTTTTGCAGTCTTTTCGTTCGTCTCGCAATTGTTGCCATCATTCGGGTAGTGGTGGGCAAATACCCGGTATTTACCGTCTCATAAATACCCACCGGGTGGGTAAAAAAAAGTTGCCCATCACTATGTTCGGGTGATATCGTCCTTTTTTAATGGTTTTTGATCTCTTGTGTTGTCATTCCCAATCGGGTGGTGGTTATGGCGGCCAATGACGGTGGATGGACCCCGCTTTGTGCGCTCGAGTCGAATCTTAAGCGACCGTGACTCCATTAGTGGTTGCAGGCTGGCTGTTCCTCTTTCCATCCGACGACGTCGGTGCGCATCATTTATTTTGTCGGCGATCATTAGTGAGATCATTTGTTGTTTACTGTTTACCGTTACTTACTAACACATCACTGACCAGCAGCAGAACATCAATAGGGGACGGCGACACGGGTCTCCGTGCCTGGTGATGGTCGTAAATTGTCGAGACATTTGAAAAGGATGCTCTGTGTCCTCGCTGATGGACGCAAACGCAGACGCAGACGGATATGGTGGAGGAATGCTGGAGGAATTGATTGTTTATGTGACATTTGCTCATATGAGCGTATAAAATTCGATTAGTCGCTGCTTGCGCAACAAAATAGGGGCTGGCCACTACGCGAGATGACAGTCGTAATGACTTCCCGGTGAAGAGGACCGTGATTGAGGGTCGAATTGATTAGTGGTCAGGGATGGGAAGTGGCATGCAAAATCCATTCGACTTCCCGGCCTAGACGGGCAGAGTTTGCCGCTCAAGGACTGCACGCACTGAACTACGGGCAACCCAGAGACTCCAAGACACTCTCCACCTCTCGGCATGAATTCCACATCTTTCCACTGTATTCCCCAGTTGTCATTGAAAAGTAGTGCAACTTACATTCCCCCCCTCCCCCCATATCCTCCTGAGGGGGGTTTCCTTTATGCAGAACCTGCAGAGACCCTCTCGTTGCAGTGTACTTTTGTGGCACTCGTCAGCGTCGTCGTCAGTAACGAACATCGTTCTCGAGTGACATTTCACAGAAAAAGTCCTTTTCACACATTTATTAACTTCCCCCCTCGCACACATGCACAACCAGAGCGTGCACTCCTCACTCGTTCTCCCGCCTCAAAATGGCGCAGAGAGAGAGACCAAGTGTAGCCGCACCTCAAGAGAGTCCTCCCTTCAGTGAAAAAGACCCAAGAGTTGTGTGTTTTCCATTCGAGAACCAAGCCGAGGAATGGAGCAAAAAACTGCAAAAAAAAATTCGAGTCCTTTTCACGTGCAAGGATATTTCTAAAGAACGACCACACCACCGGGTGTGGTGGGGGACCAAGGCAGGGCCCGAGGTACAAGCAGAGGCAGAGTAGCAGAGAATCCTTTGGCGTACTTGAAAACAATTACGAAATGTCAAGAGGGTTTCAGGTCGCATTTAAAATTACAGTTATAATGTAAATTTTGTTTATTGGACTGTGCACACACAGAGAGGGTGGCGGCGGCGGGAGGGGGGGGCGAAATGGCAAGCTAGCCCATAGCCAACAGACCACTCTGCGGGTAGAACAACATCGTCCGCCCTTCCCACCGCTGCCGCGCCGCACCGCTGCCAATTTATTGAATAAGGAGTCTTGCCTTTACCACTTGAGGAGGGTCCTGAATGCCTGCCGTGCCGGTGGGCGGCAAGCGGTGGGAGGGTGTTGGAAGAGAACAGAATTTACCCCTCGTCATCGTCATCTTGACTCGTGTATTTCTTTATCAAGTTGCTCGGCACAAATCCTTTTTGCATTTAAACCCCATTCACTGGACTGACTGCCTGGCTCTGTGTGTGCGTGTGGTGGTCCTCCAATTAAATGAGGTGTACATTTTGCACAATTTTTGAATGGGCCTGCAGTGGAGAGCGAGTGCCTTGTCGAACTGGTGAACGGACGGCAATTACAATTATTTCATTCGCTACTCTCCGTGGGCTGGTGTGTGTGTGTTTGAATGGATTCTGGAGGACCTTCCGCTCCTTTCTGGCATACATTTGAGCGATGAAATGCAATAATGAGAACAATTCAGCGGGCCACAAACGCTGCCTTAGAGAGCGAGTTGTGCCCTCGTTTTCTTTTTTCTGTTTTTGTATTTTGCTGGTCGTGTCCTTTTTGATTGAAGTGCTTTCGAGAGTTGCAGGATTGTGACTTTTGTGGAGCTGTGTGTGTGCCAGCGATTGTGTTGCTATTTTGTGGCACGGTATCGAGTTAAATGCGACGAAGATTAATTGTTAATAAATGCGAGACCATTAAGACTGGTGTTGAGAGGGGCTATTGAACTGCGCTGCCTCGCCACACGGACGGGGGCAATGAATACAATTTTGCTGCTGCTGCTGTTTTTTCGGTTTGACAGGATGTGGTCCTTGTAGCGGGCTTTTGTTGACGTGAAGGAGGCTGGGATGAGTTGACCTGGAAGGAGGCTGCTGACTTTTGAATTCTTTGACTGCGCTGCACAAGTGGTGGTTGAATCAACCGCCAGCTGAAGGAGACTGAAGAATTTACTGCCCAATTTTGGAAGGGGATGCTATGGATCTTGAGACCGGGGACGAAGTTTTTGATGGCCAAAGAGTTGACAAAGTGCATAGAGCGAAATTCCATGAGGAGGTGCCGCATTATTTGAGAAGGATTTGCTGATGGACAACCATTAGTGCAGACAATTCGGTCTAAATGGCCACTCGAGCTGATAACTGGTCAAAGTCATAAGCCAACAAGATGTGCTTAGAGCCCTTCATTGACTCCTCCTGAAGGAGAGGCGAAAGTTGTTGATCTTGGAAGTCAATTAGGACAAGTCCATATGCATCGGTCGTCTGTAAGCTGATCACAGCTTCAACTCTCAACCCCATACATCTGAGAAACGACGACTCAAAACCTGCACGACTTCTTCGTCCAAATTTGTTCAGAGTTTCTAAAGGACCAACTATAAAGATCGTACGGCAACTTAAGAGAACTGAAGCAACCGAGTAAATACACAAAAAATATACCCTCTAGTCAGAGACCAAACACTTCGCTGAGTTTCGTTAAGTTCGTTCAGTTTTTCCCACTTATTCGGGAGCGAAATGGATGCAAATTTAAAATTTTGGCTCAATTTCGTTAATTTCATTCACTTTCGACCACTTATGAATGGACCCAAATTTCAGATTTAGCTCACTTATTCAGGAGCAAATACGTGTACGCATTCAAAATGTCATTTTTTTTGGGAACGAAATGCATGCAAATCCCACTTTTCTTTCAGTTTCGTTCAGTTCGTTCAGTTTTTCCCATTTATGCCGTAGCGAAATGGATGAAAATTTCAGTTTTGGTCCAGTTTCGATAATGTCGCCCACTTTTGGCCACTTGTGCGATGATGAATGGATGAAAATGTGAATGGTGGCTCAAGTTCGTTAAGTTCGTACACTTTTTCCCACTTCTGCGGAAGCGAAATAGTTGCAAATGTAAATTTTCGCTGAGTTTCGTCAAGTTTGTTCAATTTTGCCCACTTGTGCGGGAGAGAAATGAATGCGATGGTCATTATTTGCTCGGTTTCGTTAAGTTCATGCTTGTTCAGGCTTGTTCGGGAGCGAATACGTACACGCATGCAAATGTCAGTGGTGTGGGAGCTGAATGGATGCAAATGACACATTTTTCTCTCAGTTTCGTTAAGTTCGTTCAGTTTTTCAAAAGCAAAGTGGGTGCTATCGTTCAGTTTTGTTAAGTTCGTTTACTTTTGTCCGATTATGCGGTAGAGAAATGGATGAAAATATCAGTTTTTGCTTAGTTTCGTTCAGTTCGTTCAGTTTCGCCTGCTTCCGCGGGAGCGGAATAAATCACTCTCTGTGATGCAAATGTCAGTTGACAGCTGAAATCGCCTTTTAGTTTCTATAAGCAATTGCGGACGCTTTGAAATTTAACGATGCTTTTGGTGACTTTCGTTGAGTTTTAACATAAGTTTAAGTTTTCGTTGTTTGAAATTTAACGACACTTCTGTTTAATTTTCGTTTGATTTTAACACAAGCTTAGGTTGCTGTGTGTTTATTGTAGATGGCCCTTTGCCATGTGGCAAAAGGCGCCCAAAAATGTCCTCTGTTTCATAGTTGGTTCATAGTTGGTTTCATAGTTAGGAGATGCACCAGAACAGTCTCCTGGACCACAGACTAAGCAAGATTGAAGGACTTTAATGGCATCTTTCTGAAAAAAATGATGCTCCATCTTCAAATATACCACGAAAACATTTCCCACCCTCCAACGCAAATGTCATCAATGAACGCATTTATAACACTTCAGTCTCCTGCACGTCGCTCCTTAAAACCAGATCCCACCGAACCCTCGATACCTGCTCTCCGCTTGCATCTCCACGATCAAGTAAAGAAACACACGGCCCTCCTGCTGCGTGAGGAATTCCATCGCATAAACAAAACTCCACTTTGGACCGCGACTCTCGTAGACCAACAGACGTCGATGGCACAGTAACCATCGGCGGCGGCGACTCAGATAAACCTGCCCCACATACGATTGCCTTTACGACCCGCAACGCGTATAATAAACGAGTCCCACACACTCCACCCTCCACCGTCGTCCGCGCACACTCGTTTTCAGGTGATGCAACGGCCCAGGTCCGGTCGGTCGTAAATATGTCACGACACCATCGACTCTCAAGCACCCGCGCTCGTTCACTCCGAGACGCGAGACATTAAGACGCGCTCTTCGTCTAACTAATCCGTGAGTTAGTTTTGCCTTTATGGGCGCTCAGGTATACCCTTTGGGTACACGCCCTCACGGCCATTATGCCGTTTGGTTGTTTCAGTCTAATTGTCCCGCTTTGATTTTCTTCTTTTGGGTCTCTTGTGCGAGGCGTCGTTTAGTCACGCTTGGGAGACGCGGACAATGGAGAAGCTGCCGATGGCTGATCAGAGGTTGATGGGACCTTTGAATGTGTGACCTTAATTGTGGCTTGGTTTAGGTCTTTGCTAAGTGCGAGTTGGCTGGTTGGGTGGGTGGACTTTGTCAGCGTGTTGTGGAGCGAGGCAGGCAAGGGAATGACGGAATGCATGCGTCAATGCGTCACATTTGAGAAAAGACAGCGTCAACAACGGAAGAAAATCGATTCACTGACGGGCAAGGCTTCAAATCCAATTCGTCCCTTACTCCTTGCGAGAGACACCGCGACGACTGAGTGAGGACAGGGGTTTCGTTCGCCTCCAATTTGACTTCCTCCTCCTCCCCATCCACGGACCAGGAGTTCACGGCAGCTCCCTTAATCAGAAGCTCTTGACTATTCCACGACCCGATCGTCGACAAAGTTCGAAGCACTACTCCGCTTCAGCAGCGCATGACGGGTGTGAGGTGCCCACATCAAGCTCGCACAGGATACACTGTGTGTCTCTCAAAAGCAACCGATGTCAGGTGAAGGGCTCTTTTCAAATCCCCGATGAGAGGAGAAATACCATTCGCGAGGAATTTTTTAATTCACTCAACGAATCCATCGCATGTTCGACCCAAAGGACCCTCGTCCTCGTCGTCCTCAACGCGTGTAACTAATGATTTCCCAACATTCCACCACTTGAGAGTTCAATTTGTGGAAAGAAAAAATCACAAAGAGGTGCCCTCCCCCGCCTCGCTGCATCCAAAGCGAGTCCTCTTTCAGCACACTAGGCACCAGCGCCCCCACACACACGCACAGGACGAGTGAGTGATCCTTCCTTTGCCGAAGACTGAGAAAAATCATTTAGCACAAGTGAAACACTGAAACGTTTTCGAGTGGAAAACAATTTTTCCGCATGACTTGCATCCAGATCTGGCATCCATCCATCCATCCGATGGCGAGGACCGAAGGATATGCGAACAACAAAAAAGTTATTAAGTGCTAAAGTGGAAATCGCAATCTCGCCGAGCTGCGCCGGTGAGTCCGCTCTCCCGCTCATTCGCTTACCCGCGAGCTCGGTAAGTTGGAAATGCGAAAAAAGACAAAGAATCCTTGCAATTAACTTTAGTCCTTGCTGCGATTAATTAAAAATTGCATCGCGAATCCATATCCCACGGACCCCATGGGCGCCAAAGGATCATGTGATTACTTCCATTCAGGTGGCTGCACAGGGAAAAAGTTGCGCCGCTGAGAGTCCTGCCGAGTGTCCCCCCTCCCGGGCAAAATTGAGTGGAAAATTGTTTATTTTGTGTCGGGAACAAATTTTAAAACACTATTAGACGACGAGAGAGCGTCCTTTTGAGGCGGCTTAGCCCGCCCGCTGGCTTTGTGTTTTGATTGCCTGCAGTGTTTCGCTTTGTCACGCACACGGACCGCACTGATTTGAGGATAATGCTGTCGTCCTTCGGCCAGATGTCCGAAACAAGGGCAACCCATTTTGGGTGCTTTGCATATGTCACACTAATCAGGCTCGCAAGGACCAACAAAGGACCTCACAATGTGACTTACTCGGTGCTGGACAATTGCGAGGCATTTTGGGTGCATCTTCCCGTGAAATGAGAGATTGAATCTCTGGAAGAATGCGAAGAGACACGCAATTGTGTGGGATTTGTAAAGGATAATGTCTCCATTGTCTGAGGGTATTCTTCACGCAGATCTCCTGGTTGACTAATTTGAGACGAATACTGAGCTCAAGACAACGGGGACAATGGGAAGGATGTATTGTGCATCTCATTGGGATATTGGATGAGATTTCTAAACCCAACAATGTGTGGTGACATCGGGGTAGATCTTGTGTGGGAAGATGACGAAAAAGGAAGACACAATTCTTTCGAACGACTTGCGGGCTAGGTGGCTGACAGAGTGTCAATGTGAAATCGTTGGAGACGTAGATGAAGCGATTCCTGCTTCAAATTGACCGTCTGATCATCGGAGTTATTGGTCTAATAGAGGCCTAAATTGACTTTTCTTCTTCTTCTTTTTTTTGCTTCTTCTTCTCCTTCTTCTTCTCTTTCTTCTTCTTCTTCTCCTTCTTCTTCTTCTTCTCCTTCTTCTCCTTCTTCACCATCTTCTTAGGGCGCTACAGTTCGAGGTGGATCTGGGCCTCACTCAGCATGCCTCTCCAGCCAGCTGTCTCCAGTTTCGCACACCAAGCCGGCCGAGGTCCCCCTCGACTTGCGTGCGCCACCTTGTACGTGGACGTCCTCTGTTGCGTTGTCCCACAGGCTCATAGTCGAAGACTCTTAGGGCCTAAATTGACTCAAATCAGGTATTCCGTGGTTGAATTTCCTAGGCTGGGCTAAAGATCGCATTCATTTTTCCGCAACGAAAGGAGCAGACGAGCTTCCTCATTTGATTTTGGTCGTCGGGACTACTCTGATGAGAGTGTCTTACAAATCCAACTTGACTGAGTTCCATCTTGAGACCCCAGAGATATGCAAAGCCGATTCTGAGCTAGTGCCTGTCTTTCATCGCCTCTAACTTATATACAGGGTGTACCAAATACACGCTGCTGCACCAGACGCTTCCACAACGGACGTTGGCACATCGGACGCTGCTCCACCAGACGATGTTGCACCAGACGCTGCCACATCGGACGCTGCTGCACCAGACGCTGTTGCACCAGACGCTGCCACATCGGACGCTGCTGCACCAGACGCTGTTGCACCAGACGCTGCCACACCAGCCGCTGCCACATCGGACGCTGCCACATCTGACTCTGCCACATCAGACGCTGCCACATCGGACGTTGTCAAATCAGACGCTGCCATATCGGGCGCTGAAACACTAGGCGCTGCCTCATCGGACATTGCCACACGCTACCACATTGCTCTAAATGTGAGAGGACCTATTTAGCGATCGGCATAAATCTCTAAGACCACTGACCCAAGAGTATCAGAGCCACTGAATAAAAGACGAAAGCACGAGAGCTGAGGAAAGCTAAAGAAACCTGAGTTGGCAACACCCCACTAGAGAAATGCCCGGAAATACATGGTGGGCCAAATACAAGTGTCTTTTTAAAATTGCGATAAAATGAAAACAAAATGAATAAAATGAACGCGTTATGGCTTGATTAGTAAGAACAAGGATTCCCATTAATCATAAAATACAACGTCGTTCAAGTTGCTGCCTCGGTTGGCTTCACAGTCATCGCGCATTCTGTCACCCCAATTTTGTAAGACCTTGTTGATGGTTTCGGGCTGCAGCTCACGGATTGCTTGGCTCCTAGTGCTCCTAAGTCATTGAATCGTTTCCGGATTGTTGATATAACATAACTCCTTCACTGTTCCCCACAAAAAAAAAGTCCAAAGGGGTCCAATCGCAGCTCCGAGGCGGCCAATTGACATCACCAAGACGGCTGTCAACACGATTTGAAAATTGTGTGCGCAAAAGAACGATTGTGGCATGGGCTGTGCGGCATGGCGCGCCATCCTGCATGAACCAGCGGTCGTCCAAGTCCATGTCTTTAATTTCAGTAAAAAAAAAGTCGGCTCTATAACGACCACCGTTGACCGAAACGTTGTTCCTAGCCTCATTTTCGAAGAAAAATGGTCCAATGATGCTACCACTCAACAATCCGCACCAAACTGTCACTCTCTGTAGATGCATGCGCTTCTCGAAAATAGCATGCGGGTTTTCCTAGACCCAGATGCAGCTCTAAGCCTGTTGGACAACGCAACAGAGGACATCCACGACAAGTCGGGGGGGACCTCAGCCGTGTTGGTGTACGAACTCTTGACTCTGTGTCTGTGAGACCACGCGACAGAGGACGTCCAAGTTTACGGCGTAACACGCAGTAAAGAAGAACCTCAAGCAATGTGGTGTCCTAAACTGGGGGCAGTTAACAAGGGATCGTGGTAGCTTCTTGGTTTAAGCCCTGGGGCACCCCGGACTGTAGCCATAAGAAGTAAAATATCGGTGTCCTTCTTCTCCTTCGGTCAAAATTGGGAGCTCTACTTCATGTCATCGATGGGAAGGTAGATAGGTAGGTATGGTGGCCTCCAACGTATGCACATTGGATTCACTTGGACCCATAGGGTCCATTGTGTTGCCACATCCGGCTTCCTGCCGCTCATTTCTGGAACCATTTCGAGTTTTAGACGAATATCCATAATTTCTTGACGTCCTTTTCGGATATATCAGTTAGTGAGCTTGGATTATATCCTCCCAGGGTTTACTTCCTTATGGAGACTAAAGCTGGACAATTGCATAGTAAGTGTGAGGGGGATCCCTCTTCCTCTTCATCCATGTATCTATTACAGTGGTCGTTAAATGGTAACCCTAGTCTTGCGGCGTGCCTTCCCATAGCGCAGTGTCCTGTGAGGACATTTACTAGGTCACCCAGATTGTTCCTGCTTAGCCTAAGGATGGCTGTGGTCTTTCGGAGATCCATTTTTGGCCATGTTTTCCTTGCATGTTGACAGGTACGTAGGTTTCTCAATCTCTCTGTAGCCCACCTGGTTGCTAGTTCAGAGATTTTGGTTTTCAATGTACCTATTGACAGAGAGATGTTGCTAATGCTATGCTAAGCTTGCCCTCATCCATCCCTGGATCAAACCAGAGTTGCCAAGCATCCACGCCACGGTCTTAATTGAAAAAGAAACTCACCGTCCAAAGCAAACGATCTCATCTCATCAACCATCAATCAAGCAAAACAGCAGAATCTCTAAAAATGCATATCAAATAACCACTTCCCCCGACGACCCACGTGTGGCCACTTTAAAGAGTCCTCTAGGAAAACACACAAGCACACATCATCATTGTGTTCCATTTGTCCAGAGCTGAATGCGAACATTTAATCTATCACTCGGCGAGAACAATGCGGCGGCTCACCCCACGAATGATGATGAGGAAATCCATGGAATTAAAGGTCCAGGACTCACGCACAATCTGGCAACAATTGCGCACACAAAAATACCGCCGCGCCGTCGTCGATGCAAACGACCGTAAAACGCTAATCTGTGTCAGTCATGAATTTTAAACGAACGACAATCGGAACCGAAGGGGATCTCTTTCGCATTCACTTCCATCCCTTCGCTAGAGCTCTTCACGGTGATCCGCAAAAGTGCTTACATGCTGCACTCTCAACAAGGATCAAGGATTTGATAGCCTCTCTCTTTCGCTCTCTCTCTCTCTGTCCGCATGCATGAGCAGGGACCATTCATGCGAGGCTTGAAACAACGCCGAAGGATGAATGTACACGTCCTTAATTCGATTTTATTGTTTGTTTGTTGCAAATAAATTTACCGTTTATCATCCCAGCGTCGATCCTGCCGGCAGAGGCAGAGGGGTGGCGAGCACAATGCGAACATTCGTGTACTAGATCAATTTGTTGTGTTGCTGCTGCCGTTTCCCCCTCGTCCCTTGTATCCTTTTGTGTGCGATGCTGCTGGATGCTATTTAGCGGAAAGTGCGGCCTACTCTCTCTCTCTCTCTCTCTCTCTCTCTCTCTCTGTCTCTCCCCCGTGACGGAATGAATTCCCTCACACAGGCAGAGTCCTTGACAGAGGAGCTCCCGATGGAATTCAATCAGACGGAGGTGTGAAATCTCACTCACATGCCAAGGAATCACTCTCGACGGCCACTGCTGATGTCGTCCTCGTCAACAGCTGTCAGGATCAGGACTCAGCGGCCGAGCGGAATGTTCCGTTTATTGAGGGTTCCGTTGACAAGCACACAGTAATTATTGTAAAACAATAAACAGCGTAAGCGTAAGAATTAGGATAACGCATCCTAATGCTAATTGCCCCTTTGGCACTCTTTTGTGTGCCGCATCCTTGAGCGAGCCGCTCAATCGAATTCCGAGGATGAGACTTCGGAATTCCCCAAAGGTGCGCATTATCCCAGCAGAGATAGGATTACAGTCCCTGTGCCTGAGTGTGTGCGTCGTCGGCGACAAGCAGTCTGCCGCGTCCGTCTACACTGCCGCCGCCGCTGCCGCCTGACTGTCTGCCTCGGCCGACTGACCTCTCTCCCGCTCAAGGATAACGCGGCTAATACGAACCATACGCACATGCCGGGCCCGGGGAAAAACCCCGGCCGAAAAACAATCGAAACTGCACTCACTCCTTCTCGGTGTTTGAAGCGGTGAAGGAATTTGCCAGCAATTACGATTCTAGGACGATAATGTGCGTTTATTGTCCTTCGCCATTGACAATTGTTTGCGATTGTGCGTGACCCTTGCGGATGGGTTGAGGCACAAAAGGATGGACTGGGCATTGCGAGGGAAAAGGATTTCGGTGTTTGTCTGAGGCTCCAGATGGTGAGACCTCAGCACCGATTCCCATTGAAGTCGAGAGCGGAGATTAAGTGCTTTGCCGAGGGAATTGTGTCTTTCGTGTACTCCTGGGACGGGATTGTTGATAAATGTTGATTGTCTCCACGGCAGAGGACATCAGCTTAAATTGTGTGGTTTGCGAAATCCTTTGAGGTCGCCTTTATGATGTCCTTGTTAGACTGTGTACCTACACGGTGATCATCCTTCAGGAGGAGGTGGAGGACATGACCACGTTCAAAGAATAAATCGAAAAGCTGCGCTGCAGGTGAATCCCCAATCGCTAGTTAGAGAGGCCTTCGTCCTCCAAGGATTGCGTCGTCAAAAAAAGAGGACATTTTTTTTTTGTGGAGCTTGGAATTTGTTGCATATCTAGTTTATCCTCCCATATCCTCACACCTAGATGCGGGCAAAGATTTTTACTTCGAAATTTGTTGCATACGTAGCCGACATTTAATGGGATACCTCCACACATTCACGGCTTTCTGTTGGCCTGATACTTTGATATTCTCAGTTTTTTTTGAAAAAATTCCGAGAACCTTCCCTGGTGTGCTCTTGGCCTGAATTTTCGATGATGCGAGTTTGAACGGAATCGGAGAACCTTCGATTTTTTCCCCAAAAAAAATCCAAGGCTAACCACTGCAATTTCGATGCGGTTTCAAAGTCCTCTACCCCCAACTTTGACAAGCCACAGTTTCCAAACCAGGCGTCGCCCGGACATAAAACAGCCATTTCTGGTGTGCTCTTGGCCTGAATTTCGAAATCCAAGGCTAACCACTGCAATTTCGATGCGGTTTCAAAGGCCTCTACCCCCAACTTTGACAAGCCACAGTTTCCAAACCAGGCGTCGCCCGGACATAAAACCGCCATTTCTGGTGTGCTCTTGGCCTGAATTTTCGATGATGCGTGTTTGAACGGAATCGGAGAACCTTCGATTTTTTCCCCAAAAAAAATCCAAGGCTAACCACTGCAATTTCGATGCGGTTTCAAAGGCCTCTACCCCCAACTTTGACAAGCCACAGTTTCCAAACCAGGCGTCGCCCGGACATAAAACAGCCATTTCTGGTGTGCTCTTGGCCTGAATTTCGAAATCCAAGGCTAACCACTGCAATTTCGATGCGGTTTCAAAGGCCTCTACCCCCAACTTTGACAAGCCACAGTTTCCAAACCAGGCGTCTCCCGGACATAAAACCGCCATTTCTGGTGTGCTCTTGGCCTGAATTTTCGATGATGCGAGTTTGAACGGAATCGGAGAACCTTCGATTTTTTCCCCAAAAAAAATCCAAGGCTAACCACTGCAATTTCGATGCGGTTAAAAAGGCCTCTACCCCCAACTTTGACAAGGCACAGTTTCCAAACCAGGCGTCGCCCGGACATAAAACAGCCATTTCTGGTGTGCTCTTGGCCTGAATTTCGAAATCCAAGGCTAACCACTGCAATTTCGATGCGGTTTCAAAGGCCTCTACCCCCAACTTTGACAAGCCACAGTTTCCAAACCAGGCGTCGCCCGGACATAAAACCGCCATTTCTGGTGTGCTCTTGGCCTGAATTTTCGATGATGCGAGTTTGATCGGAATCGGAGAACCTTTGATTTTTTCCCCAAAAAAAATCCAAGGCTAACCACTGCAATTTCGATGCGGTTTCAAAGGCCTCTACCCCCAACTTTGACAAGCCACAGTTTCCAAACCAGGCGTCGCCCGGACATAAAACCGCCATTTCTGGTGTGCTCTTGGCCTGAATTTTCGATGATGCGAGTTTGAACGGAATCGGAGAACCTTCGATTTTTTCCCCAAAAAAAATCCAAGGCTAACCACTGCAATTTCGATGCGGTTTCAAAGGCCTCTACCCCCAACTTTGACAAGCCACAGTTTCCAAACCAGGCGTCGCCCGGACATAAAACCGCCATTTCTGGTGTGCTCTTGGCCTGAATTTTCGATGATGCGAGTTTGAACGGAATAGGAGAACCTTCGTTTTTTTCCCCAAAAAAAATCCAAGGCTAACCACTGCAATTTCGATGCGGTTTCAAAGGCCTCTACCCCCAACTTTGACAAGCCACAGTTTCCAAACCAGGCGTCGCCCGGACATAAAACCGCCATTTCTGGTGTGCTCTTGGCCTGAATTTCGAAATCCAAGGCTAACCACTGCAATTTCGATGCGGTTTCAAAGGCCTCTACCCCCAACTTTGACAAGCCACAGTTTCCAAACCAGGCGTCGCCCGGACATAAAACCGCCATTTCTGGTGTGCTCTTGGCCTGAATTTTCGATGATGCGAGTTTGAACGGAATCGGAGAACCTTCGATTTTTTCCCCAAAAAAAATCCAAGGCTAACCACTGCAATTTCGATGCGGTTTCAAAGGCCTCTACCCCCAACTTTGACAAGCCACAGTTTCCAAACCAGGCGTCGCCCGGACATAAAACAGCCATTTCTGGTGTGCTCTTGGCCTGAATTTTCGATGATGCGAGTTTGATCGGAATCGGAGAACCTTCGATTTTTTCCCCAAAAAAAATCCAAGGCTAACCACTGCAATTTCGATGCGGTTTCAAAGGCCTCTACCCCCAACTTTGACAAGCCACAGTTTCCAAACCAGGCGTCGCCCGGACATAAAACAGCCATTTCTGGTGTGCTCTTGGCCTGAATTTCGAAATCCAAGGCTAACCACTGCAATTTCGATGCGGTTTCAAAGGCCTCTACCCCCAACTTTGACAAGCCACAGTTTCCAAACCAGGCGTCGCCCGGACATAAAACCGCCATTTCTGGTGTGCTCTTGGCCTGAATTTTCGATGATGCGTGTTTGAACGGAATCGGAGAACCTTCGATTTTTTCCCCAAAAAAAATCCAAGGCTAACCACTGCAATTTCGATGCGGTTTCAAAGGCCTCTACCCCCAACTTTGACAAGCCACAGTTTCCAAACCAGGCGTCGCCCGGACATAAAACAGCCATTTCTGGTGTGCTCTTGGCCTGAATTTCGAAATCCAAGGCTAACCACTGCAATTTCGATGCGGTTTCAAAGGCCTCTACCCCCAACTTTGACAAGCCACAGTTTCCAAACCAGGCGTCGCCCGGACATAAAACCGCCATTTCTGGTGTGCTCTTGGCCTGAATTTTCGATGATGCGAGTTTGAACGGAATCGGAGAACCTTCGATTTTTTCCCCAAAAAAAATCCAAGGCTAACCACTGCAATTTCGATGCGGTTTCAAAGGCCTCTACCCCCAACTTTGACAAGCCACAGTTTCCAAACCAGGCGTCGCCCGGACATAAAACAGCCATTTCTGGTGTGCTCTTGGCCTGAATTTCGAAATCCAAGGCTAACCACTGCAATTTCGATGCGGTTTCAAAGGCCTCTACCCCCAACTTTGACAAGCCACAGTTTCCAAACCAGGCGTCGCCCGGACATAAAACCGCCATTTCTGGTGTGCTCTTGGCCTGAATTTTCGATGATGCGAGTTTGATCGGAATCGGAGAACCTTCGATTTTTTCCCCAAAAAAAATCCAAGGCTAACCACTGCAATTTCGATGCGGTTTCAAAGGCCTCTACCCCCAACTTTGACAAGGCACAGTTTCCAAACCAGGCGTCGCCCGGACATAAAACAGCCATTTCTGGTGTGCTCTTGGCCTGAATTTCGAAATCCAAGGCTAACCACTGCAATTTCGATGCGGTTTCAAAGGCCTCTACCCCCAACTTTGACAAGCCACAGTTTCCAAACCAGGCGTCGCCCGGACATAAAACCGCCATTTCTGGTGTGCTCTTGGCCTGAATTTTCGATGATGCGAGTTTGATCGGAATCGGAGAACCTTCGATTTTTTCCCCAAAAAAAATCCAAGGCTAACCACTGCAATTTCGATGCGGTTTCAAAGGCCTCTACCCCCAACTTTGACAAGCCACAGTTTCCAAACCAGGCGTCGCCCGGACATAAAACCGCCATTTCTGGTGTGCTCTTGGCCTGAATTTTCGATGATGCGAGTTTGATCGGAATCGGAGAACCTTTGATTTTTTCCCCAAAAAAAATCCAAGGCTAACCACTGCAATTTCGATGCGGTTTCAAAGGCCTCTACCCCCAACTTTGACAAGCCACAGTTTCCAAACCAGGCGTCGCCCGGACATAAAACCGCCATTTCTGGTGTGCTCTTGGCCTGAATTTTCGATGATGCGTGTTTGAACGGAATCGGAGAACCTTCGATTTTTTCCCCAAAAAAAATCCAAGGCTAACCACTGCAATTTCGATGCGGTTTCAAAGGCCTCTACCCCCAACTTTGACAAGCCACAGTTTCCAAACCAGGCGTCGCCCGGACATAAAACAGCCATTTCTGGTGTGCTCTTGGCCTGAATTTCGAAATCCAAGGCTAACCACTGCAATTTCGATGCGGTTTCAAAGGCCTCTACCCCCAACTTTGACAAGCCACAGTTTCCAAACCAGGCGTCGCCCGGACATAAAACCGCCATTTCTGGTGTGCTCTTGGCCTGAATTTTCGATGATGCGAGTTTGATCGGAATCGGAGAACCTTCGATTTTTTCCCCAAAAAAAATCCAAGGCTAACCACTGCAATTTCGATGCGGTTTCAAAGGCCTCTACCCCCAACTTTGACAAGGCACAGTTTCCAAACCAGGCGTCGCCCGGACATAAAACCGCCATTTCTGGTGTGCTCTTGGCCTGAATTTTCGATGATGCGTGTTTGAACGGAATCGGAGAACCTTCGATTTTTTCCCCAAAAAAAATCCAAGGCTAACCACTGCAATTTCGATGCGGTTTCAAAGTCCTCTACCCCCAACTTTGACAAGCCACAGTTTCCAAACCAGGCGTCGCCCGGACATAAAACAGCCATTTCTGGTGTGCTCTTGGCCTGAATTTCGAAATCCAAGGCTAACCACTGCAATTTCGATGCGGTTTCAAAGGCCTCTACCCCCAACTTTGACAAGCCACAGTTTCCAAACCAGGCGTCGCCCGGACATAAAACCGCCATTTCTGGTGTGCTCTTGGCCTGAATTTCGAAATCCAAGGCTAACCACTGCAATTTCGATGCGGTTTCAAAGGCCTCTACCCCCAACTTTGACAAGCCACAGTTTCCAAACCAGGCGTCGCCCGGACATAAAACCGCCATTTCTGGTGTGCTCTTGGCCTGAATTTTCGATGATGCGAGTTTGATCGGAATCGGAGAACCTTCGATTTTTTCCCCAAAAAAAATCCAAGGCTAACCACTGCAATTTCGATGCGGTTTCAAAGGCCTCTACCCCCAACTTTGACAAGCCACAGTTTCCAAACCAGGCGTCGCCCGGACATAAAACAGCCATTTCTGGTGTGCTCTTGGCCTGAATTTCGAAATCCAAGGCTAACCACTGCAATTTCGATGCGGTTTCAAAGGCCTCTACCCCCAACTTTGACAAGCCACAGTTTCCAAACCAGGCGTCGCCCGGACATAAAACCGCCATTTCTGGTGTGCTCTTGGCCTGAATTTTCGATGATGCGAGTTTGAACGGAATCGGAGAACCTTCGATTTTTTCCCCAAAAAAAATCCAAGGCTAACCACTGCAATTTCGATGCGGTTTCAAAGGCCTCTACCCACAACTTTGACAAGCCACAGTTTCCAAACCAGGGCTCTGCCGGACTTAAGAGCATGTTTTCGTCAAGTCGGGGATGTTAGTCACCAGTTGTGTCCTTCGGGAGTCGGGGCTGGGAAAGGGATTCCGTTTTCCTTCAAAGGAAGCGTCGTAAACTCGCCGTTGTCAGGTGCAGTGGTAAAACAATTCACAAATCCATCTGAACCGTTGAATCTCAACCGAACAGCAAACATCAATTATCCCATTGCCCGCCTACACATAGCACCTGTCCTTCGAGACCCTCGCCAGACAAGTACATAGCAGCCCCAGACACTCTGTCGCCTCGTCCACATAGCACATGGAACCGGCTGGTGTCTACCTAATTCCCATTGTCCGCCACTGTCTGTGAGAATTCCTTGCGACGCAGGATGCGTCCGTCCATTGTGCTCGAGTGCAGTACATACGAGTGCGCGTATGTACTCCGAAATGACTTTTCCCATCTCCCCGCTGCTGCGGCTATGTGCTACGGCCACCCCATCGGGGTCTGTCGGTCAATAGATCGGAGATCCTTTTTCGAAACAGGTACCCGGGCGGAATCTCCCTCTCCCTGCCGGCCGTCCAGGTGGACATGTGAAATATTTCGTTCATTGTTCAGCCATTAACCGAAAGAAGCATCGGTTTGCTTAAGAAGTTATACAGATACACGGCCGGGGTGCGCAAGGATGTGTCGAGTAAATATTTGTTTTCGTCTCCGGCTCCCAGATCCCGCGCACAGAGGCAGTTCATTAAGCCCCTGAATGGATGCGAGGTTGTGTGCTGAGAGATGTAGTCTCGGCCATTGTTTCGCCCTTTGAAAGGGAGGAAACATCGTGTTAGCGATGCTACGGAGGTCTTGAGAGTGTGAATAGGTTGAAGTGCTATGATTCCGCGGCGGACAATGGCCGTGCTCTTGATTGGAGCGCACAAGGGCTGTGCGCTGATGGGGAAAAACGCGATAATGGAGAGACAAAAGCTCGAGACAAAAGCGCGTTTTGTGGAATGTTGAAGGATGTTGTTGGTCAGTGAGTCACAAAGGCGATGCGCCTCGAAATGATTGAGGGTTGAGCTGGGGGTTTTATTTCCGTTTTGAGACGAATGATGTGGCGTCCGAGGTTGGAATCTTGTTTTTGAAGCCACCGCGGCCGTGTCCAATCGATTGGGAGAGGAGCTTTGTTTTCGAAACGCAGCGCCGACGAAGCAGATGCTAGTGTGTAATTGGAGGGGTGGGCAGGGTCAGGACTTTTGGCCTTTTGACAGATTCGTCATGGTGCTCTGGGGCTGTTGGCGTTCGTGGAGTGATCGTGGCGGCAGGACTGATCAAGACAACTTGAAGATTCGTTGAAATTCGACTCAGGAGCAAGGGCTTATCCCACTTCCACCAAAGCAATCCTTTGCCGGGGGAGAATGATTCGACTGGGACGGCACCCCGAAGCAGACATCAGACTTCGAAGATCTCCACGATCAGTGATCCTTAAAAATCGATAATTTCCCCATGCATCCTGTGCCGGGGGAGAATGGAGAATAGTTAGACTGGGACGGCACCCTGAAGCAACGGTTAGAGTCGGACGTCACCCTGAAGCAGAACTCAGACTTTGAAGACCGCCACTATCAGTGATCTTCGAAAATCGATAATTTCGCGATGCATTCTGTGCAGGGAGAGAGTGGTTAGAGCAGGACGTCACCCTGAAGCAATGGTTAAAGCAGAACGTCACTTGGAAGCAGAACTCGGACTCGGACTTCTGGACGATCAGCGATCTTCAGAAATCGTTAATTTCCCGGTGCATCCGTCGCATCGGTCAAAACTGCTGCGTCCCTCAGGAGTTCCCGCGAATTCGTTCAACCTTCGCTCACGTTGGTTAGGAATGCACCAGAAAACTTTCTTAAAGTGCACGATCAAGGACTGGATCTCCATCCTCTCCATCCCCGCACCATCTCTCGTGACCATGACGAATTTGAAAACGTATACAATTACCCCTTCCCCCAGTCGATCTACCAAATTGAACCAAATTTGCTCAGTCATCGGATCCCCGAGGGAAGAAAGAGGACCCTCACACCATCTCCCGCTGAACAGGAATCAAAAGTAAATTACTGTCAATCGATTTCGAACAAAAAACCTCCATTTAAACCTGAAAAATAGAAAAGACGAGAGACAGCAGAGGAAAAAAAGGGAAACATCAACAAATTGTCCTTCTTGTGAATGAAACAATCCTCGCCTGCCGAATGGACATGTCCCGTGAATAAGGACGCATTGTGTCGGACAATGACGGGCGAAAGGTTTTCATTCAGGCAAATGACTTCGACGTAGGACGCATTGTGTCCTCCAACAGGATTAGTGCTCGCATACCCGATCGATTGTGTTCCCAAAAGACACACAGATACGCGTGAATTATTTATTTTTGACAGAAGATACAATATTTTTGAATGCCATTGTGTCCCATCGATCGGATCGGTAGTGGTGCCTGGTGGTGGTGGTGTGGGATCGCCCGAACAATGACCGAGAAGTGCTCGCTATTTAGGGGAGATCCGCCTACCTGAGGCTGAGGCAGCGTCGTCGTCGTCGCCTGTCTGTCTAGGCCGGCTCGACGAGGCGACATACTGTCTGGAGAGACTCAGACTCAGAGTCTGTCTCAGACTCAGTCTCAGTCTCGGTCCTCACCACACCCGCATTCTGTTGTGCTCCGTGTCCTTTTCGAGCGAACAAAAGGGCTGCACCGAAGTACAGTTCCACTTGAAGTCGCTTGTAATGGATTTCATTCTCACAGTCAATGGACTTTTGTGTGACCTCCGTTGTTGGGCTATTGATAGCTGAAGCTGGAGGTTGAAGGTGGATTTGGTCATTCATCGGCAATCGCAGGGAGGGACGGAGAGAATGTGTCCTTTATGCGACGGGGACAATGACGCGCATTCAGTCGAATGGAAGAATCGATCATCATTAAGTCACTCTTCGATCGTTGTGCGGCATTTTGGGATGGTTTTGACGGGTTATTCACTAATTTCACGGATCCTCAGTGAATTGTGTGCGTGTGTGTGCGTGTGGTTGATGATGAGATGGGAGTCTGTCTCAGGGGAGTAGTCCTGGCTGGCAAGTGGGTCGGCTTTTGATGGGCCAGTATCAAAGTTAGTCGGGGAGAATAATCGTAGTCTTCAACCCAAGGACCCTCATGCTTGTACCTCGTTGCGGCTGTAAGTCTTGATTCTCTCAGCCGCAACGAGATACAAGCATGAGGGTCCTTGGGCCTTGAGACTTGGGTGACTGCATTCCTCTACAGACGGAAGATGGCTTCCTACAGCCGCTATTATCGCGCAAAAGGCTGTAGGAGTCTTTCCTGCATTGCTTCTCCACTCAAGATGGCTTCATCTCCCCCTCTCTCCCCATTCCCACTGTCAAAACCCATGTAAGCCACAGTCTTGAAGTGGCCCACATCCTGTTCGTGTACAAACATCCCAAGGAGTTCACTTCTTCCCCGATCTGCAAAAAACTGCTCACCCCAACCATTCGTTCACCCGTTCCCATTCCGTCGCAGGATAACACGCAGGATTAGCTGTAATTGAATTTTACCTCGCAGCATAAATATTCATGAACACCCTGCCGTCAATTTAATTCGCATAAATAAACGAGCGAACCGTGCAGCGGATCAGAAGGATACTTTTTTGCATTCCCAACCGAGCCAAAGTAGCGCACCCGATCTGGCCGATCGAACGCGATCGAATTCGCATCCGCAAGGGATGCGAACCGAGATCAGTGATCCCTTCGTTCAATCGATTGTTCGATTGTTCGAATTGTTCGGATTGTTTGAATTGTTGTCTTGCGAAATTGAAGAATCGAGGAATCAAAAGGAGCCGGGGAATCGTGAAAAATGGGATATTTCTTCGAATTGTGCGCAACAATTTGAATCCTTTCGCCTGGAAACGGAGTCACCTCGCATTGTTTGCCCGCCATCCTTGCGTAGATCCTTTCTTTGGCATTTCTCATCCCGGCTGAGAAGATTCTTAATTTTGCATTTTTCAGGGTCCCAAGGGTAATGGGCTTATTTGTGTTCGCTCGGCGGGCTCGGCAATTTCACAGATGTCACTGCGCCAATGAGTGATCGATACATATTTTGCATACAATTGGACCGATTGGTGAGCAGGGATACGGGTATCACGGGCGACAATGTGACGCAATTTGAATTTGATTAGGTGCCCTGTTCTGCTGCTGCCGCGCTGTTGTCTGATGTCATGCTGGAACTGTCATTATTTTGGAATTTTTCACATAAAATGGTTCACACGAATAATGAAGTATTCTTTGGGGTTTTGCAACGGTTTTCAGGGCAAATGAAGTCCTCTGATGGATGAGTGGATGAGGGTGAGGGTTGGAAGACTTGGACAAAAGCGGAAGTGTGACTGCGAGTTGGATGAAGGAAAAATTCAGTCCACTTGTCGTGAGAGGAATTCCTTTTGTCACTTGCGGTCAATTAAGTGGAAGCAGGAGGAGAACTTAAGACAGTTTTCATGGTTAGAGCACATTTTGAACTCGAACTACGCCATTTGTTGGTAAACGCGACGAAGTCAATTCAAAATGAGTCACAGGAGCTGTAGAAGGACACTGCACGATCAGCGAAATGTTGCTTCGGGAGCCATGGTAGGTAGGTAGGCAGTTGCCCTTGCGACTGGGTCGCAGCTCCCTGAGACCAACAGTTGGGTCCATTGTGCCCTAAGCCCTATCCTGTCGGGAGCCATAAAAGTACTTTGCGCTGAGTGAGACGTTGCTTCGGGAGAAAACAAGCGGACTTCTTGATCTGGACGCCACTAATTTCAAACCTCAGTCTGATTGAAAACCTTTGGGCTGCTGCCAGGAGATGCCGGAAACATTGAAAATCCCGTAAATCTGCTCCATTTTTGTAGGCAAATATGGAAGAAGCATCGGAGGACATCTCATCAGGTTTGGGAAACCACCTTGTGACGACCCTGTTCGCCTGCTATTCAGAATAGGAGCTAAACAACCTCATTTTCACTAGAAAACAAGCCTGTCGATACTTATAAAGTGGGCCAAATACAAGTACTCAGATTGTCCTACTTCCAGGCCACCTCTTGCCAGTCCTTGACAATGGAGCTCAAAGCTAGAGCTCGAGTACCTGACGTTGGTAGTCATTCTAGACAGGCATCTTCTTTGCAGACCTCCATTCAAAGACTTTGATTATTGCTCACTTTCCTCGATCTAATCGACTCGTCGGGCCCTTGAGGCTTCTAGGTCCCACTAGCGATGTGCCCTGTACCAAGAACATGCTTGTCTGTGCCTTGGTCGCACACATCACGTCCAAATCTAGGAAAAAAATGTGGACTGTCTCATGAAGGGGCCAAGGTTCTGACGCTCTTATTGGTAAACTGCTCAAAAAAGGGAATGCCTTAGGAGCCATTGCTACCACATCGGATGCTGCCACATCGAACGCTGCTGCACCAGACGTTGTTGCACCAGACGTTGTTGCACCAGGCGCTGCTACAACAGACGCTGCCACACGCCACACGCTACCACTTTGCCCTGAATGCGAAAGGACCCATTCAGCGATCGGCATGAATCTCTAAGGACACCAACTCTATAGAAGCAGAACCACTGAATGAAAGACGAAAGCACGAGAGCTGAGTTGACAACACCACACCAATGGAATGCCCGGAAATACAGTGTCGGCCAACTACAAGTTTCTTTTTAAAAATGCAACAAAATGAACAAAATAACATTTTTTCCCATGTATTATGGCTTTTTTAGTAAGAACAAACATTCCCATTTAATATGAAGTACAACGTCTTTCAACTGCCTCGGCTGGCTTCGCAGTCATCGCGCATTCTGTCACCCCAATTTTCCAAGACCTTGTTGATGGGTTCGGGCTGTAGCTCACGGATTACTTGATTGATTTTGGCCTTAAGTGCTTGAATCGTTTTCAGATTGTTGGCATAACTTCGGTGCTTCATGGTTCCCCACAAAAAAAAAGTCCAAAGAGATCAATTCCCAGCTCCAAAGCGGCCAAATGACATCGCCAAGGCGGCTGATAATACGATTTGAGAGTTTGGTGCGCAAAAGATCGATTGCGGCTTGGGATGTGTGGCATGGGGCCCTATCCTGTATGAACCGGAAGTCGTCCAAATCCATATCTTCAATTTCAGTACAGGAAATGTCGGTTAACATGGCTCTGTAACGCCCAACGTTGACCGAAACGTTGTTCCCAGCCTCATTTACGAAGAAAAATGGTTCAATGATGCAACCACTTCACAACCCGCACCAAACAGTCACTCTCTGTGGCTTCTCGACAATAACGTGCGGGTACTGAGCCGAGCCTTAGATGCGGCAATTTTGTTTGTTAACGTAGCCGCCGAGAGGAAAATGCGCCTCGCCTCGTCAAAAAAGATGATTTTTCGATCAAAATCGTTGTCCAATTCAAGGTCCAAACTGTGAAGCGCTAACGAAGCGGATGGTCGCGCGCCTTCAATTGCTGACTCAATTGGACCTTGTAAGCGAATAATCCGAGATCTTTGTGCAGATCTCCTCAGGCTAGTGCGTGAAATGTTGAGCCGTTGAGATCGATGGAGAGATGATGTTCATTAATAGAGTCTCACACTCTCGGCCACAGCAGCCACATTCTCATCTCTGCCCACCAAGCGACGACGGGGACCATGAGTGTTGTCCACTAGCACACCACTCTCACGAACTTTTTGCACAAACTTGCGTACAGCAGTCGCTGTGGGTGCTTCATTTCGGCCGAAACTTCTTTTCAAAAAACGCAACGCACTGTTTGGGCTCCACAGCACTCAATTTGGAAATAAGTTTTGAATATTTCCCAAAGTTGTTCAAGCGTGAAGCGACTCATTTCGTTCCACGGAGGTGTGATACTGACTTGCAGTCAAGATTTCGAGCGGGAAACAGCTGTCAGTGTCAAGATAACCTATAATTAAAAAAAACAACCACTAGATGGCCCACCCTGCAATTTGTCTCCTTCTTATGGCGCTACAGTCCGTAGTGGACCTGGGCCTCAACCAACAGGGCTCTCCAGTTAAGCACGATCTTTGATGTTTAATAGGGAAAAGAGAGTTAAGAGACTTCACTCACCAAAATAAAGACTCCTACACGTCCAAAGAAGGCTTCCCAGACTTCGAAGACGACGGCGCAGTGAGATGCATAAGGTCTAGGACCTTCAATCGACTACAGGACATAACTATGCCCACCCTGTACATAGATCCCCTGCTCAAATGACAAAGTCTGCCCTCAAGACAGAGATTCCTCTGCAGAGTCCCAGACTTCACCTCTATTCCCCAAAAAAATCCAGCAAATGTCTCCCTCGCCTGCATCTGCCTTAGCCTCAACATCATTAGATGCCCCCAGTCGACCCCAGTCGCAGACTGAAAGGACTCATAAATATTTGCGAACATCTTGTAAATGCGTCTGAATGACACGGATGCCCTTCCGCTCTTCCTCACAGCAGCACCATCAAAACTGCACGCAATCCTCTGCCGATGCGCACAAAGAAGAAGAAATAATTAAAACTAAACAAGCGAACCCCTTTCACCTTTCGGAAGTCCCTTTGTCGTGAGTTATTGTCTCGGATGCAACGGAATCCGTCCCGTCTATCCAATCAATGTTTATTGTTATTTTGCGAGTCCCGATCCGATGCGGTATTCATATCAGACGTCGTCCTCCCTTCTGATTATTTGCGGGAAATTCATTAAATTTCCTCGCCACCACCAGCCATTCCCGTTTTGCGCAGCGGTGACATCATCGCGCGTCGAGATCGAAAAAACTCAATCGACCGAGAGAGCGGATGCCTGCCCTCGTGGCCCCGGGAATTGTCACACATTGTCTAATGAATTTTCTTAAAACGATCTCGTCCTTCGTCCCGCTCGCCTCTTGGGATCGGGACGCGATGAATGCGTAAAGGGGTCGTTCGGGTGAGCCGAGATGTCACCAGAAAAGGATTCTGCTGCCGAACGGGGAGGGGGCAAAGGGTTATTGCGAATCCTTGCTGATTGTGCGATTGATTTACCGAGACAGCACGGAATGAGTTGTTTCTCGGCTCTTTTGCTGCTCTGATTATGAGAAAACTAGACTCGAATGGGTGTGTGAATTTCGTCATTAGATTGCGATAGACGAGGCGGCAAAAAGGACATTCCGGGACGTGTCAAAGGGTTTGGGTTCGCCCGGCGGGTTTGTCTGGGTGAATTTGGTTAAACGTAAGCAATCGATTGAAGGTTTGTGCAGATGGAGTGAGGCCCCGTCTGATTGCGAGCTTTGTTGAGGGAAAGGATGGAATCGGGTTTTTCTTGGTTTTGTGGGAAAATTTGCAATCAAATGGTGGGACTTTTGAGAGGTTTTTTAACTCAATTTTGGTCCAGGTGGGAATGTGTGGTGGTCTGAGACTTCTGCTGGAGTTGACTGCTGCGACGGAGGCTTACAGACTCGAGGGCTGCATCAAATGTGTCCACAGAATGCAAGGGAAACCACAAAGGAGCCCACGCTACTCCTAAACTTCTGCTGAAGTCAACTGCTGTGATGAAGCCCAATAGCCCTCGAGGACTGCGTCAAATGTGTCCACAAGACGCAGGGGAGACCACAGAGTTGCCCATCTAACTGAGTGCGGTCCTCCTGGGTTCTGCTAGAGTGCTAGAAGAATGCCTCCCCAGGATGCCCATTAGCCCCTCCAAGCAACGAAGTAATCCCTTGTTGACATCAGTCAACTGTCTCATCGAAGGATGAAACAATCGCGATAAACGGCTGCCATACAGACGTCTCCGTTCATCTCATCTCGGGATAAGCAGCCGAAAATAATTCAATTCCAGTTTCATTGCCCACTTGAGGACCCCCTCCATCCCCCTCCCACCCTGCCGCCCTTTCACTGTGAGAGTCTGTCTCCAGAACGATGCACACACAAAGACGGCTTAGAGCAACATCATCGGTCCACTTATCCAGCGTCTAGAGGCTCTCTTCTCTTAATTCGAATTAATGGCCACCTCCTCGAGGTATTACCCATTTGAATAACACAGAGCCCAGCTTACAAGCCCAAGAGTCGCTCGCACTCTCGGCCCCGCTCAAGTGGAGTGGAGCGGGCGAGGGGTTCCCATTCTCTTCTCTCACCGCTGTGCCGCCGCCAAAGAATGACATCTTGATTGTCCGCGCTAGATTGTGATGCCATACGCACACCTGAAGGCATTTAGATCATTCCCCTAGAGTCTATTGTTCATCTGTGCGTCATTAGAATGCCCCGATGGTGGCTGAGTGGTATCTGGCGCGCTTTTGAATATTCCCCCTCGACTCCCCGCTCGATCGGAGCCCACACACTCCTTGAGGAAGTCATCATCGTTAAGGAATACCTTCGTCCATGTGTGCAACTCCCCCCGTCTATGGAGTTGAGTTTATTTACTCTGAGGTAGTTGAGAGGATCTAATTCGTTTTTGTGTGTGTGTGCGGGAACAATGGACACAGCACCCCCCGGGGGAATCAAAAAGAATTGAGAAGAGAATCGAAGGAGAGCCGAGCGAAGAATGAAAAGAACTGACACTTGATTGCGTGAAGAATAATACGGGATTAATCATATAACAACTCACAGGAGAATGCATCTCATCACACCTCGGCCCGTTGTGTGGAGGTGGTGGCGGCGGTGGTTGTGAAAACAACAACAACAACAACGGCAGTCACAGCCGCAGCAGGGGATTGCGAGGGAGATCACGGACGTCCCAGTCACGGTGTCTGCGATCATGCGAGACACTCTGGCACCGAGAGACAAGCCGTTGCTCGACGTGCCTCTACCTGAAATGGCTATTTTGATGGTGGGTTCCCTAAGGCGTGGGTTCTGCTGTTGAATTTTGTCGGAATGAGCTGCGATGAGACAAACGAAGGCTTACGTACTTTCCACAATTGACTTTTGACAGATCGCAAGTCAATTTGAGATTACAATGGATTGATGATGCAAGTCAATGGAATGATCTGGAGAGGAACTGGGGATCAAGTTGCTCTGAGAGATTGAGCGGGCGATCTTTTCGCGAGTCTTAGAGTTGAAGCAGAGGCTGGTGTTCTGGGAAAGACGTCCAGTTGCTGTGTAAATTGGGATAAGGTGCTGCTTTATTCAGTCCAGAATCGGAGTCCATTTCCAGTCTCCCACAGATGAGCAAGTCAGGCCTTGTAGGCATTAGATCATGCGCAAGATTTAGATTGATTGTGTTGAATCGAACTCAATTGAACTATTCTGTAACCGATCGAAGGTCCTTGAGTCCTAAGCATCTCATTACGTTGCATACTTCGAATTTCTTGAGTTGAATGGAATTGAATTGAATTGAACCACGAGTAAATAACCACTACATCCTGCAACCGATTGGAGTTCCTCTCATACGTCTCACTACGGTGTTGTCTTCGAGTTCTGGAGCGTTCGAGAATTGAGTTGAAACGAATTGAACTTGAATTTATGCCCTATAACCGATTGAAAGTCCTAAAATCTCACGCTCCTCACTGCGCCGTCGTCTCCGAAATCTGGAAAAAATTCTTTGGACGTCTAGAAGTTTTTACTTTGGTGGGTGAAGGTTCTTAACTCTCTTTTGGCTACTAAACATCAAAGATCGTGCTTAACTGGAGAGGCTTGTTGGTTGTGGCCCACTTCCACCACGGACTGTAGCGCCATACTAAGTAGAGGAATTACAGGGTGGGCCATCTAGTGGTTGTTCTTTTAAATCATAGGTTATTTTGACACTGACAGCTATTTCCCGCTCAAAATCCTGACAGAAAGTCAGTATCACACCTCCGACGAACGAAATGAGTAGCTTTATGCTTGAACGACGTTGGGGAATATTGAAAACTTACTTCCAAACTTACTGGACGGTGCAGTCCAAACAGGGCGTTTTTTAAAAATAAGTCTTGGCCGAAATAGAGCACCCACTGTGCCTGCTGTACGCAAGTTTGTGGAAAAAACTCGTGAGACTGGTGTGCTAGTAGACAACACTCATGGTCCCCGTCGTCGCTTGGTGGGCAGAGATGAAAATGTGGCTGCTGTGGCCGAGAGTGTAAGACTCAATTCACGAACATCAACTCGCCATCGATCTCAACGGCTCAACATTTCACGCTTGATTGCTAGCCTGAGGAGAATTCTGCACAAAGATCTCGAATTGTTCTCTTACAAGGTCCAATTGACTCACCAATTGAAGGCGCGCGTCCATCCGCTTCACAGTTTGGGGCTTAAAGCAGCAGGGGAGAATTGAACAACGATTTTGATCGAAAAATCATCTTTTCTGACGAGGCGAGGCGCATTTTCATCTCGGCGGCTACGTTAACAAACAAAGTTCTTCTTCTTTTTAGGGCGCTACAGTCCGAGGTAGACCTGGGCCTCACCCAATATCCCTCTCCAGCCAGCTCTCTCCAGTTTCGCAAACCAAGCCGGCCGAGATCCCCCTCGACTTGTGTGCACCACCTTCTGCGTGGACGTTCTCTGTTGCGTTGTCCCACAGGCTTAGAGCTGTATTTGGGACTAAGAAAACCCCCACGTTATAGTCGAGAAGTGCATGCATCCACAGAGAGTGACAGTTTGGTGCGGATTGTGGAGTGGTGGCATCATTGGACCATTTTTCTTCGAAAATGAGGCTGGGAACAACGTTCCGGTCAACGGTGGGCGTTACAGAGCCACGCTAGCCGACTTCTTTTTTACTGAAATCGAGGACATGGATTTGGAGGACCTCTGGTTCATGCAGGATGGCGCTCCATGCCACACAGCCCATGCCACAATCGATCTTTTGCACACCAAATTCCCAAATCGTGTTATCAGCCGTCTTGGCGACGTCAAATAGACGCCACGGAGCTGCGATTTGACCCCTTCGGTCTTTCTTTTTGTGGGCAACCGTGAAGGAGCGATGTTCTGCCAATCTGGAAACAATTCAAGCCCTTGACGCCAATATCATCCAAGCAATCCGCGAGCTACAGCCCGAAACCATCAACAAGGTCTTGGAAAATTGGAGTGCCAGATTGCGCGAAGAATGCGAAGCCAACCGAGGCAGGCACTTGAACAACATTGTATTTTATAATTAATGGGAATATTGTTTCTTTAAGACAAAGCAAATAATACATGAAAAAAATTTAATTTTGTTCATTTTATCGCATTTTTGAAAAGACACTTTTATTTGGCTCAGCCCCTATTTCCGGCCATTCCTCTGGTGGGGTGTTGCCAACTCAGGTTTCTTTAGCTTTCCTCAGCTCTCGTGCTTTCGTCTTTCATTCCGTGGTTCTGCTACTCCTGGGTGGGTGCTCTTAGAGATTCATGCCGATCGCTGAATAAGTCCTTTGACATTCAGAGCAAAGTGGTAGCGTGTGGCGTGTGGCAACGCCCGGGATGGCAGCGTCTGATTTGACAGCGTCCGATGTGGCAAAGTCCGGTGTGGCAACGTCTGGTGCAGCAGCGACCGATGTGGCAGCGTCTGGTGCAGCAGCGGCTGGTGTGGCAGCGTCCGATGTGGCAGCGTCTGATGTGGCAGAGTCAGATGTGGCGGCGTCCGATCTGGCAACGTCTGGTGTGGCAGCGTCTGGTGTGGCAGAGTCCGGTGTGGCAACGTCTGGTGCAGCAACGACCGATGTGGCAGCGTCTGGTGCAGCAGCGGCTGGTGTGGCAGCGCTTGGGGTGGTAGCAATTGCTCCTAAGGCGTTCCCTCTTTTGAGGGGTTTACCTATAATAGCGTCAGAACCTTAGCACCTTCATGCGACAGTCCACATTTTTTTCCGGATTTGGACGTGATGTGTGAGACCAAGGCACCAGCAAGCATGTCCATGGTACAGGGCACGTCAAGAGTGCGACCTAGAATCCTCAAGAGCCCGGGGACTTTAATTGATTGCGGAAAGTGAGAATTCAACAAAGTCTTTGAATGGAGGTCTGCAAAGAAGATGCCGGTCTAGAATGACTACCAACGTCAGGTACTGCAGCTCTAGCCTTGAGCTCCCTTGTCGACGACTGCCAAGAGGCGGCCTGGGAAGATGGCCAGGAAGTAGCACAATCTGAGTTCGATGCATATTTGCTTTCAATAACCAGCCCTCTGTCATCCTATTGATGCCAACCCAAGTCTCTTGGGCTATCCATCAACCACCGCGGCTCGTGCAGACACAACGACGTCTCCTCACCAAAAAACCTCATTCCCTTTCTTTTTCCATTCACCTCTCACAAATGAAATGTTCTTCCACATCCCAAGAGCACACAATCTCTTTGTCCCCACAGTCACATCCCAGCCGGCAACTCAAACCAAAGGCCGACTAATTTCCAAATGAAAGCACAACTCCACAATAGATCATGTTACAGCGCAATAAAATACGGAAAGAAGGGAAAAAAACACAAAAATCCATCGGAAACAGAACGTTATTTATTGGGAATATATTCAAAACTTAACTACCAATCAACCGACAATAAGCCGGCCCGCAGCGGTCGGCTAAAAGCTCAATTCTCTGCCCTGCCACCAGAGGAGTTCCCTATTTTGACAACAACCATTCACCGATGAATGCATTCATTAATAATTGGTGGCCAATGCTGCTCTCAACAATGCCCACAGAAATACCCATAAAATCCGAGTGAAAGAAGATCCCCCTCCCCTCACTTTTGTGGGATTTCCATCGGCCGAACACAGAACCCCTTTCGGGAATACACAAGAGGGATCCCACTCGGCGACTTCCTGTAACCAGCCACGCTTGCATTCGGCCGTCTCCCTCTCGCACGGGGTACCACCAATAAATCTGCAGCAATTAATGTGAAGACGATCTCCGAAGGGGGGAGAGGAAGTGGAGCGCACAGCACAGCCCACCTACATGGGCGGCACCGTCCGGCGAAACAAAAGAGTTGGTCAGCGAACTTGAAATTTTCCCTCTCCCAATTTATGACCCCAGCCGCCGCAGCACGCACACGTCGGCGCACACGAATTCCTTTCAATTTGCCGGACAATCCCGACTGAAAACCCATTCATTTCCAATTGAATTTCCCCATTCAGCTATTACGACAATATTTGGATCTCGCATCCCCGCCGCACACGATCCATCGCGCGCGGTTCGGAACGCGGCCTTTCATAAATTTTTTTATTTATTACGCTCGCGTTAGTGCCACCTCTATACGCCGCTGCTGTCGCCCATAAATTCAGTTAGCTTTACTATTCGTGACGTTCGCCACAAAGCCTGACACAATGGCCGGCCGCTCCGAAGGGAAGAAGGACCAAGTGGTCTATAAATAGACAGGGGAACGGACAGAATCGCCGCCAATGACGGTTCAAATTGAAAACAGATACGTACAGATTGCCGTACACCCATGCGTTGCTCATTAATTGACCGGGCGATACACGGATACCCCGGTGTCGTTGGCAATATTTTGATCAGAGGCGATCATCAAGCGCGAGACTCGACAAATCCGCGGTGGATACTGCACGCCGCGGCACAGATTCCTGATCACCGCTGGATCCTCTGCGCCTCTGCGGCGAAGGATCTGAAAATGTGTCCCGCGCACAAAGCGCTAATGCTAATTTATTGCTGAATTCGCGCGAGTGTGTGTGTGTGGCTGGGGGTCTCTGCTGCGCAGTGGAACGTGTGCTCTGCTTTGTGGAAAATGGCTCATTGTGCGGACGTCAAGTGCTTTTACCGTCATCCAATTCGCTGCGGCTGTTAGATATGCATGTGGATTGAGGAAAATTACAGTCACAGGCGGGGGAATATTTCATTTCGGGGACACCGAGGCGTGCAAAGTCGAGCGCTGGCTTGACGTTTGTTTGGGGCGCGCGCGATTTATAATCAAGAAATTAAAGATTAATGCGATGACATTTTGGTTCTTTTTTACCGTTTTCTTTTCTATTCCCGTTGCGGCGCAGTCACTTTCACTGGAAATTAGCGATCGCTGGGATTGCTGGTGGGTGGTGGTGGTTCGTAATTCTGATTGATCGTGCGATTGAATTGAAATGAACGACACAACAAAACGACGGATTCGGGACGCTCTGGCGGGGAGAGTCGTTGTGGAAGCGAGGCGGGGGTCCTTGCATAGTGACTGGCGGGGTATTTGTTTTGAAGTCACGGTCCCATGCAGGCTCTCGTTGGTTGGGAACAAATTTGTAACCGAGCAACAGCTGATGTTAGCCAAAGAGGAGCGGTCCTAAGATTTAAACTAAAAAGTGCATGCCACCAAATATGTGGACCTCAGCGTCGAGTCTGCTGCATGCTGCCAGCTGCAGGAACCTGAGCGTTAAGTCTGCTGCATGCTGCCAGTTGCAGGGACCTGAGCGTCGAGTCTGCTGCATGCTGCCAGTTGCAGGGACCTGAGCGTTGAGTCTGCTCCATGCCGCCAGTTGGAGGGATCTGAGCGTCGATTCTGCTGCATGCTACCAGTAGAGTGGAGTCTGCTGCAGGCTGCCAGTTGTATCCGCCTGAGCGTCGAGTCTGCTGCAGGCTGCCAGTTGGAGGGACCTGAGCGTCGAGTCTGCTGCATGCTGCCACTTGGATGGACCTGAGCGTTGAGTCTGCTGCATGCTACCACTAGCATCGAGTCTGCTGCAAGTTGCCAGTTGCATGGACCAGAGCTTCGAGTCTGCTGCATGCGACCAGTTGCATCCACCTAAGCATCGAGTCTGCTGCATGCGATTAGGTGTATGGACCTGGGCGTTGAATCCCTTGCATGCTTCGTCTTTGACGTCTTCAGGAATCTCGGCTGTAGATCATCGTAGCAGTCTCAAAAGTGTGGCAACTATTGCTGCTGTCCCTGCTTTTAACTCAAGCTTGGTTGAGAATCGGTGGAATTGTGTCCTTGTCGCCTCTTTTGTTCATCTCCTCGCATGCATCTCGAACAGAAGCAACGACTTTTCGCTTGAATTCGGGATTGACGCATCGTACGCCATGCGGCGACTGGAGGAATTCACTCCGTTCGAATCGATTCAGTTGAATTTTCAGCTTTCCCTCGTCGCCTGCCTGTACTACGAACGCGAAGGATTCAGGAGGACATTCCTTAATTTCCTCCTTTCCAAGACAGAGAGCCAATTTGGAGAAAGGACAATCAAACAATTCATGACCGTAGTCAATAATTCCTTCCATCTCCTTGTTTATCACATCCCATGGACGCTCCTTCTCGTTCCCCCCCGACTAGAGCTCCCTCACAACTCTATCCCCGCTCCATCCACACGCCACACCAGGCAAAGATCCATAAACTACAGCCTCGTTGTGCAAAAAGTAATTTGTTCCTCATGCGAAATTTGAGAGCAATTTTCCACTGGCTCATGACAATACGTTCAGCCGCCTCCGGCAGGACAATGACACACACGCACCTTCAATTACATAAATTCGTCGCAACAAAAGCAATTATGTGACCCGCCCTCGCGAGTGCTGCCGAGATGATTCCCTCCATTCACTTAGACGATCCTGCATCTCTGACTAGGTGCAGACCGGAGAGTGGTGAGAAGGGGGTGTGGGGAAGAAATTGGAGTTCAGAGTTACGACTCATGTAGGCAGACGGTAGACAGTTTTATACGCACACAAAGGACATAGGTGGTGGCGCGATAAAAATCATCCGCTTCGCGCGCGTTATTCCGTGTAATTGTGTGTCAACGGAGTCTGCGATGCGGAGATGGAGATCCACCGATTCCCAGATCGACTTCCTGGATGGCGGTGGAGTGAAATAGTCATTTCTATGGTAATTTGTGGAGAAGGAGAAGATACGCATCTGATGGCGGGGGGGAATGACCGAGATGATCCTCAGATGGGGGCTGAATTGAACTTCCGCCATCTGGCGATGGAGTGGTGACTGTCAGTGAGGAGGGGGAAGAGGTGGGAGGAGGAGGAGGAAGAGGAGCGACGACCGAGGAAGAGGAGTGAAGAGGAGGAAGGGGAGCGAGGAGCGCGGAAGAGGAAGAGGAGCGATGAGGAGGACGAGGAGGAGGAAGAGGAGCGAGGACGACGATGAGGAACGAGGAGTCTGGAGAATCTTCTTCTGAGTCTTCTGAGTCTGGAGAATATTCGACTCTGAACCAACACAACAGAGGGAGTCCACGTCTAGGGTGGCGAACCCAAGTGGAGAGGGACCTCAACCAACTAAACGTGCCCATTTGACGAAAGCTGGCTACAGAGGCTTGTTGGATGAGGCCCAGGTACACCTCGAACTGTAGCGCCACAAGAAGAAGTAAAAGAAGTAAGGAGCGATGGGAATTTCGAATGATTTGGTGGTCACCTCAACGGATTATGGCAGAGGAGGATGTGTATCAATGCAAGAGTCTGTTGCATCCTCCTCACAGAGGCATCTTTTGCATTTTCTCAAATTTCTGCTGTAGATCATCGTAACGGCGGGCATGGCCCGGGCATCCAGGGAAAAGTTGCGGATTACTCTCCACCTGGTGAGACGCCAGCAACGATTCCTGTAAATGCACGGCTCAAGTAGATACACAGCCTCTTCGTGGCGCCCTCTGGATACCCTCTACAGAAACCGCTTAGAGGTGAACCAACATGTCAACTGTGTGGCTGTTGTTTGCTCACTGAAGCTCTGTGTATGAGTCTGGTTGAGAATCTGTCTAGCAGCAGAATTGTTTCCCTCGTCACTTATTGACGACCTCCTTCATTCATGCTCCAGGACATGACGGGAATACGGCCGACCAGTCACGTACCGACATAGAAGTTGCCGCACCCTGTACATCGCGAGTAGACTTCGGGATTGGTGAGGGGATCTAGAGGATGGTAGACTTTATTAGTTAGCAGAGTTTTGATATCAACGGCAAACCCAACAGGCGGACCAGTAGGAATGCAGTAAAGTGATCCTTTTATTCCGAACCATATCCTCGCCATAAAGAAAGAAGAAGCAGTAGCAGAGATTTGATATCGAACACGGAAATAAGGTCTTTGAGTGGGTCAGTCTGCCCTAGAAGACCATTTTGGCTTGCTCCAGAAAAAATTGTGCATCAGAAAGACTTTGACAGACAGACAAAGTGCAAACAAGCAGCAATTCCCCAGACAACTGAAAGACTCACCATCGAATCCTAGACATCGACAGCGACTAGAACTTCAGTCTTTCGCAACTCCTGTCGATTGAAAGTGTCTATCGTGAGAGCGATAAAATCTCGAGGAGGGTGTTCGGTGTCTCCCGAACGACGCCGACAGAGAGGCACCAGATCAGCTAAGAAAAGATCAGAAAATAAAGCAAATGGCGGACTGGATCTATCGTCATTCGTTGCGCCGCCTTTCGAGTGAAAGTATCTCTCGTGATAAGATCAGAGACCGACAGAATTCCGAGGTGGGTGTAGGTACCCCGGACGACGCCGACTGACAGGCGTTAGGCCAGCTAAGAAAAGATCGATACGATCGATGGTGCGAATGAGGAGCCATTCTGCAGACAGCTGCTAAGCTAGTAATCGAAACATAGGCATCGACACCAATATGGGACCGGAACTTCCGTCTTTCGTCGCAGTCGAGTGAAAGTGTTGATCGCGACAAGATCGGAAAGTGACCGAATGTCGAGCTTTTTAGGTTTCACTCGTCTAAAGCGTCGATCGTGACAAGATCGGAGAACAGCCGAATCTTGAGGTGAGTGAAGGTGCCTCGAACGATGCCGATAGACAGGCACTAGATTAGCTAAGAAAAGATAGGAAGAAAGTGCAATCGGGGAGCAATTAGGCAGACAACTGTTAAGCTCATCATCGAAACTTAGACATCGACACCATTGGCGAACTGGATTTACCATCTTTCGTCACGTCGCCTGTCAAGGGAAGTGTCGATCGTGACAAAGTCAGAGAGCGACTGAATGGCGAGCTGAGTATAGGTTCCCCGGACGACGCCGACAGATCAGCTAGGAAGAGATCGGAAGGAATTGCAGATGAGGAGCAATTCTGAAGACAGCTGTAAGACTCATCATCGAGACCTAGACATGGGCACCAAGGGGGGGCTGGAACTATCGTGTTTCGCAACTCCTGTCGGATGAAAGTGTCGATCGTGGCAAGATCAAAGAACGACCGATTGGCGAGGTTTTGGAGCCTTTGTCGTGTAAAGCGTCGATCGTGACAAGATCGGAGAACGACCGAATAGCGAATTTTTGAAGCTTTTGGACTTCCGATCCCTTTCTGATACTGAACTCTAGAGTAGTCCTTGTTAGGGAAGACTCCAGTTCGTCACCGAGTTCTCATACCAAGACATGATCACTACACGATGTCGAAGCATTCTTAGAGGTCTCGGAACGAACGATTTCTGTAGGAGCTGTGGGGATAAAGCAAAAATTGAATCAGTGGAGCATCTCCTTTGCCATTGCCCTGCTCTACATGAACCACGGCTCACTCACTTGAAAGCTAGGTTCTTTCACGAGCTCAGCGATGTGGCGAAAGTACAAGATCCCTGAACTAAGGAAATTTTTAACCAGAAAAGGGTGGTTTTGGTAATTGCATGCTGACCCTACGTTTATTCTAGGAAAGCATGCAATCCTTACAGGGTATACACAATGGACCTCCATGGCCTCTGGGTGTAATTTCTGGCAACAGCATAAGGCCCTCCTAACCTAATCTAACCTAACCTCGGAGGTCTCGGAACATGATCCCAAGAGAGAGGCGAATCGTTGAAAAGCATGATGCCACTTTCAGCTTTTGACACAAATCGCCCAAACCCCTCTTCACTCTGTGTCCTAAGGAGACCAAGAGACCAAAAGAGCCCAAGGGAGTGCACGAATCGCTGTGAAGCACGCTGCGTCATTCAGCTCTTGACATAGAGTCCCCAAGGGAGCTCCTCACTCTGCATCCTGAAGAGATCAGGAACAAGAGTGCGACGAGGCGTGATGCTACTTTCAGTTCTTGACACAGAATCCCCCAGAGCCCTCTTCACTCTGTGTCCTAAAGAGACTAGAAGCGGACAAGAGGTTGCGAAAATCGCTGTGAAGCATGATGTCTCTCTCAGCTCTTGACACCGACTCCCTAAGGGGGCTCTTAACTCTGTATCCTAAAGAGACCAGGAACAAGAGACCAAAAGAATCCCTATATATATACTCTATATATATATACTCTTCATCCTTAACCCTCACTGAAGACTCAGTCTTTCCACGCAGCAGATGAACCTTAAGTGATGCTCATTTCTAGGATGCCCTCCACCACCAAGATCGCCCGATCTGCCTCTAAATCCCCCGATCGGAGCAAATCACACTCAAAACCCGCAATAATTTGTTGGCAGTCCATAAATGTCACAGGATCCCATCGCCCATCGTCCATCAGATTCGATTTCATTTCTCCACATGAACGCACAGATTCACACCCATCGGGGAACGAAGTGCCTAATGGTACCGTAAATCATACCCATTATCCGAACGAATTGTGTACTAAATCAATTTGAATGTTGACTCGTCCGCAAAGTGCCCCTCCACCTCACACCACTCGCCACTCGCCACATTCCATTGCAACAGTTGACCATCCACAGCCAGGCCGTCCTTTGCGATGCGCATGAATGAGGATGGATCCAAGACCGACTTCAAACTCCCATTCCCTGCTTCGGCGTCGATAGAGTCGCGCTATAATCCGCGCGCCACACTGAATGAAACGTTCCAATGGATCGGATCGACCGTAGGACAGCCTCGCTAACGCCATTGCCCGTGGATTGTGGGGGGGAAACTATGAGAGCGCAGCACCAATCCAAATTTATGACCAGCGATACTCAAGTCAGATTTTGTTGGCTTCAATCCTCGTTTGTGCCACACAAGAGCATAAATCTGCGCCTCGGACGTGCGGTAAGTGAAATTTATGCCCTCTCCTGGATCGGCTCCAATAGACTCGAGCATAGACCAGTGGTGGGGGCGGGGGGTGGTGATGAATCTCTGAATGAGTTCATGTTTCAGGGGAATGACAAAATATTTGCCGTCTATTGGTGGCTGGTGGCGTGTGTGTGTCCATTCAGAGCGGGTGAGTGGGTGTGGAGGGGGTGGGGATTGGTAGCAGGCGGGTGGGAGTAGCCAATTGAGGACCTAAGCAACTTCGGCAGGCACCTGAGGACCTTCGAGAAGTGTCTTAAGGTCTGTGGAGCTTGGAGAAGGAGGGAATGTTACCCTAATAAACGGCGAAGACGTCAAATTTGGGATACAACCGTCCTGATAGACCCTCAACAAGTGCTTCGAGCATATCACTCGCGTTGTGCATCAACCAGCCTCCCATCACTTGCAGCCAAGCAATTGTTTCAAGTTCTTTTTTGAACGCTTGTCAGTTTGCCAGCGAATCTCCTGCGGCATAAAGTTGTTTGCCTGCTGTACCGTGTCGCCTCATCCCCTCCTCTCCCCCCTCTCATCAAAAAAAGCCATAAATATCTTTAGCAAAACACTGACACGGTCTAATCCGGTTCCAAAGTGTCGGATTAAGCGAACGAATGTGAAAATAAGGACAAGCAACTGAATGATAAATAAACTGTCGCCCCAAAAAGGACACCACGGCGAGTTGTCGTTCGGGTTTGTGACACCGGAACACGTTCGTGTGCGTGTCAACCGAAATCTCTTAGGCACACAAACACACACGCCTCGGCCCTGAGGTAGATCCTTTCACGGCATTTGGCCATCTCTCGAAAAAGTGTCAAAATTTTGATTCAATCAAAGCGATCCTGTTGCCGTTGGTCTTGTCTGGTGGTGCACTAGGAGACTCAGGTACGCTTGGATGTGGCATCGGTTCCTGGAAATCAAGTTAAAGGATTAGCAAATATTTGAGAGCCGGCGGGGCTGTTGGTGAGGATTAAAATTTGCAAACGTCATAATTGGGGTGATATCTGACGAGGGTTCCATCCATGCGATCGGTGGGATATTGCGTGTGTTCCCTGGGATTGATCTGAGATGAGAAAATTTATGGGAAAATGATAACGCGATGGGGAGGTGAGATATTTATTCTGAAGTGGAAATCAAGGCGAATGTCGGGCTATGGGACTCACAGCTGACAGCAAACTGATCAGTTGTTAAAAATCTAGAAAAAGGAAGAATCAGCGACTCGACGCAAGATGGGAAGCAGATTGAAGAAATTGTCTGCATTTAAAACGTCGAAATTAATTTTCAAAAATGCGCTATATCTCGAAAACGGTGCGTCTTCATCGCTTGCCTCTTTATTAACTTTTGGAGAGACGTTTGAGACGAACATTTTGAGCCAATATTTGTGGTCGTACCAATAAAGGCTTGAACGCTGTGGTTTTGAATTGTTTTCAAAAACGCTTTTCGTTTAGAAAAATCCACCATATTTCGAAAACTATTCGTCTGAACGGTTTTAGTTAAGTTTAACGGTCCAATATTGGAATTGAAAACGAACGAATTTTGAGTCAATGTTTGTGGTCCTCACTTGGGCACTGTGGTTTGTGAATTGGGATCAGAAACGTCGAAGAACGCGAAAATGTGCCATATCTCGAAAACGGTGCGTTTTTATCGCTTGCCTCTTTGTTAACTTTTTAAAGAGACGTTTGAAACAAACATTTTGAGCCGATATTTGTGGTCCTAGCACTAAAGACTTGGCCGCTGTGGCTTTGAAAAACGCTATTCCTTTAGAAAAATCCGCCATATCTCAAAAATTATGCATCTGAACGGTTTTAGTTAAGTTTAACGGTTCGATACTGACGTTGAAAACGAGCATTTTGAGTCAATGTTTGTGGTCCTTGCCTGGGCGCTGTAGTTTGTGAATTGCGATCAGAAACTTCGTAAAAAACGATTCGTTTTGAAAAATGTGTCATATCTCAAAAACGGTGCGATTGTCATCGAATGCCTTTTTGTTAACTTTTACGCCGGCATTTGAGATGAACTATATCCTAGTACTAAGGACATGAACACTGTGGTTGTGAATTGGGATCAGAAACGTCGAAGAACGCGAAAATGTGTCATATCTCGAAAACGGTGAGTCTGATATTTTAGTTAAGATTAACGCTCTGGTACTGACTTTCGAAACGAACTTTTTGAGGCAACAAATTTTTGCCTAGTTCTTTAGGCTTGAACGCTGTGGCATTGAATTGGACACTGAGGGAGGGAAAAAGAGCTTAATTTAGAAAAATGCGCCATGTCCCGAAAACGGTTCGTCTATCATCGATTTTCTTTTTGTGCCTCGATGCCAGCGTTTGAGACGAACATTTTGAGCGAATATTTGTGGTCCTAGCTGTAAGGACTTGAACTCTTTGGCTGTGAATTTTGATCAGAAAAGTCGAGAAAAGCAAAAATGTGTCATATCTCGAAAACGGTGCGTCTGACGATTTAGTTAAGTTCAACGCTCTGATACTGGCTTTCGAAACGAACATTTTGAGGCAATAAGTTTGGACCTAGTTCTAAAGGCTTGCATGGTGTGGCCATGAATTGGGGTCAGGAGGGTGGAAAAAAAGCACTTAATTTTGAAAAATGCGCCATATCCTGAAAACGGTTCGTCTGTCATCAATTGCCTCTTTGTTAGCTTTTACGCCTTACGTTTATCGCTCCGATACTGGCGTTCGAAACGAGCATTTTGAGGCAATAAAATGTGGCAATGAATTTGGATCTGAAGGGACGAAAAAATGTGCCAAATCTCGAAAACGGTGCGTCTGCCATCGACTGTCTCTTTGTTAACTTTTAGGTCTCGATGCTGGAGTTCAAGACGAACATTTTGAGCTAATATTTGTGGTTCTAGCACTAAGAACTTTGACGTTGTGGTCATGAATTGAAATCAGAAAGATAAAAAAAGAAATTATTTCTGAAAAATGCTCCATACCTCGAAAACTGTGCGTCTGACTTTATTAAAGTCTAATGCTCTAATACTGGCGTCTGAAACCAACATTTTGAGGCAACAAATTTGGACCTAGATCTAAAGGGCTGCATGTGGTGGCCATGAATTTGGACCAGAAAGGTCGAAAACGGTGCATATGGCGTCAATTTCTTTTTTTTAGTCATGCTACCAGGGATTGAGATCTCCGAAATTTTTAGAAAATCGTCCTTTTAAGGACGACAAACATTCCTTAAGAGTATTAGACAATTTCAATTATTTTATATTCCTCTGAAAAGAAAATTAGGTTAGGTCCTGAAAAGGACTTTTTGAGTGTTTTTTAAACTGGTGCTGAATGCTTGAATGTTGGAGACTACACACAGCAGACGAATTCCAAATCTGGCCTGAATAAGCCTGTGAAGCAATGGAACTGCGACTAAAGTGTCGGGGGATACTGAAGCAGTTTTGCGTTTGAATCTGGAGGCAGCTGGCGAAGGCGATGGGGAAGGCGAAGTCGAAGTCAAAGGCGATGAGAAGGCGATTGGAAGGCGAAGACGATGGGAAGCGAAGTCAAAGGCGAAGGTCAGGTGAAAGCAAAGGTTCACGAATGAAAGCTGAAAACGTTCGTATTGAAAACTCGCATAGAGGCAAAAGTGTTCACACTCTTTCCAAGCCGTCTTCGAGGTACGACGGATTGAATAGCTTGAATACCACACAATCTTCTGAAAGGGATTCCCTTTGTCGGTGAGGGGCAAAAAAAAGGGCTATCTGCACAAGGGAATTCTTAGTCCAAAATCAAAGACCGCTGAATACAAAAACCAAAAAGTTCCATAAGGACCAAAAAATGTTGTGGTACACCAGTGATGTCCTTTTTTGTATCCTGCACCATCCAGCGGCACTGAATCCTTTCAATTTTTCCCCAAACACCATCAAGCCCAAGATCTTCAACCATTTTCGCATCAAAACTCAGCAAAATTTTGAAAATAAAAAAAATTTCCATTTTTCACCGAAAAAATTTAGTCAATATCCACACTTCTGGGTCGACTTTTCCGCTGAATTTGTGGCAATTTTTGAAAAATCAAAAATGGATGAAATTCTTTGGTTTTTTCATCAGAGATTGTGTGTTTCATGTCAGAAATCGAAAATATGAGATCTGAACGGCTTTAGACCTCAGGATAAGTTCAAGGAATTGAAAAAAGGACGACGGCGAAAGTGTTCATAACCAACTCCTGACGCAAATTTAGGGCTATAGCGTCCAAACCATTAGATCTAGGGTAATAAATGAGGCCTCAAAATGGTCGTATTGAATGCCTGCATAAAAGATACTAAGAATGAAATTGACATTAAACGAACCGTTTTCGAGATATGGTGGATTTTCTAAAAAAAATTTTGTTTTTGGATTGAATTTCGATGTAAATAAAGGCCGATTGCGAAAGCGAAGGCGAAGGCGAATAGAAACTGAAGCTAAAGCTAGTGTTTACAAGCCTCCTCCGAAAGTGTGATTCACACAGACTTATGTTCACTTCTGAAAGGTTGCCGTCTCCCATTCCCCATCAGCATCAGCGCCACCCTCCCCTTTCAACAAAAAAAGTGTATCAATCCCCACCGAGCGTGAAAGGAACTGTCAATCGGCTTGTATCCCCGTGGCAACCATTCAATACACATGATTGCTCATTTGCATACTAAGCGCTGCTAACAACCGCCCCCAGGAATACACCGCCACCGCCACCGCTGCCGCTGCCGGGACCCAGTGAATAGACGGCTGAAAATATGATTGATCTGTTAAATCCTTAATTCGGATAAAAAGACACAGCAACGCGTGAAAGTCCTCGCACCCACGCCCCACCGTCGACGACGCAAGGACTCTTTCCTCCGCTGCTGCCAAGGCAACCTTTCATATTTGTTTGCTGTTTTCTTCTGTTCATTTTTTCATTCCTCTCCCATTCATCCGCCGTCGAAAAGGAATTCCTTAATAATGATCTGCTCCTTTTGGCAGGATTTGTGGTGTCCTTTGCGCTCGCTTTGTTCGCCTGCCAATCGAATTTCCTTCGAACTTCAAAGGCTTCTTGCACAGGACGAGGCGAAACCGTCAGCCGACTGAATGCACACGTACATTTCGCAGAACACGACAATGGGTTGCCCGGGGATTCATTGAAGAAACGCACTGCGCTCGGCGTGCCTGCGAGTCAATGAGACTGACTATCCCGACCGAAGGGCAACTGCTGAAGTGAATGAATGAATCCGCTCGCAATTGTCTTGCGAGGAGGAAGGAAGATCAGCCGCTTGGAACAACCCACACCCGGAGCGAGAACAACGACAGCCTACGCAATGGACAGTCACTCAGGTGGTGTCGATAGTCCTGGTGACCAGTGCGACCGATTCAATGCCTCAGTGGGGGTCGTTTTGTTTTTGGTTTTTCTTTCCTTTGAGCCGGTGAATGATTTATGCGAATGTCCTTGTTGTAGTTGGTGTCGATAAATGGAATGAAAGACATCGTGGTGGAGCGGGAATGTGTCACCACTGCCAACTGCACTTGCGCAACCAACTGGTTGGTGTTGGGCAACGAAATGGCGGCAGTTTTTTTGTGGGCATCTCTAGAGGAGGAGTTTGTTCGAAACCAGTTGTTGGCCATGTGGAAGGAGGTGCACAGCTAGAGAAGGACGATGACCATGATGGCTGCTGAAGTCATCGCTGGTTGCTTGTCAACTCCTCTCGGTTTGTCTCCCGACAGTCGGTCAGTCTTCGACTCAGTCGCTCTTGTTATCTCTTCTTTCCTCGATTGCTTTCAAACGACGTCATTACAGTTCATACTGCACTCGAGGATCCCTCTAGGACCCTTTTCCGAACAAAGCCACGACCACACTGATTTCCATCGATTTGCATATTCACCCCGACGCAACAGTCCCGATTGTTCGAGAAAATCAATACCTACTCCAATCGAATTTGCATAAGGATACGCCGTCACTCGGTTCCGTCAAATGCGTCACCGGAAGCCATTGTGTGCGCGCACAAATGTGTTATTACGCACATACGCCAGACGTGTGCTGTTGTTTGCATACTAATGAGTGACAGTTCCCTACGCGAACCACAAAAAGTGTACCCAATTAACCCGCACCCCACTCCGACGAGGAAGTGAATGACTGGCTACTCACTCAATTATTCAATAAGCCATCCATTCAGGGGGTCAGCTCGCCGCTTGTGCGCTGCTTATCGATTGTCCTGCTCCTAATAAGGGATCATAATCACAACCTTTATCCCTCATAAGTCCGGATTTGCTTCTTTTCTTCTCGTCCTGCGGGGGAGTGTGTGTATGTTTATCGAGGACACGCACTAAGCTCCCCTGAAACGGGGGAAGGACAGCCGCCCACTCAGGCATTGATGTCCGTTTAAGGACGTCGATATTGGCGAGTGCGGAGAGGGGGCGGGGGAAAACTTGAAGAAGAAAAAATATGCGACGAAAGGAGCTGCTTTGTGCATGTGGCTTTTTTCGTCCTTTGAAAGGACGATCTAGTGATGCGTGAAATGGTCACCAAATAATCCGATTATGCGGCGATTCACTCTGATATTCAATTAAAGTCAAGGAGTTGGGTGATTTTGGGAATTGGCTTTGGCCCGTTGGGGGCAGCTTTTTTTGAGATGTCCTTTGAATGTGATTGGGGACTTTTTTTCTTATGGGATGGCAGTTGTTCTTGGAGAGGGAGGGGACGTGAACAGGACGGGAAATGGAGGAGATTGTGGGACTTGCAGACGAGAGGGAAGCAATTTTGACGGACGCTCCTCTGATTTTGGGAAGAGCTCCTGGGTGCGCCTAAGTTATGTCCGGGAATCTGTCGCGGATGACTTCAAAAAAGTCCAAAAAAAAGTCCTGAAATTTGTCATGGACGCGCTTAGGGAGGCGTTAAGAAAGTCCTGGAATGTCCTGGAACTTGCCCTTGACGCGCTTAAGGAAGTCCTTCGTATCCTTGTCGCGTAAAGTGGACAAATGTCCTGAGACTTGTCGGGGACGCGCTTAAGGAAGTCCTTCGTAGCCTTGTCGCGTAAAGTGGACAAATGTCCCGAGACTTGTCGCGGACGCGCTTAAGGAAGTCCTTCGTAGCCTTGTCGCGTAAAGTGGACAAATGTCCCGAGACTTGTCGCGGACGCGCTTAAGGAGGTCCTTAGTGGCCTTGTCGCGTAAAGTGGACAAATGTCCCGGAACTTGTCGTATACGCGCTTAAGGAAGTCCTTCGTAGCCTTGTTGCGTAAAGTAAACAAAAGTCAACTCTCGTCCGCTTAAAAAAAATCCAAAAGAAGCCACGAAATCTTGCTGAATGCCACCACTTTCCCAAGAATGGCAACCGCCATTCCTCAAAAACAATTAGGGACCAAACAGGCAACCTTTCGGCGCGTCTGAAAAGGAAAAACTTTTTAGATTGCAGTTTTCCGTTGCGGTCCCACTCGTAAATCAGCGCAGAAGGACCCAACCACGCCAGAGAATGCCCAAGAATGGGTCCAATAAATTTTGCCACGATTGCGATTGCCTAATTTCGTGGAACACACTAAATCACCACGAAAAAAGAAGAGGCCCAACCCGACCCGAGAGAGCGACAGCTTCGCCGAGCGACATTAGATTGTAATACAAGGCCAATAAACGACAGCGCCCCGGACAATGGGAAGAGCCAAGGAAGCGCAGAAGGATACGAATCCTGATCTGACCCCTTCGGGCAATTTGTGTCCCCGGTCATACGAAGACAATGAGGGTTCTTCTAAAACAAAATTAAATAAATCCTAAGCAAGGGTCTCGGAACAAAAGGACGAAGGAGCAGAGATGAGACAAGGAACCCCGTGAAATTGCCAGGGTTGGCGATAGGGGATGATGTCGTGTTCGCATCTAATCAAAACTGGGTCCTCGACTCACCCCTTTTCCTCAGAAAAAAAAAGATACATCTCGACAATCGAGGGGAGTGCACACCATCTTATGGTCTACTTTCGAGATCCTCAACGGTTTCGTGAATTAGCCTGCATCCCGAGAGGACATCTTCCCAAATGGGACAGGAGGTGCTCACCTCCGGGCCTAATTCCCCGACAATGCTACACGCAATCAAAGTCACAAACAAGTCTCGATGGATCTGCCTGCGTGTGTGTGTGTGGATCATCGTCGTCAGGAGTGACAGCGATTTCGCGCGTTGAACCTGGAACTGGATTTCGACGGATGACGATGCTGTTGTGCGGCTTGTGATGTGAATCAAATCTGACATCTCACGGGGAACACGGAACGCGGAACAGGGGTCAGTGTAATTGTGCATTGTCTGCTCATTCTGAGCTACCCCGAGGTGGACAGGTAAGGGGACGCAGCTCCGATTTTTGATGGATGTGAGACTTTGATGTGCGTATCTGTGATTGTTTCTGACAGATCGCGCCGCTTTTCTCGTGCGAGTGGCGGAGAGCGTTGTGTAAACAACTGAATTCGTCGAGGGGTCAGCGAGAGATTTGGAGAACAGATGAATGCGAGATGAGATGTGAGAGAAGATATCCAAAAGGACGAGAGGAATGTATCCGTTTTTCTCTTTGTTTCTTTCTGGTCTCGGGAAGACAATGGAAAGTAGATATTTTCTCATGTCCGTTCAGGAAGTGAACGATGGATTGACATCTGCGAACTTGTTTGCGGCTCGAGAGACGAACTGACAGCGATGGTGCCCGGAAGGGATCTGCATGGGAGATCAGGGATTTGTGTTTAATTAGACGTTCAGGGTTCGGGGCTATGGATATCCTTGGGAAGATCTGTCATTTTGAGATGACGTGCTTCGGGTATGACCTGCTCTCTGGAGTCGCTTTTTTGTGTGACCGAAGACGACTCAGAATTCTGTAGCAATCTCTGTTCGGGACGATGCAAGGCACCCCGACAAGGTCCGCCTAGGAACTGCCACAAGACAGAGCACGGAATAAAGTCTTGCTGGATCTCTCTGTGTCTGTGCATCATCATCAGAGGAGCAGTGATTTCAAGCTCCGCGTGATTTGAAACTGAAGCTTAAACAGTCTCAAGAGGGCCGCATCAACATCAGGCGTAGCACAGAGGATAGAACCTTAGCTCAACGCTCTTAAAAGGGCTGCATCATCATCAAGCCACAGACTTCGCGCCGCTCCGGTTGATACTGGAACTGGATTCTGAGCTCAAGACGTCATCAGCAGCGACTTTGCACGATGCTTGTCTTGAGCCTGGAATTGAATAGAACCTTAGCTCGACAGTCTCAAGAAGGCTGCATCATCATCGGCAGCGACACAGAATTCTCGCGTCGCGCCATTTTAGACTGGAGCTGGAACCTAAGCTCGACAGTCTCAAGAAGGCTGCATCATCATCGGGAGTGACGCCGAATTCACGCATCGCGACGTTTGAGACTGGAGCTGGAACCTAAGCTCGACAGTCTCAAGAAGGCTGCATCATCATCGGGAGTGACGCCGAATTCACGCGTCGCGACGTTTGAGACTGGAGCTGGAACCTAAGCTGAACAGTCTCAAGAAGGCTGCATCATCATCGGGAGTGACACCGAATTGGGATCCTGAGCCAATCTTGAGACGATCTTGAGGCAGTCTTGAGACGATCCTGAGCCAGTTTTGACACGCTCTAGGCGATGTTCTTCAGACAATCTTGAGAGGATCTTGGGACGGTCTTGAGGGGATTTTGAGACGATCTTGGGACAGACTTGAGACGATCTTGAGACGTTTTTGACACGATCTTGAGACGATCTTGAGGCGATCTTGGGGCGGTCTTGCTACAATCTTGAACCGGTAATAAGACAATTTTGAGACGATTTTAAGGGCAGTCTTAAGACGATATTGAGACGATCGATTCCGATTGAACCTTTCTTTCCCCGATTTCCCCAGATCGCAGTATCCCTTTTGAAGGACGTGGGTAGAGGATTTGCTCTATTAGAGGTTTTAGCCATTCACGTAGGATCCATCGAGATTTTGGCGAGTCATTCCTCAGCAAGGAGTTCTCGTCTGTCGCTGAAACTTGGAATACAATGGAAACTTAGCTCAACAGTCTCAAGAAGGCTGCATCATCGTCAGGAGTGGAAGCAAATCCGCGTGCCGTTCCGGTTGATCCTGGAACTGGAACCTTAGCTCGATAGTCTCAAGAGGGCTTTAAGAAGGACCCAACCCTCGATTGTCATCCTTGAAGCCTCAAAAATCTCTAAGATCCCTAAAATTACCTTGCAAACCCTCATCCTTCTCGACTGAACGTCATTTACTCCATCTCCGCGATCATTGATCACTCAATTCAGACCGAGTCTGACACTGAGACTGAGTCACATCTTCGAGGCAACTCCAGAGATAGCATCACGGATTTCTAGACCCATCACATCGTAAGACAACTGTCAACTGTTCATCCATCAGTCACCGATAGCCGCCTAAAGTGCCTCTCCAGATCCCGACCACCGATAGTCGCTCGCATTCCTCCCTCGCCCCCCCTATCTCTCTCCCCCCGACAACACAGCATCTCACCCGCCTCGTCAATGACATGGCATTGATTGAGAGCTCCCAACGCTCGTTCCTGGACGGGCACACTCTCTGCCTCATGTTTGGACTCCTTTGCCCAAAAAAACGAAGAAAAGAGTGGTCGCCATCAGGTCTCGGACATTCCAGACAATTCGATGCCTCATGCGGTGCGGAGAATTGTTTAGGTCCTCCTCTCCGTCTCTCTCTCTCTCCCACTCCGGCCATGGACACCCTGATTGGGGATCATTGATGGCCCATAAAGCGATGATCAATTGGTTATCGGGTATGTCTTTGGAATGTGATTGTTCTTCGCTTCTGTCTTTTGTGAGGGGTGGAGGAGGGGAATTTCGGCCTCTTCTCCTGAACCTCCATGGAGTTTTCGAGTTTTTCGTGGTGAATGTCGTATGAATATGGATGAAGTTGTAACCGAGGTGGATGGCATCTGTCGGTGGTATAAATTTGATTTCTATTAAAATCGATCGCTCTTTCAAGGGAGAGAGAGACAGGAAGACGGAGTGGGAGAGGGAGAGAGGGAGAGGGAGAGAGAGAGGAATTCTCATTGTCCCAAGTTCGATTTGGTCTTTCTTTACGAACGTTATGACGGTTCTTTGTTCATTTTCGTCATGATCCGTGAGGTATTTCGGACAACGGATGGAGATTTCCTTGAGGAGACATGAAAGGATGTCATTAGCAGCGAAGTGGATGACCACAGGGCGGATATATGGAACCGTGCTTCATTGTCTGTCGAATGACGATGAGGTCGGGGGAAGAGTGAACGACCAGGAAGTTTGATTTCAAAAGATTTTAAGAATTTTATTCAACAGCCGGCCATACGCCTTAACTGCTTGATCAGTTCGTCAAGTACTTTGAACTTCAAAATTCGCATGACAAATCTGACTGAACACAGCGGGACGGTCAACAGAAGAAAATTGCAACGTACCGCACAACACGTGAGCCTTTTTTGATGAGTTTTCAGACATTTTCAGAAGGAAAGGAGCCGCCTAATGCCGAAGCCGCCTAAAGACGGAGCCGCCTAAAGTCAGAGCCGACGAAAGATGGACCCGACGAAAGATGGACTCGACGAAAGATGGACTCGACGAAAGATGGAAACAAAGAAAGACGAAATCGACGAAAGATCGAATCGACGAAAGAAAGAGCGACGAAAGATGGACCCGACGAAAGATGGGCCCGCCGAAAGATCGACCTTACGAAAGACAGACGAAAGATGGAGCCGACGAAAGATGGACCGGACGAAAAATGGACCCGACGAAAAATGGACCCGATGAAAGATGGACCCGATGAAAGATGGACCCGACGAAAGATGGAGCCGACGAAAGATGGGGCTGACGAAAGATGGACACGACGAAAGATGGAGCCGACGAAAGATGGAGACAACGAAAGAGGGAGCCGACGAAAGATGGAGTCGACGAAAGATGGAGCCAATAAAAGATGGACCCGATGGAATATGGAGTCAGCTGAAGACGGAGTCGACGAAAGATGGACCCGACGAAAGATGTACCCGACGAAAGATGGAGACAACGAAAGAGGGAGCCGACGAAAGATGGAGCCAATAAAAGATGGACCCGATGGAATATGGAGTCAGCTGAAGACGGAGTCGACGAAAGATGGACCCGACGAAAGATGGAGCCGACGAAAGATGGGGCTGACGAAAGATGGACACGACGAAAGATGGAGCCGACGAAAGATGGAGACAACGAAAGAGGGAGCCGACGAAAGATGGAGTCGACGAAAGATGGAGCCAATAAAAGATGGACCCGATGGAATATGGAGTCAGCTGAAGACGAAGTCGACGAAAGATGGACCCGACGAAAGATGTACCCGACGAAAGATGGAGACAACGAAAGAGGGAGCCGACGAAAGATGGAGCCAATAAAAGATGGACCCGATGGAATATGGAGTCAGCTGAAGACGGAGTCGACGAAAGATGGACCCGACGAAAGATGTACCCGACGAAAGATGGAGACAACGAAAGAGGGAGCCGACGAAAGAATGGAGCCAATAAAAGTTGGTCCCGACGGAATATGGAGTCAGCTGAAGACGGAGTCGACGAAAGATGGACCCGACCAAAGGTGGACCCGAAGAATGATGAAGTCGACTAGAGGTGGCCCTGAGATGAGCAGAAGAGGCAGGCATTGCGATTCTTGTTCTTGGACTAAGTTCCCGCTCATAAATTCGAAAAAAATCAATTTTAGGCCATAGATTGAGGCCTCTCCTCTACCGGAGCCTCACACAGCAGAGCAATTCATACCAAGAGGAGACCGAACAATTGGCAGAGACCCCAGTCACTTCCACAATGCAAATGTTTTCACCGGACACGTCAAAAAATTGTCCGAAAGCATGAGTCGAATCTTTTTCAACACAACGCATGCAAACAAAACGCGCTTTGAACGAATCACCCCGAGATGACACCCCCTATCTAGTGACCGCATCTTACCAAAGACAAAAACCATGTGTTCGCTTGAATCACTCAACACTGACAGCGACCCCAATTGACTCATCATCGCACTTGGCGTGCCGTCACATAGTCTGTGTTGTATGGACATACGCCTCACCTGCAGCCATTGTACCATCGCACTGTGTCGGCGGTGCGGGAGTCTTACGCCGATAAAGACCTCATTCAAATGAAATCCCCATCACCTGTACACCGCTCCGAGCGGTCTTCAAAACTCAATTGTTCTCCTCAAAGTGAAAACTGTCAGCGACAATGAGGCATTAATTAATCCACACACTAATCCACCATCGGATCAGGGCCCACAATCGTCGTGTTAAACCCCGGCCGGGTACAACACGAGCACACGGGGAAAGACTCCAATCAAAACAAGAAAAAAAATTGTGTACGTATGCCTTTTCTCGAGTGAAGAAAGGCAATCTGATGGACACGTTCCATCGTCGTCCCCCTGCCCCCCTGCCGGAGCGGAGAAGTAAGTAACTCGGAATATTTCAGGCTCATTGTTCGGTTTTGACACTAAAAAGCTGCATACCGCATTCTTCATCATTGTTACCATTTGTTGGGCTTCCTTTAATGGCTGTCCCACCCCCCCCTGTCCCCCTCCCCGGGCAGTCAGTTCAGTCATGTATCTTCTGCTAGATTTCAGTCGAAGAAAAAACCAACTATTTACCAACGAGACACTCTTCAGCGGAGCGAAGCCAGCCACAATGCCGAGGAAAAACAACAAAAATCGAAGCAAAACAATAACAAAAACACCTCGCATCACCCCGCACCGACCCACGGCCGAGGAGCGACGAAAAAAACAAGAAAAATGTATCGGAGTATCTGAGAAACGAGAGGCAAAAAACAAAACTACTTAAAATGAAATATCACGCCAGCACCACACTCGCGCGGGCACATCTCTCGCCCGGCACAGCACAGCATAGCGCGCAGTCGCAGTCGTCATCGTCACCGTCATCGTCTTCAGTCTTTGGTCTCCGGGGCACAGCGATGTGCCCCCAAGTCGTCGTCTTCGCACCCTCTTCAGCCATCGCTTCCATCGCGTCTCTCTGCGAGAACGAACCAAATGGCAGATCAACAATAAATGAGATGATTTATCACCGAAGGTAATTCATAAAAACGTTCCGCGGAACAATGGGCCATAATGTACTTTGACATGGAATAACAAAGGCCAAACGAGGCCCAAACGAGCCAAGAAAAATGAGACAAAAACAAACCAGCGCGCGAGAGTGGAATCTGTAAGATTCACCCGGGGCCCCAGTCGACCGAACATGTGTACTGCGTGGATGCATGTGTAGGACACCACTATTTGTATTGTGCGCTTGGCGGTGGGACAATGGGTAATGCATACACGTCGGCCATTGTTTTGCTGATACGGCAGACGGAGGGGAGAGAGGGCTTGTACCCCACGGTTGGTCACAGGCTCGGACTTATAATCAGTCGGGGAGTCTGAGATTCGACGTTCGAGTGAAGTCGACGTTTTTGCACGACGGGGGGATTATGGATTCGCGCAAGTGCGAACGCCATTTTGGGACGTGGGCAATTCAATGATACACTGGATCGCGCACTATTGGCGGATATCATCTGCCCGTTGCTGGAAAGAACGCCAATTGGAAGGAAGTTGTTGTGGTCGTTTCGGTCTTTCCTTGGATATCACATCTCTATGCCGTGCGATTGCTTGAAAACAAAACGTGGTTGATGTGATCAAAGGTGTGGCAAAATGCATCGGAAATCCCTGTTTTCGACGTCATTCTCCACGAAGTCTGTAAGCAAGCGGTGGTTAGGCTAGAATTTAACCCTCTAAGGCACTCCTTTTCAAGTCTCTGACAAACAGACACCAAGAATCCAGATCGCCACACATCACCTATTTGTCGATTTCAAGGCCACATACGACAGCCTGTACAGAGACGAGCTATACAGCGCCATGTCTAGTTTTGACATTCCTGCCAAACTCGTCAGACTCAGCAGGATCACACTGGAGAACTCTAGCTGCTCCATCAAGGTCGGTAACGAACTCACCGAGACCTTCAATGTCAACAAAGGTTCTAGACAAGGCGACACGCTCTCATGTGACTTCTTGAGAAGATCGTGCAAAACTCACTGGCCAACAGAAGAGGCACGATCTTCCAAAAGTCCGTTCAACTGCTAGCTTACGCGGATGACATTGACGGGATTGGCCGAACACAGCGAGCCGTCAATGATGCGTTTGCTGGCATTGAAACTCATCTCATCTCATCTCATTTTCAATGACCCACATGTTCCACTAAAGGGTTTCGGGGGGCACCGATCTTCCGAAAACTTCGCCGCTATCCTTGAGAGTGTGCAGGAGAATCCGAGGCAGGCATTTTCACGTCACTCACAAGAACTCTGCCTTTCGCAGCCCACAACTTGACGAGTTTTGTGTCGCGACTTAGGCCTGCACCCGTACAAAACTCAATTGGGTCAAGGAGCTGAAGGTAGACCATACACAACGACGTGTGTCCACTGAATGGGCTCTGGAGCAGTTCGAAACTGATCATAATTTTCATTGAAAAATCGTCTTCGGCAATGAGGCCCATTTCTGGATGAATGGGTACGCCAAGAACTGGAAATTTTCGAATTTGGGACGAAGTCAAGCCCCATGAGGAGCAAGAGCGTCCAATGCATCCCCAAAAAATCACTGTTTGGTGTGGGTTTTAGGCTGGCAGCGTCATCGGTTCATATTCCTTTGATAACGACGTTGGCCATAGTAGGGTAACCGATAACAGACGATATCGGGTACCCGATGTCAGACTTAGTCGGGTACCCGATAACAGACAGTCTCGGGTACCCGATAACAAATATTTGTGGGTACCCGATCACAGGCATTGTCGGGTACCTGTCAACTTTGTCATTACCCGCATGACCCGGATAGCCGGATACCCGGAGAATCGACGAGATGGGTATTACCCCGGTTTAAATCAAGAGTCCCACAATGAAGAGGAAACAGAGTCCAGTACCGCTCCCAGCCTTAAAACTCCAGTCCTAGAATGTCAGCTCCATTTTACGCTCCTCTCCTTCTTCTTCTTGTGGCGATGCAGTCTGGGATGGACCTGTACTTTTTCATTCATTCATTGGTACGTGCAGCTCAGCACCCGACGAAAAACGGACCTCACGAAAGACGGACCCGACGAAAGACGGACTCGACGAAAGACGGACCCGACGAAAGACGGATCCGACGGAAGATGGACCCGACGAAAGACGGACCCCACGAAAGACGGACCCGACGAAAGACGGACCCGACGAAAGACGGACCCGACGAAAGACGGACCCGACGAAAGACGGACCCCACGAAAGACAGACCCGACGAAAGACGGACCCGACGAAAGACGGACCCCACGAAAGACGGACCCGACGAAAGACGGACCCGACGAAAGACGGATCCGACGGAAGATAGACCCGACGAAAGACGGACCCGACGAAAGACGGACCCGACGAAAGATGGAAAATTACGGCACGCCCAGCAGTACACTGAATACTCTACAGAGGCGCTTAGGAGCGACCCAACCACAGCCGCCACCTGAACATATTTCAACCATTCCTCGGTGGTTGTGATGCTCAAACAAGAAGTAGGCTTACTGCGTCCACGATCGGAAGGAGGATGGACATTGCCTTGTGTTCCCATATCACCTCTATCCTCTGTCCATCCCCACGCCCCCTTGCCCTTCGTCACTTTCAGCAAACCCTTGCAATCCATTCCTATGTTCGCCTCAGATGTCCACTCGACTGATGAAAGAAATCTTAACAAATCTCCTAACTTGCTCAATTAACCCAACAAAGCCAGCCCGTCTTTCTCGTGCCACATTCACCGCCAAACAAACGCCTCTGCAGGCACCGTAGGCCATTGTGTGTCCCCGCGCCGGATAAAAGCCCCAAACACTGCCGTTTATTGCCTTAATTCGTTGACACAATCTTAATTATCTGCCCTGTGTGTGCGTGTGTGTCATTAACTTTTCCTTTTTCGCCAAAAAAAAAAGAACCTTGTCTTTCAAATAAGCCCCTGCTCTGTCCCTAATTACAACGCCTCTCTCTCTCTGTACACACACTCGCCACCAGTCACGCCGTCTGCTGTCCACTTGCCACCCGAGTAGGTGTCGTTGTTGGTCACTTTGCCAAAAAAAAAAACAGAAAATAGACACGAAAACCATTCGGTGTTGGCCAACACCGCCGAACAAAAGGGAGAAACAATTTTTTTCGTTCCTCTTCTCTTCGCTCCATGGGCCGTTGTTTTTGTTGTTGTTTTCGCTTTCTTGTCCGAACAAAGGTCCACTCACGTCAGAAACTGTCGAATCATCCAATTCAATTATGAGCACCACCACCGCAACGTCTGTCAGTGCGACAGGAGCTCGGCCAAGTGGCAACCGGTGGTGGTGGTGGTGGTGGTGGGGTGGGTCCGCACCTTTAACTCGGCCACTGTATGCGAACAATTGGATTTTACCTAATCAACCGACTGCGGGACTATAACTCAATTGGGACCAACAATGACAGCCATTGCCGGAGTGACAGTTCGGCGGGTTCTCTGTCAACTCTGACAGAAGCAACCAGCGGCGGCGGCGGCTGCAGAAACAAAACAAAATGGTCGCCACAATCGACTGAATGACACCCTGCGGTACTGGGAGACATACCAGCACCAGCACCAGCAGCGGCAGCCGCAACGGCAACAGAAGGCTTCACCTCCACCACAAGCGTGTGGAATACCGTTGTGAGGTGTCCACTAGATGTCAGAAGCAATCAAAATGACAATAATCACACAATTATAGCGGCGGCGGCGGCAGTGGCGGTGGCGGTATCTCTCGACTGGAGATCTATCCGAAATCAGCTTTCTTAAGCCGTCGTGCCGTTGCCGCTGCTGCTGCTGGTGCTGTTGCCGCCACAGAGCGGTGCCGTTCGGCGGCAGAAGGGGACCCATAACTGTGCACGGGGCTACTTACATGCATACTTAGCGTACGTTATTCGTATTGTCCGAGCGGGCCTGTTGTGAGCTTTTATTTTCGTTTTAATTGTCGCAATTGTCGTCCGAAAGTGCTCGAACAAAATGTTTTCGAAAAAACCCCTTCCCTCCCCTCCACCGCTTTTCGATTGTCAATCCGATGGATTTCTACTCGTGGTCTATTGGTAATTTCTCTGCGTGCGGGAGGGGAGGGGGGGGGGGCATTGTTAACTGCAATTTTACGTAATTATCCAATTATGTGACATGAGGCAATTGTCAAAGTGGTTTAGGATTGTTGCGAAAAGCAAGAAGAGACGAGAAAAAAAATGGAAACGATTGTAGGTGACCCAGTTTGGCGGAGAGAAGAAAACTGTTTGACACAACGGTGACAGTGAGAGATTTAGAAAACGGTTTCAATTTTTAAGAAACATTTTTTGTCTTTTTTGCTGTCTTTTTGCGGGACCTTTTGTTAGCGGGACTGATGTGGAGTGGCTTTTGTTGCGGACCGATTAATTTGTTGTTAGTGAAGAGTGAGTTATTTTTTCTTTAATTTGACGTGGTTTTTTGCGAAAATATTTGGGTCTCAGAACGGTGGTTAGGTTTTTTTGTTGTTGTTGGGGAGCTTAGGGTGGAGGGCGATCAATTGGTGGGGAAGGGGAGTTGAAAGGTGAGACAAATCTTAGATCAGGCAAGGGACTGATTTCTGTCATCATCGGGAGAGAGGTCTTAGTCACATTTCCCCCTGTCTGCCAATTTTGGGAAGTCATTGATTAGGGCCAAGCAACTTTGGCCAAAAAGGTCACTTTAAACGATGAAAACCAAAACCACAGGATAATTTAGACGACCAATAAGCTCTTGAACTCAAGCAGCACCTAGGCTAGAAATTTCTTAGTTCCTTACCTAGCAGGCCTCCGACCCTTGGACGGTCTGAACCTGAGTAATTGCCACTTTTCGTCGCTGACGGTCCCAAGCATACTGCTTCGGGTCGCCAAGAGCACGTTGTCTTGCATCTTGTCCCGGGCACGCTGCTTCCAGTCACCAAGACTAAATTGTCTTGCATCCGCCTCGACTGGCATGTCTTCTCTTCTTCTTCTTCTTCTTCTTCTTCTTCACCTTCTTTTTCATCTTCCTCTCCATCTTCTTCCTCCTCTTAGAACCCTACAGCCTGAGGTAGACCTGGGTCTCACTGGCATTTGGCTAGAGCAATTCCGGGCTTGATCTCCGCAGAGGGTGTTATCTGAGTGTGTGCCTTTCTGGCCAAGTCGTCAATGATGGGAGTCCCTGGTTGATAAAAGCCTATAACTTGTTTCAACTTCCCTTATCTTCTTCTTCTTCTGATGGTACTACAGTCCGGGGTGGACCTGGACCTAGCTTCTCAGCAACCACTCGTGTTGTGCGTGCTATTGTTCTCTCACGATTGGAGGGGACCTACAGTTTAATGCCGACTCCGAACGGCGAGATTGAGAAGCTTTTCCTGGACAGTTATACTCTTTGAGCATTGTCAGTGACTCGAAAGAGGTGGAGCCGTGAAAAAATGTTTGATGTTTTTTTCGAGATTCGAACCGACGACCTCGAGCGTAGGAGTCGACGCACCTACCCACTACGCCACGGCATCCACCGTTCACCCCCAATAGTTCCTAGTTAAATATTCATCAACCGATATTGGTACCCAAAATCACCCAAAAGCGAGCAAAAATCTATTAGATTTTGAAACGTCAACGTCTCATCAAGCCAAGACGACCTTTTCTTCGCTAGGATGGTGAAGCTACAGTCGGAGTGAAAGTACAATCGGAAGTAGACCAGACATGAACCAGTAACCTACGTAGTCTCTGAAGTAGAATCGCCCTTGACAACCGGTGCCCCTTCGGTTTGTGGAAACACCTGGGTCAAAACTTTCGGCTCGAAGGACAAAAATCATGTTCTAAAGGGGCTTCCAATAGGGAGTTCTGAACTTTGATAGTTGATAGCGGCCATATTGTTGAAGTAACGTCTGTCAAATTGACTGTCAGTTATGCAGTCTGTTTTGCCAAATCACCGTGAATGGAAATAGTGTTCAACTACACGTGAAAATGATAAAATTGTTTCATCAAAATGGGTATTCTTTTCGGGCAACGTTACGGGCGCTTCGCCCATTTTATGGTCGCCATAATCCACCTTCCGAGAGGACTTTTCCCAGAGTGATGCATAAATTTGAGTCTGGTCTGGTTCAGTAAACGATAAATACGTTCCTCGACGTCGGCGAAACGCAAGATCCGTCGAAAACATTGCCACTGTCCGTGAGAGTTTGCAGGAGACTCCGACGCAGTCGATTTCACGTCGGTCGCAAGAACTCGGCCTTTGGTAGACCACAACTTGGCGAAATTTGCGTTGGGACATGGATCTGCAGCTGTACAAAATTCAACTGACCTAGGAGCTGAAAGTAAACGACCCGATCATAGACAACGACGTGTGTTCACGTAATGGGCTCTGGAGCAGTTGGAAACTGACATTAATTTTCATTGAAAAATCGTCTTCAGCGATGAGGCCCGTTTCTGGATGAATGGGTATGTCAAAAAATGGAAATTATCGAATTTGGGACGATACCAATTCACAGGAGGAGCAAGCGCGTCCAATACATTCCGAAGAATTAACTTGTTGGTGTAGATTTTGGGCTGGCGGCGTCATCGGCTCATATTCAATGGCGACCGTCAACGGCGAGCGCTATTGGTCGATGTTTACCAACTTCTTTTGGCCAGAATTGGATGATATGGACAACAACGACATGTGGTGACGCTGCGTGCCACACAGTTCACGCCACATTGTAAATTCTGCACGATCAATTCGAGGGCAAGATCATCTCATATCTCACGTGGAAGCGATGTACACTGGCCACTGAGATCGTGCGATTTGATCCCGTTAGTCTTTTTCTTGTGGGGTTTTCTGAAGTTGCAGGTCTATGCGAATAAGCCACAAGCCGCAGCAGCCCTCAAAGCCAATATAACCCATGCCATCGGTCAAGATCATTGTTTCAACACGAACGAAAAATGTTCTTTCTTCTGCTGAAAGGGGCGAACAATTAGACAATCAGAAGTAATACGACGAGATAACCACAAAGAACGATTCATGGAATTATATTCTTGTTATCTTACATAGGTGTGTCTTACGTGCTGGTCCAAATTCAAGTAGACGAGTAGCACGCTCAAGCCTTCTCAGTTGTTAGAAACTGTTATACAGCGAGTGTTATAATGCGATAAGCGCTTACAAAAGAGTGTAGACTTATTATAATACAGTGGGTAACAAAATGACTTCAATAATAAATATTAAATTTCAATATGAATAACAATAATGCAAATTAACATAAATATTCGTAAACAATCATTCCGATTTATGCGACAGAGTCATAGAAAATTAGACATTTTGGATGCGCACTACCCAGAGAAGGTGCGGCGAACATTTAACCGATCTTATATTTCGTACATAATGGCATCAATAGGCCTTACAAACGAAGAAAAATTGTCGAAGATAGCTCACACACACTTTATTTCATTTAAAGATGGGAAGCGCTTAATGAATGACCCTTTACAACATTAGGCGAGGCTGATATCACTGTCAAACAAGACGGGACCAAGCTGAACTTGAGATCGTAAGACTCACAGTGACATTCAAGGCATTCCGCCTTGTTTGGTGGAATTCGGACAAAAAGTTGGCTGAACCCCAGCAAAGACTCTCATGACATCCTGGTGATCAACGATCCTCTTCACCAAACACACTCCAACAAGAACTCTAGCGTCTTCATCCAAGATTTCTCAAGAGAAAGCCTAAATTGTTTGCCCGCAGACACGCCACTCTTTTGCGTCTTACTTCCTGAATTCCCCACTCTGCGGCCACTCACCAGAAGAGTACTTAAGGAGATCTCAAAAATGTCCCTTTGTGCACCATCAACCACTGGAAGCACTCCACTCACCAGCGTAATCGCATCGAATTCCCCTCTCCTGATCGCCGTGAGACATTTCCTCACGCGCATTGTTTCAATCTCATGTTTCCACTGTAACTCCATTGTCACTGTCATCAGAGTCCGCCTGTCATCTCGCAAAAGGATAACAATTGCCCGTCATCCAAAAAGAAAGGTACACTTCATCTCGCGATAAGATCTCATCAACGATTGACAGCTGAGCTGCGTCGCAGCATAAGCAACCCTTGCCTCCGATCTGACACTTGTGAAAGGACCTTTCTCTCGAGGAAACAAAAAATAATCTCTCACGGCATTGGAACAAGGAAGTGAACCAATTTTGGGAACAAAAACCCTTCTTTTCTCCCAAAAAAATAAAGGAATCGCTCATCACGGCAGATGTCTCTCCTCGCACAGGGGTTGATCGCGCGGCCAGTGAATGCGCTGCTGCTTCCACCGGAATGTAGATCAAGGACATTGTGCATCGCTCAACTGACACAAGGCGTCGGCAACAAAGGCCAGCTCGTCCTGATTAAAAATTCCCAAACGACTTCCTTTTTGCGCGCACTTTTCACTCGAATCCTTTGAGAAGTCACATATCGGCAAAGAAATGCAAATCTCAAGCCATTGTGCCTGCCAATTGGCGCGGAAACGCAAGAAATGTCCTTGCAAACTTCAGCAACGCACGGCGCGCGTGTAATCGATACTTTATTGGGATCCCTTTGAATCGCTTTGCATATCCGCTCGATTGACGACGTTATCCTTGAAAAGGATTGATCTGGAAGGAAAGCCGTTACTCTGGCCGAGGACAATCGCATTCGACTCGTATCGTTGTCTCGCAACAGGCATCGGCCGGGCGAAACCATAAAAGGTGCAAACACGCAGCACACACTTCACCCGGGATCGCTCTGGACAAAGGCTCGCCTAATAGCCTCTCAGTGTGGCATCTGAATGGATGCTGTCCATCTTGTCTTCTTGCCGGTGTCCGGGCAGAGCGAGGGGAGGGGATTTGGGATTTTCAATTCGTAATGGCTGTGTGATGACTGTTTAAACACGTCGCAAGGACCTCGCATTTGAATTGAATGAAACAGCGGGTGGACAGATGATGCGAGTGTGTGTCCTGCGGACGGATGAATGAGTCGCACCGGAGTGAATGGAGGCGAGTGAATGAATGAGCTCGAGGGGAGGGGGCGACCCTTTCGTCGGATAGAACAAGATTTTCTATGGTTTCGTCCGTTTTATCCTTTTGTCGGGTGACATTATCAATTAAGGACTCTTTATTTGGATGGAATTTACCGGGGAAACCATTCATGGCCCGATTGTTGCAGAGATGAGAGGCTTTCGTTAAGAAGTCTGAGTTGATGGGTTGACAGAGGGAAGGTGACTTTTAGTTGACAGGGTTTTGGTGGATGACGGTGAGAAGGATTTTTTTTTACGACGGAAGAACGTGACCCTAGCCCTATTGGACTGTTGCAGAATGCAGGCAGCTTGGAATCTTCAACGAGGCTCAGGGTACACAATTTTTGGTGAAGACTTCTTGCTCTTCCTCGGCTGTCGCTACATTCCAGGGCAGACCTGGGCTTCAGTCAAGAACCTGCATCTCCATTCCCCACGATCGTGTGCTAGGTACTCCTAGTTGCATGCGTTCTGCTGACTGAGGTCCCTTTGCAGCTGTATACGCCACCGGACGCAAGGTCCTCCTTTACCGCATTGCACCTCGGTGTTGGAGCCGAAGACTTTCCGTACCGGATCATTGGTTTCCATTCACTCTACATGAGCCAGTCTGAGGCGACAGACTCCAACTCGTTCGACCAGGTCGCTGTCGCTGCCCGTGAAAGTCGTCATTCAGTCTCCTTATTCATGGGGACCAAGAAGATAATCCGAAGGATCTTTCTCTTGAAGCGACCAAGAATCTTTGAGGCGGACGGGGAGATACTCTTGGTAAAAAATTCTTCTTATGACACTACAGTCCGGAGTGAACCAGGACCTCAGTAAACTTGCTTCCTCTTCATCTAGCACGGTATTGAGCCAGATGCCTCAAGTTACGAACGTTCAGCTGACTGCGGTCCCTTTCCAGCCACCAGACGGGTGATCCTTCCTTTACGCTTTGTCCCTCTGGGTTAGAGCCAAAGACTTTCCGGAGCGGAGCATCAGTGTCCATTCGCTCTGAATGACTCAGACATCTCAGGCAACAGACTCGCACCCATTTGAGCAGGTCGACGTCGCTGTACAGCCCGTAACGTTCGTCATTCAGTCTCCTTCTCCAACCACCGCAGATAATCCGAAGATCCTTCCCCTCAAAGCGACCAAGGATCTCCAAAGCGGACAAGGGGTTTCTTTTGGTGAAGACTTCTCCTTTTCTTGTAGCCCTACAGTCCGGGTGGGTCTGGTCGATGAGAAACCAACAATCCTCCCCTGCAAGCAAGTTCCTTTGCTAGATGTTTCCGTTTCGCTGATGTTTCCTCTATCACAATGATCGAGGTCCGTGATCATTGCGATCGAGGAAACGTCATCTGGCTCCTCTTGGGTGCGCCATCTTACGTCCTCTGTTGTCCAGTCCCACTGGTTCAGAGTCGAAGACTGGACGTTCAAAAAATGCTCCTTAATCTGCTGAGAGGCGTAAGAATCGCTCAAAGATTTCGTCAAGCCAGAGGGTGGATAATTTGTTGAAGGACCGATGATGACTCTAGGTTCGATCTTGACGGTAGCCATTAGAGACCAGTTTTGGTCCAAAGTTTCAGTTCGAAAGATCTTTGACACCCCAAAATTATGCCGTCAACTCCTTTATCCTCTTCTTCTTATGGAGCTACATTTTTGGCCCAGACTTAATCTTCTTAGTCTTCCTCACCAAAGTCTGTGCCTCTGTCTCGCGAAGCCTTCTACTTCTCGGAGCCGTCTAAACGACGACGTCCACGCCAAAGCCTGGGTAAGATCAAGCAGAAGATCAGTCAGTGTAAGAGTAAGAGTCAGTCAAAAGAGTAATAATGTCTCTGTCTCTGGCTCTGGCTCTGGCTCTGGCTCTGGCTCTGGCTCTGGCTCTGGCTCTGGCTCTGGCTCTGGCTCTGGCTCTGGCTCTGGCTCTGGCTCTGGCTCTGGCTCTGGCTCTGGCTCTGGCTCTGGCTCTGGCTCTGGCTCTGGCTCTGGCTCTGGCTCTGGCTCTGGCTCTGGCTCTGGCTCTGGCTCTGGCTCTGGCTCTGGCTCTGGCTCTGGCTCTGGCTCTGGCTCTGGCTCTGGCTCTGGCTCTGGCTCTGGCTCTGGCTCTGGCTCTGGCTCTGGCTCTGGCTCTGGCTCTGGCTCTGGCTCTGGCTCTGGCTCTGGCTCTGGCTCTGGCTGGTCTGGTGATCTTTCTAGATTTCAAGAAAGCTTTTGATACACTTTGCCACGCGAACATCATTAAAATGCTGGAGAAGATAGGTATTCGTGGTCGAACATTGGATTGGTTTGCGACTTATCTTCGGGATAGAGATTTCAAAGTTAAAATATCGAACAGCTATAGCAATTTGCGAAATGTTGAATTTGGTGTACCTCAAGGGTCGATTCTAGGACCTCTCCTATTCATCATATATGTAAACGATAATGAATAATGAAACTAATGTTGATGATATGTATGATAAGTTAGCTGATATATTCAATGGTGTGTACGAAAAGTCCTATGTAAATATTAAAGTAAAGGAAAGAGAAAAACCAAATCCATGGATAACAGCGGAAATCCTAGATCTGTGTAAGACAAGAGATAAGCTGTACAATAAATGGAAAAGTAACAGACAATGCCAGAGTTACGAAAATCATTACAAATATTTCCGAAATTATGTAAATAAAAGGATTAAAACTATAAAATCGGAATATTACAAAAACAAATTTGCAGAGTATAGAAAGGATGCAAAGAGTACCTGGCGACTAATAAACAATTTACTAGGAAAAACCACCAATAACATCGATGAAACTATCAGCAGAAATTTCCCCTCGGCTTGCAATGCAACAGACATAGCCAACAAATTTGCTACACAATTCACTGATGAAATAAAGTCGATTATTCACAAATGCAACATAAAAACACACAATGGTAGAGAGACGAGTACAATTCAGTCAATGTTCTTTGGTCACGTATCGCAAACCGAGATAACGAACATTATGAACAAGATGAACGCAAATAAGGCTCCCGGCGTAGACAATATCAGGGCTAAGGACTTGAAACACTACTCGAGTGTCTTAGCACCCACAGTCACGCAATTGGTGACTAAGTCTTTGGAGGAAAGTCAATTTCCAAAGAAACTTAAAACAGCCATTGTCCGACCTATCTATAAGTCCGGGAAAAAATCCGATGTCTCGAACTACCGTCCTATCTCAATACTACCAGCGATTGACAAAGTGTTGGAAGAAGTAATGGCGAGAAGATTGCAAGACTATATTGCCAAATACCAAATTATAAATAAGAACCAGTATGGTTTCCTGAGAAACCGAAATGTAAATCAATTACTGAGTGAATTTGCTAATAATATAAACAGCAATCTCAATAAGAACTTCCACTCGCTGGTGATCTTTCTAGATTTCAAGAAAGCTTTTGATACACTTTGCCACGCGAACATCATTAAAATGCTGGAGAAGATAGGTATTCGTGGTCGAACATTGGATTGGTTTGCGAGTTATCTTCGGGATAGAGATTTCAAAGTTAAAATATCGAACAGCTATAGCAATTTGCGAAATGTTGAATTTGGTGTACCTCAAGGGTCGATTCTAGGACCTCTCCTATTCATCATATATGTAAACGATATGCTGTCTGTGTTGAAAAAGAGCGTCGGTTTTCAATATGCTGATGATACGGCCATAATTGTGAGCCACAAAGATATTAACATTGCCACTCAAACAATGCAATCAGAGTTCGATAATATTCTGCGATGGTGTCACGATAATAGTCTTGTTATAAACTCGAAGAAAACCAAGGTCATGCATATTCGTCCATATCACGTAATAAGAACACCAATAGAAATAAAGTTCCACAGTTTCGAATGCCTGCACAGGTCTCGTCAAACACCTGAGATAGATGACTGCGCAGAATATATTGATGCAGTTAGCGTGTATCGATATCTCGGATTGGAAGTAGACTGCAACTTTAAGTGGGACTACCACATAAAGTACTTATGCAGGAGACTTCGGCAGTCGACATATGCTCTTTACCACCTGAGCAACCACACGTCGTTTGAAGTACTGAAGCAAGTATACTACTCTCTGGTGGAGTCGATACTTCAGTACGGAATAACGGCGTGGGGTAATGCAGCGCAATATAGAATAATGGAACTTCAAAGGATTCAAAATAGAATATTCAAGATTCTCTCAATCGTACTTGTTATGTCGAAAATATGTGTAATCTAAGCGAAAACTTAAATATATTAAATGTAAGAAAACTTTTTCTCTTTAATGTAATCAACGAGACGTACAACGACACACGATTCAAACATCCGATCGACCATTGTGTCAACACCAGACAAAGGGCAAATGGACTCTTGAAGATCCCGAGGATCCACAACTCATATGGAAGACGACAACTTTCCTTTGTGGTTCCAACTATATTTAATCAACTTCCACGCTCTCTATGGAATATCCAGCCGATACACACACGAAAACGACAAATAAAAAATTATGTCTTATTAAATAATGTAAATCTGTAAAAATATACAATGAATTAATTTGTGTTCTAAAACTAACAAGAATTACTCAGAACTAGATGTGAATTCCTTTTGAATAATCTTCTGCAGAAAAGCCTCTAGGCTTCGCAGATTTCATATTGTCATATTATGTAATTTTAGTTTAAAAGTTTTAAATAATAATCTTATACGGCTAACCGATATCTTACATGGACTCTCCTCTACCGCTTCAAGGTTCCGTCCAGCATAGAAGAGATAACTCCATGGAGACGTTGGGAGGCATATAAGATATTGAATTGTGTTTTATAAATTGTAAATCTCTTTATGAAGACAATAAACTCAAACTCAAACTCAAACTCAACTCAAGCTCTGGCTCTGGCTCTGGCTCTGGCTCTGGCTCTGGCTCTGGCTCTGGCTCTGGCTCTGGCTCTGGCTCTGGCTCTGGCTCTGGCTCTGGCTCTGGCTCTGGCTCTGGCTCTGGCTCTGGCTCTGGCTCTGGCTCTGGCTCTGGCTCTGGCTCTGGCTCTGGCTCTGGCTCTGGCTCTGGCTCTGGCTCTGGCTCTGGCTCTGGCTCTGGCTCTGGCTCTGGCTCTGGCTCTGGCTCTGGCTCTGGCTCTGGCTCTGGCTCTGGCTCTGGCTCTGGCTCTGGCTCTGGCTCTGGCTCTGGCTCTGGCTCTGGCTCTGGCTCTGGCTCTGGCTCTGGCTCTGGCTCTGGCTCTGGCTCTGGCTCTGGCTCTGGCTCTGGCTTTGGTTCTGGCTCTGTATCTGTGCCTTTCCAATTCCCCTTCAATCCAGCTTTAATTTGACATCCTTCTCGCATTCCCTCCCATTCATCCATCCTCCGCCTCCCAGGACACCTCGTTACCGGGCGCCACACCACCGCGCGCCTCAGAACGAAACTTTTGCGAGGACTCTCTAACCACCGCGTGCCTACTGCACACTACACTTCGAGAACAAAACGCCGACGTAATCAGTGCATCGTGCATGGAAACTTTTTGAATTTTCCCGCAATTATCCTGGAGATCCTCCACAATGGGTCCCATTCCCCCCTCCCACCCCATTTCATAGTTCAGAATTTTAATGCAATCATTGTGTCTCGCAATTTAGAAAGTGTTTCTGTGGGGGGGTGAGGATTTGAGGCGCGCGTATGCGAACGCCAGGCACAGGCACTGAGTGGGGAGCCGAAGAATGCCCCATTGTCTGAGTCAATCGAGTGAAATGAAATGCAAGTCGTACTTCACACATTCGTTGTGAGGGAGAGAGCGTGTGTATCGCGCGCCTGAATGACAGCCGAGCGGATAGGCGGTGGGGGGCGGGTGGGTTGCGTTCCGCAAAAAAAGGATCTTCCACCTCCGCCTCCTCATCGTTTTTTTTCTATTCACTCGAATGCGAAATTCATCATCGTTTTGAATTTTCTCTCTTTCTTCACCCACTTCCCCCACCCCCTCTCTCGCGGAGCTTTTCATTAGTGAATGAGAGGCAAAAAGAGAAAAGGTGGTGCAGAGCTGGTCGCCGGGGAATGTGTGGGAGGGGAAGGGAGAGAAGCAGCAACAATGAATCAAAAAAAAAAAGAAGAAAAACGGAGAAGGGAAGAATTTAAAGAAAGAACCAACTGAATGGATACTGAAAGCATCTAGATACGTATGGCATGTGTGTGGGACGGTGACTTTGTCAGGGGCATTGTGCGCCACCTGTACATACAAACAGACAACACTGCACCCGCTCCTCGCTTCCACTGTGTGTGTTTGCTGATTAAAACGATGGTAATGAAAATAAAGGGATGCAACCGAGCGATGGGGCAGGGGGGGGGGGGGAAGGGGGAGACTTCGGTGAAAGGGAATGAAATGACAATTGAAATGTAGAATTGAATGGTAGCCTGAATGCGATTGTCCCCATTTTAGTATGCGCCCATTGAGCTAAGTAACAATTAAAGGCTTCTCTCTCGCTCTCGCTCTGTGTGTCTCTTTAGTGTTTGATTCTTCTCGAGAACAGATGGAGATACTTGCCAGATAGGAGATACTCTATGGATTGTGCATGCATTCAGATTTCAGTTTCAATGCATCAGCATCGTTGTCGTGGGCCCATAATGAGACGTACCTCGCAGCATTGTGCGGGTGAATGGAACAGATCCACTGGAGGTGATTCAATTAAAATAATTTTTTTCTTCTTCTCGTGTGGGGGACTGTGAAACAATGCGAACGACACGTGAGATAATTATTTTTATTAAAGTCAGTCAGGGGCTTGCAGTCTTTAGGTGGAAGGGTGCAGTTTTTGTGGAGGGTATTGAGCTGGAATGGTGGAAGAGTTGCACCAAAAAAAACACGTCCACATTCTACAGACTCCCACCAGTACCTAAACTAGCCTAGGAATGCATGCAAAGAATCCTGAGGAAGAGTCCACAGCCTTGTTCAGACAAATTTGAGCCTCAAATTCATAAGAAAGTGAAAGAAACGAAGAACCAGTGCCTTCCATCGCCAAAAAATGCGATCGACGACCTGTTTCAGCTCAAAACCTGGACGGGATCCTGTCGCCTTTTCAGTACTCTGCCACAGTTTCAAGCTTTATCGAGACGTCGACGTCGCTGCTGAGTAGAAAAATCAACAACTTCTCACATCATTCAAGGGATTCAGCGAGTTCTCCTTTTCAATCCCCTGACGCTACGCAACCAAATTTCTCTTGAGGATCATGAGAGTTTCAAGCACTGTCCCTGTCACAGTTTACAGCTCTACAGGGCACCAAAGATGCCTCTGAGTGCAGACGTCAACAACTCCCCAGATCTTTTGAGGAACTGCGCGAAATATCCTTTTCGGACCCCTGAGGATATGCAACAAAATTTATCATGAAATGGTGATTGCATGCATTGCCCCGTCCATGCATTTCCCCCGCGACCCCTTTAGTGGATCATGCGGGTCACTGATGATGATGATGATGATGGTGATTATGCAGGTTGGGCCATCTAGTGGTTTCTTTTTAAATCAAAAATAATTTTGACACTGGCAGCTGTTTCCCGCTCGAAATCTTGACAAGTCAGTATCATACTTCCGCAGAACAAAGCATCAGCCGCATCTCCTCTCATTCGAAACAACAGAAATCGATTTTTCTTCTCCAAATCCCATCAAATCCCTCGGCTTGTCCATTGTCTTGCTCTCATGTAATCCCCACGGTGGGCCCCTCCGCCGGCCAGGGATTGTCGTAGTTACATCACAAATCCCATCTCATTCCACTCGCTCGCCAGCTTAACTCTTTCACAATCGACTGAATCCCTGGATTACCCAACCGCCGTCCCCGCTCCGTTGCGAATCATCCGACAATCTCCAGATTCCGTCGGCAAAAAACTGAATATCTGCGCTAGACTTGTTGAGTTTATCCGGGCGATTGAACATCTGTCCGCCACCGGGTTCGGGTCAATCTCCGCACGTAATCTCCGAGACCCACCCCATCTCCTCCCCCACCCTCGTCTTGGTTTAGATTTTGAATTAATTAGTATCGCTGTGGATTGTGCCGTTCGTCCTGGCAACCACAAAGGAGCGTGATGTTAATTACGGAAACAAAGGCCTTCCACGTTTGCACACCAGAAGACCTTCGGCACCTTGGCTGCACAGTCACACCTTCGATGTGACTCTGCTCGCATGTTTGATGTGTGCACAGCCGAGCGCCCGGAAGCCCTGTAACCGCCATTGTACGGGAGTTCTCCATCAGTGATCCTTTAAAAGGGAAAATGTCGATTGTTCATGGATTCTGTGGTGGCTTTTGGGGTCGAGAACGGCGCCGCCGTCGAGGGAAACCCGTTTAATTGCATGTGGGCATGATGAGTGCGGGAGAGAGAAAAGGGGTCCTGGTTGATTAACAATCCAAAAATGTTCACGCCAACGCTGGAGCACTTCAGGGCTTACATGGTTACCCCGTGAGACACTTGGAGTCGGAGTCAAATGAAATTCGCTGTGTGACTTTGTATTGAGGCCTTAAAAATGCATTCGGTCTGGAACAGTACCTTCATTCAGTTGGCACAATCTGAGGGAGGGGAGAAGGAGCACTGGTGCCAGTTGCGTAGCCAACGCAGCAGCACTCCTCTAGGAACTCTGCTGGAAATGAAGTGAGGCGGTGGTTTGGCGATGGTTTGTGAACTCGAGTGAGTTTGTGTGGAGTCTTGGACACTTTGATGTTAAATGCGATGCATAACCAAAGGGGGTCGTGAAAGTTACTGCAAAATGGCGCCCAGGAGCAGGATTTTTGGAGCAGAAAAGCCAGAAAAGGGCAGAGGCTTGGTCTTAGTCGGTGGGCGAAAATTTTGGGCGAGGTTGGATATTTCCCGTCCAACTGGACTGGATTGGACGGGAAATGCCTCGCCTCATTTATGTAGAAGGCATTGCGGCGTCGGTCATGGTTTCAAGATCAGCCGCTGATGAGTGGGTGGCGGGAGAGGGCGAGGCATTAAAGACCAAATTGTGTGGGACTTACAGCAATAGCATCACGACGGGACATCAAGCCCATGATTGCCTAAAAAAATCACTTCCAGAAGTATCCTCAGAGTTCTCGAAGAGTTCCAGTAGAATCCTCAGAGTTCCCGAAGTATCCTCAAGAATCTGTTGCGCGGACGAGGAGCCAACAATCAACTTGCTGGAGCGCACGGGCCCGGGGACTGCTTTCAATCTGGTGAACACCGATTCCTTAGGGTCAAATTAACGCAAATTGACTCGAGACGCTCTCTGACTTTGGGACCATCTGTGATGTGCGAGAAATTTGAAATCCTTCTGACTGTGGAAATGAGGCACTTCATGAAGATATTTGCAGCAGAGTTGCAGAGTTTCGCGTTCATTTCTGCCACAGACCTTGACTTTGTGCCCATGCCCTTTGCCTATGGAGTTCATGCCCGACACGCAGATTTTCTTCTTCATTTTTGCTCCAGACCATGACTTACTCCAGAATTGTGTCTTCATTTCTGCTGCAGACCTTGACTAACTGCAGAGTTTCGTGTTCATCTCTGCAGCGGGTCTCGACTTACTGCAGAGTTTCGTACTCTTTTCTGCTGCAGACCTTGAGTTACTATCTGACTGTGGACACGTCTTCAAGAGACTTGCTGCAGAGTTTCGTGTTAATTTCTGCTGCAAACCTTAACTTACTTCAGGGTTTCGTCTTCATTCCTGCTACAGACATTAAGTTGGTGTCCATGCCCTCTGCTTGCGTAGTTCATGCACGTCTCAGAGAAATGTTCTGCAGAGTTTTGTCTTCATTTCTGCTGTAGACCTTGATTTACTGCAGGGTTTCGTCTTCAGTTCTGCTGCAGACTTTGATTTGCTGCAGAATTTCGTCTTCATTTCTGCTGCAGGTCTCGATTTACTGCAGAGTCTCGTGTTCATTTCTACTGCAGACCTAGATTTACTGTCCGTGGTCTCCGATGTGCACGTTTTCAAGAGACTTGCTGCCGAGTTTCGTAACCATTTCTGCTTCACTCCTTGTCTTACTGCAGATTTCGAGCAGTTCCTCAAGCCACTGGATGAGGCAAGTTCTTTGTGCAAAATTTGCTACGAAATGCGACGCTTCCTAAACCCCCAGCCATTTTTAAACAAGAACTAGTCCCAGAACCTGCAAAAAAAATCCCCCAAGCCGTCGCTTCAAGACCACATATCTCATACCACTGCCACCGTTCATCTTAACAAAAACCTAGACACATTCACTCTCTTCCCGAAGCTCCATTGTGACTGCTCCCTCAAGCCATTCAGTCGCCCCCCATGCCTCGTCACGCATACAATGCATCGCATGGAACAAAATCCCATCGAATGACTCACTTTCACTCCCGTCCGACCGACCAGCCATGGACACGTCCCCATTAGTGGGTGAGAAATGGTCTTCAAGACAGTTCCTGCAAATCATCTTCCGTCCGCGGCGCAAAAAGGCAGACCAGAGCCTTTTGACAGACGGACGCGATGCTTTCGTCCATTTCACTTATCTCTTGACCCCCGAAACTGTGAAGTGTTTCGCAGCATCAATCAATCAATTTTATCGATCGTGCACCGTGACTTGCACTCCACCGGGGCACATTCCCCACAAAATCTGGAGCGTCATCCCGTCTGGGCCGGACTGACCGCACACACATGTGTGTGCTCATTTCCATAAGTCCTTCGGGGACACTTGACAATGAGCTAAGTTCATCTCCGCGCACAAAAGGATGCGTCTGAAACTGAAACCACAGAAAAGGGATAAGCAGCTCTTGTGTCCCCGGGCTGAGGAGAATCGCTCGAGTGTTTTGGCGAACAATGCGGACAAGGAATTAGCAATCTTTTATCAATTTGCGTTCTTCTTGTGGGATTTTTTTATCCCAGTCCTTGAAGGACTCTCGTACTCTCTCTCTCCCTCTGCCCGGCGTTCGTCGAGATCCATCGCAAGATTCCAATCATGTGTGTGCGGGCAACAAAGAGCGGATAAAGATGACAATTCCAGAATCGAATCCTTGTTACCGTGCAAAGCAATCGAACAAGGACAATGCGAATGAGGAGATAAAAATTAATTCCCTCTGCGCTCTCGTGCACCTTGGCCGTCCTGTCCAGTCGTCATCGTCATCGTCATCATCGATGTGTGGCAGTCCATCTGACAGTTGTATCTTTCAGGTTCAATGGAATCCGATGGGATCGATCATGCTCGCATCGCATTTTGAACTCAATTTCGATGCGCAGACAATGGCGGCGATGCTTTGTGTGTGCCCTAATGGATTATGGACGAGTACGAGTATCTCGTCCTTTGCGTTGTTTGTCTTGCAGCAGATACCCTCATCTGTGTGAGGTTTTTGTGTGACTTTGTCTTGCGAGTTTCATTTTGAATATGGAATTGTGACGATTGTGCACGTCTTCTTGCACGGATTAGGATTTTGGATTCAATTCGAAATTGGATCCATTCCATTGTGCCGTTGTGTCTGTCGGGGATTATGCAACGTCGTATGAGGGCTTTGGGACGCGTTAAAATGCAACGTCAGATGGTCAAGAGCATGACAGACTCCCGCAGCATTCGGGACACATGTCCCACATTTAGCGTCGTTGCTCCGCCCTCCACCTTCCTTTCACTTTTTAACGACGTTCCATGCCGTCGAGCAGCACCGCGTCATCCCATCATGCCACTTGCTTCGGACTTTAAAGTTCCGTCTTCATTTCTGCTGCAGACCTTGATCTACTGCAGAGTTTCCTGTTAATTTCTGTTGCAGACCTTGACTTACGGCAGAGAATCGTGTTCTTTTCTGCTGCAGACATTGACTTACTGCAGAGTTTCGTCATCATTTCTGCTGCATACCTCGACTGGCTGCAGGGTTTCGTCTTCATTTGTGCTGCAGAGCTTGACTTACTGCCGAGTTTCGTGTTCATTTCTGCTGGAGACCTTGACTTGCTGCAGAGTTTCGTCTTCATTTCTGCTGGAGACCTTGACTTGCTGCAGAGTTTCGTGTTAATTTCTGCTGCAGACCTTGACTTACTGCAGAGTTTCGTGTTCATTTCTGCTGCAGACCTTGATTTACTGCCGAGTTTCGTGATAAATTTTGCTGCAGAACTTGATTCACTGCAGAGTTTCGTCCTCATTTCTGCTGCAGATCTTGACTTACTGCAGAGTTTTGTGTTCATTTCTGCTGCAGACCTCGACTGGCTCCAGACCTCGACTTACTACAAAGTTTCGTGTTCATTTCTGCTGCAGACCTCGACTGACTCCAGACTTCGACTTACTGCAGAATTTCGTGTTCATTTCTGGTGCAGACCTTGACTTACTGCAGAGTCGGAAATTAGATATGAGGGCGCATGAAAATACAACGTTTTCGACATCAGATGGTCAAGAAGACGACAGACTCGCGTATACGAGCAGCATTCGGGACACATGTCCCACATTTAGCGTCGTTGCTCCGCCCACTAGGCGTCGCCCTCCACCATCCTTTCACTTTTTAACGACGTTCCATGCCGTCGACCAGCACCGCGTCATCCCATCAGGCCACTTCCGTCAGACTTTAAAGTTTGCCACACGTTTCATTGCCATTTCCCACCTTCTCCACCCCACTTGAAAACCCTTTAAAATCTGCTGCAACTGTCAGCGTCACCGTCTAATGGCGGCGCACCCATTTGCGAAATATTTCCACGACCATGACAAATTGATTTTCACACATTTTCACGGCCCGTCATAATGGATGTGCCCAGCCTCGCACCCGTTCCCCCGAGCGGCTCGAACTATTTTCCGACTGTTACACCCCGGGAACATTAAAACATCCTTAACCGCCCAACAGCGACGTTCGTTGATCCCACGTTCCACAACGCCGAGCAGCACGGCGAAGGAGATTCGCAAAAAATAAGAAAGGACTCCCAATCCCAAACACCATTTGGCACTTTACCACAAGTCAATGTTGAGAGTTTTATTGCCTCCAGCGTCGCAGCGAACAACAACAACGACAAAAAAAGGATTACATCCTGTTCGAGCGAAAGGTCATTTGTACCACAGCCACCACGAGCTGCGCGGCACCTCCCATCCCCGCCGCAGGGGCTGTAAATCAAAGAGTTAATGAAGTCACTAGATTCAATTTAAACTGCTCACTATTGATCCGGTTTATCGACGACGGCAGGCCTCTGCGTAACCCTTTTAGGCGTCAGTCAACCCCCGGGGGCAGCTCGGAGCGGGATTGCCTGCCTGTTGCCGCCACCCCGCTGCTCGGCTGTATCCGAGAGGGAGACGGGACGAAAAACCGTGTCCTTGCAAAAAAATGAAAGGAAAAAAATTAAAAAACTGCCAAATCGGTAGTTACGCCCCGAATTGAAAAATCGATTTAAATAAAATATCGCTCGCCTCAGCCCGGGAGATGGTCGCATCGGCAAGGGGTGAACGGGTGCGCGGATAATGACTCAATTATGCCCTATCAGCAGCCAGAGAGACATCATCATCATCTGCCATCGGGAAGTAATAAATTTAAATTCAAATCAAAGACACAAATTTGAATCCGGGGACGGAAACAATGACAACTTCCAGAGCAGATTTGCGAAATCGATGCGATGAATGCCAGTTAATGACCGTTACGAATCATTTTTGCAAACAAATTCGAAAGTGAGCATCTGTGAGGTTGTCGCGCACGCAATGTGATGAGGTTTTGCCCGATGGGCGATTTGCATGGAAGGAGGTTTGTGTGGCAGTGGGACAGACTTTTTGGCGACTCACTGAGAGGAGGCTGGGTAGTGAATGGTGTTTTCGAGGAGAGTTGAACATCCTATTAGGCCCAAGGGCTATAAAGGTTTTCGCCTAAAGGTAGCGCTGAACGACGAACATGCTCGTGCTCGCCAAACTTTCTCGTGCTCGCGGAACTTGCTCGTGCTCGCCGAACTTGCCCGAACTTGTGCTCGCCGAACATGCTCGTGCTCGCCGAACTCGCTCGTGCTCGCCGAACTTTCTCGTGCTCGCCGAACTTTCTCGTGCTCGCCGAACATGCTCGTGCTCGCCGAACTTTCTCGTGCTCGCCGAACTCGCTCGTGCTCGACGAACTTGCTCGTGCTCGACGAACTTGCTGGTGCTCGCCGAACTTTCTCGTGCTCGCCGAACTCGCTCGTGCTCGACGAACTTGCCCGTGCTCGCCGCATTTTCGTCGTGTATGAGCTGGTTCGCGAGCCGCTCGCTGTTGGAGAAAAATTTCCATTTTGTCTTGTTCGTTGGCTTTGATGTTCGCGGCGTAGGGCCAAGTTTCTCGAGCAAACCTCATTTTTGCTGTGAACGTCGCCGAGTGGATATCGCGGATTAAGAGTCTCATGCTCTACCGACTGAGCTAACCGGGCACTATATCGCGGATTAAGCACAATGTCAACAGTCAGCCACGATTTTATCGAGGAACTCATTCCATATCACACATGTTGACGGTTTGAAGAAACAACACGAAATGAATGCGTCGCAAACGAGCAATTTCGGTGAGCATGTCCATCGTTTAAGGCTCCCTTAAGCAATATTAGTGTCAATTTCTGTTTAGGACGTAGAGGATGTTTGGGAGCTATCATCAGTTTTGGCTAAGTGAGTAACAGTGGTCCCCTTAGATCTGTGGTCTTAGCGCTCGCTCAGATCGCGAGGTCTAAGGTTCGAATCCTGTGGCAGTACTTGTTTTCTTTTTTTTTTCTCTCTCTCTGTTTTGTTCCAATTTCATCCGGTTCTGGTACCATGAAGCGGGGTAATCTGGTGATCAGCGGCATTGCGGATGGCATGATGATCTTTAGATCTGTGACTCTCCAAAAGACAAAGAGGACAGCTAGACCAATCCACTTTAGTCCCCGTCTGACTTTTGCAGATGGAACGTGGTTAATGAGAGCAGAGAAAACAAAAAAGTGAAGTGAAGTGAGCAGGGAAAGAAAAGTAGGAAATGCATGTTCGGTTGAGGGGAAAACCATTGATTTTATTCTTCCGATTGTAGTATTTCGAGATTTCCCACGGATTTTGGCTGTTTTGGAAGAGGATACCGGCGAGAGACATTCGCAGCCCACCCGGAACATCGAAAGGCCATCCCGAGTGAAGCATTTTCCAGCAGAGAAGCAGAGAAAAAGGAGAACCAGCTTACGACATCGCATTCTGCAAGTAAGGTGTACGTAGTTTTTTTTTGTGTATGCCCGACTCGGCCGCAAAAGCGGTGATTATTTTTTGAGTGGGTGAAGTAAATCCTTAGTCGCGTTAAGCGAAAGAAAATTAGAGATCCAAGTGGTGGCGGTGTGCGTTCGCGCTCGCAGTTTTGAAACAACCGGGTCGTGAGAAGCGAGGTTCGAATCTCAGACAGGGAAGATCGTGTCCTTCTTTTTTTTCGAAAGGCGTTATGCATTCTTTTTTTTGGATTTGATGTTAACTGTAAATTAAAATAAGCAAAAATTGTATAGTTTTAAGGAAATAAAGGCCATTGTCATATTTAAGCGGACTGACATCTATTGCCGCGATTCATAAGGTGGTTCATCGTACGGGAAGTCAATTGCACGGCGGTCATAAAAGGAAAAAAGCTAAAGGTAAAGACCACGGCCTTTCGCCACGGCTGGTCAGGCACCCTCCCGGTCGAGGTCGCGCGAGTTATATTTGTTTACGACGACTTCCGACAATTTCCATTAAAAACAACTTTATTTCGACCTTCTCGTTTAAATTACAATCCATCAAAGAATTCTCGGATGTCATATGCACCGACATCGGCCCATGCCATTCACTTGCTCGAATTGTTGTCGCCAGCAGAATGGCACGATCGTCGTTGCAGGATCAGAGTCAGCGAAAATATGTTCATTCAAAATATACTCGGAGGTGGTCGTTGAACCTCTGATACTTCCGCTAACTCGATGCCTGCTGTACATATAACACGCGTAGGTCAGGAAATCGGTGTAACAATCCCGCGGGGTTACGTCTGCTGATTTTAAACGAATTTAGTGGACAGAACTAAGAGACATTGTCTTGGATATTTAACGCTCGAAACTTGACAAGAAGCTGGTTCTTCCAGCTTCCAGCTGGTCCCTCAGGAAAGACATTTCAGCCATAAATTGGGATTAGAAACAAAAAAACTCGAAAAAATCAATAAAATTTTGAAAAATGCGCAAATCTCGGAAACCGTTCCCCTAGCATCAATTTCCGTTTCGTTAGCTTTTACACATCGATGCTGGCGTTCAACACGAAATTGTTGGCCATCATTTGCGAAATGAAATGGAGCAGTTTCTGTTTGCCTTGCACTCGATGCTGGCGTGCAAGACGAACTTTTTGAGCCAACATTTGCGGCAATAGCTCTAAAGGGGTTTCGTTAGTTCTGCTCTGCTGCGCCCATGAATTGTGATCAGAAATGTCACAAAAAATCAATTCGTTTTAAAAAATTCGTCATGTTCGAAATCGGTGCACCTGGCGACGATTTATCTTTTCTTTGCTTTTATGCCGTGATGTTCGTATTCAAACGAACATTTCGAAGCAACACTTGTGGCCCTGGTTCTGCAAGGCTTGTGCTAAGGTGAAAAAGGCCGCAAAAAGCACTTAATTTAAAAAAAAACGGTGAGTCTGGCGTCGAGTTCTGTTTTCTTAGCTTTTACGCCTCGATTCTGGTATTCAAAAGATTATTTTGAGCCGACACTTGTGGCCCTGAGTCTAAAGGCTTGCACGCTGTGGCCATAAGTTGACTTAAGAAAAGTCCCAAAAAGCACTTCATTTTAAAATATTCGTCATATCTCCAAAACGATGAGTCTGGCGTCCAAAATGGAATGGAGCAGTTTCTCTTCGCCTTTCAGACTCGATGCTGACCTGCGAGACGAACATTTTGAACCATCATTTGCGGCCATAGCTCTAAATCAAGAAGGTCGAAATAACCATATCATTTCGAACACTGCGCCTTATTTGCAAAACGATGCGTCAGACACCAATTTGAATTTCTAGACTTTCGTTCAGGGTGTAAACATGAGTGATTTGAGACAACATTTGTGGCCCTATATCTAATGGCTTTAATGCTGTGGCCATGACTTCTGATCAGAAAGGTGGAAAATGCACTTCATTTTGAAAAATGCGCCATATCTCGAAAATGGTGCGACTGGCGTCGATTTGATATTCTAGACTTCGATTAAACACGAATAGGTTGAGCCAACATTTACGGACCTAGCTATAAAGACTTGCACACTGTGGCCGCGAACAGGCGGAAATGTCGCTGAAAGCAATTTATCAGATTTGGAGTCACCATATCTCGAAAACCGTCTGCCTGGGGCTTCTATCTTCGGTGGAGGCGCTCATAGTGAATCATGTGAGGTAAGGCCCTAGGTCTAAACGCTTGCACACTTTAATCATAAGCTGAGGTACGAAAGTTCTCAAAAGCACTGCATTTTAAAAATGCGCCATAATTTGACAACAAACTTTAACGCCTCCATGTTGGCGTTCAAATCGAACAAATTGAGTAAAAATTTGTGGCCCTAGCTAAAAAGGCTTTCACAACGTGGTCATAAATTAGAAAGAAGATGCTCGAAAACAGAAACTCATTTATTGGAAAATTCACCATATCTACAAAACGGTACGTCTGGCGTCAATTTGAACTTCTGGACTTCGAATCAGGCTTTGAACACGGATGATGTGATCCAATATTTGTGGTCATAGGTCTAATGACTTGGACGCTATGGCCATGGGCTTATGTCAGAGAAGTCGAAAAAAGCAATTAATTGAAAAAATGCGACATATCTCGAAAACGTTGCATCTGGCATCGATTTAAATTTCTTGACTTCGATTTAGGCATTGAAAACGAGTGAATTGAGTCAACATTTGTGGCCCTAGGTCTTAAGGATTACACGTTGTAGCTATGAGCTACCGCCAAGAACGTCAAAAAGGCAATTAATTTTGAAAAATTCACCATATCTTGAAATCGGTGCAACTGGCGTCGATTTCAACTACAGGCCTTAATTCAGGCTTTGAACACGAATGCTTTGAGTTAACATTTGTGGCACTCCGTCTAAAGGCTTGGACGCTATTAGCTGGCATTGAAAACGTTGGAAAAGCAATACATTTTGAAAAAATCGTCATATTCCGAAAAGTGTGCACCTGGCATCGATTTGAACTTTTAGACTGCAATTCAAAGTTTGAACTCGAATGATTTGAGCTGAAATTTATGGCTCTCTGTTTAAAGGCCTGGACGATATGAAATGGCGTCAAAAACGTCGAAGTAAGCATTTAATTTTGGAAAATGCTTCATATCTCGAAAACGGTGTGTCTGGCGTCGACACTCAAAGCGAGTGTTTTGAGCCTTCATTTGTGACCCTGGTTTGGACTCTGTGACCGTGAATTGGGATCAGAGAGCTCGAAAAGGCAATTAATTTTGAAAAACTGCGCCATATCTCGAAAACAGTGCATCTGGTGTCGATTTGAACATTTTGACTTCGATTCAGGGTTTGAAATCGAATGATTTTAGCTAAAATTTGTGGCTCTAGATCTAAAGGCTTGCACGCTGTGGTCATGAGCTGGCGTCGGAGAGGTCGAAAATAGCAATAAATTTTGAAAATTCACCATATCTCGAGAACGGTGAATTTGCCATCCATTTAGGCATCGACGCAGGCATTCAAAACAAACGTTTTTTGATAGATCAACCGACAGCATCACTCTTCCGTCTTCATCCCTTCAATTTCCTTCTAGCGGCCACCCCAAAGAATGGCATGAATCTGACCCAAATTGGTCCACATATCGACTCCCGTTCATCTCGAACGCCTCTCTGTGACAACAAATGATTCAAAAGTGACAGTGTTCGCATTCCACAAAACCAGCCATTGTCCACAATTCTAAGAACGCTTCAATGCCCCGTAGAACCGAGCGGCAAGACAGTTCCGCAACATTGTCAGCGAGTGCTAATGAAAGTAATAAGCCCCCTCTCCCTCCTTCGCCCACCCTCTTTCAATCAGAACTCCGTCCGTGCATCCAATTTCGATCGCACCGAAAATAAGCAAAAAGCAGTTTCCATCCATTCTTTCGATTGAATTCCGAAAGTTTTCGCACGCCTTTTGTTTGATCGTTATTTCTTGCATCCATCCCCCATTCATGGGAGCTCTGCTCGCCTTTCTCCCGCCGTCTTCTTCTTCTCTCCAGATAGTACTTTCTTCGCGCAGTCTGTTTATGCAGTACTAAGCACTTCACTCTTTTCTCTCTCTCGCCTTCTGCCCCCATCGCCCCACACCATTCAGCAGCAACGTCAATTGGAGGCAGCTTTGTGTCCAATTAGAATGTATCTCTCCATTCAATAGACGGCCCACTCCACGACGCGGAGCCGGGGACTCCTTATCAGCGATGAGACACTACGCACATTCTGCCCCCGAAAATGAAAATAAATAAACAAGCTGAAGAAAGAATTCGTCACACTTACTGCGGGAGTCGCAGAAAGAAAAGCGCTTCCCCTTCGTGCGCTTGTGGCAGGGGATGCGGGCGACCCTTGGTATATAAGGCAACAGCCACACCAGCCATTCACAGCCGCTGAGAGGGTGGATGCGAGTGCCAAGGTTCCTCCTCGCTCGCCACGCGAATCCAATTGGAAACGCCTCCCGTGAGGGCAGATACCAACCACCTGCTGTGGCACTTGTGCGCGCTCTGCGACGAAACTGGTTGCTCCCTCGTCTAACCGGTCTTGTGTGTGACACCAACACCAACACCGCCAGGGATGGCTCTCCATCGGACTGCACATGAGCGAGTGTGTGAGTGGGTGTGAGTGTGTGCGTGTGTGCCCACTGCGACTTGACGCGTTCGGTTCGATGTGGGGAGAGAGCGAGTCGCACCTCTGCCCTGCTTGCTACACGGCGCTGCTGGTGTTTCGAGGAATTTTCTAGCTTCGCCCTAAGACAATACCAATCACAAATCGAATACACAGTGAACCAATCAGACAACAATGGCGGGATTATGGCAAAAAGGAAGCTGAGGGCCGCAGAGAGGCTGCCGTCTTGTGTTGGTATTCCGGCCGCAGAGCGCGCGTCAATCGCATTTGTTCGGACGCCACGGGAACGGAATTCGTCGTGAACGTGAACGGGTGCGTTCTCAAACTTCCACAGATACTTGTCGTACTTGTCGTCGTTGTACTCAAACCGCCACCGCCATCGCCATCGCCGCCGCATTTCGGGGCTCATCGGTTCGAGTGTATTAGTATACGTGAGTGTGTGTGTGAAAAGTGTTTTGCTATAATTTGTTCGTTGTTTTGTTGTTTTTGCTCTCGCCCTTCCTTGCTCCTGGCGGATTTTTATGGATTTCGATTTCGACAGGCACTGCCTGGATGTGTGTGGCGTGGGGTGGCCCGAGAGGGGTTGCATCGTTGCATGCAAAGTGAATTGGCAAACGTTCGGATGCGGATGTGGATGGTGACAACAAGAAACGTGTGGAAATGAGTGGTTTTTGAAAAGCCTCGAGATAGTGTCTAAGGTCAGATGATGTGTTGGGGCTAAGGCTGAGGTGAAATTGGTTTCAAAATTGTAACTCACTGACATCTTCTTCTTGTGGCGGTACAGTCCAGGGTGGACCTGGACCTTAACCAACAGACTCTCCAGCTGGCGGGATCTTTTGCTAGCTGCCGCCAAGTTGATTGAGGTCCCCGACATCTGTTCCGTGTTTTAAAGCAACCGGGTCTGTTCAGGGCGACGGTCTTTTAAGATGTTGACGGTGACATAAAAGGAAATGGCACATCCATGTCCAAGTCGCTTCAAAACCTTTGACAGACTTCGCAGCTCTTCAAGCTGAAGTCGAGACAATTTCATGTTTAACACGTTGAGTGCCACATGATGCCACTTTTGCCTCACACGAATTTGGGCTTGCTGTGCCGCGTGAGACCAGAGTGCACTCGAAGTGTCAATAAAAAAAAATCCGTGGCTTGTGGGGACAGTTTTTCGGATTGTATGGTGGCACTCAACGTGTTAAGCGAATTCAGTCGTCGAATCAAAGAATTTTCCGACTTTCCCACAACCGTTGAGACACCCTCGAAAGCACTCCCAACTCTCCGTCGGTTAGATTGATGTAAATGACGGAGAAAGTCCTTAAAGCTTCCAATGAAAAAACCCAAACATTTTATGTTCGATAATTTGATGATTTAAAAAATGCGCCATATCTCGGAAACGGTGAGTCCGTCGTCGATTTTCTTTACATTAACTTTTACAGCTCCGTGCTGGTGTTCAAATCGAACAATTTGAGCCGAAATTTGTAGCCCTAGCTATAAAGTCTTCCTCGGCGTGGCCATGATTTGAAAAGAGGAAGGTGAAAAACAGCAACAGATTTTGGAAAATTTACCATATCTGCAAAATGGAAGATTTTACTTGAAGTACCTCCTGGAGTGTACATTCAAGTCTCCTGATAAATATTAAGTCACTCGGTCCCTTTTTTAGCCAGCAAGTTCCCGGCGGCTACCAATAGATGGCGGTGTCGTCAAAGAATTTCGGTTAGTTTTCGAACACAAACTTTTTTCATTCTTGTGACGCCACCACACATTTGCCTTCAAGTTCATCGTATGCGTAGTTACTTCACTGTCACCTGCTGCCTGCCAAATCCTGCCGGAATAATTTGCCTCTAGATGGTGTCCAAGCTGAACAACAAACGTCTATCCTTAGATGCTTCTGTCAACCCTCCGGAAACTTCTAAACTTCTTCTAAACTATACTTCAGTCGCTCCTCTTCCTTTCACTCTTAATTCTACCAATCCAAGAAAGGATTGAGTCAATGTCTGAATGATTTTTCGTGTTTTCATTGGGCAATGCTTTATATCAGAGGAAGAAGATTCCAACCCCCGATGCAGGCGTTCAAAACGAACAAACTTCTAGACTTCCATTCAGGCTACGACGAATAATTTGAGTTAACATTTGTGGCCCTAGGTCTAAAGGCTTGCACGCTGTGATCATGAGATGGCGTCAGAGAGGTTGACGAGCAATTAATTTTGAAAAAAAGCGTTATATCCCAAAAACGGTGTATCTGACGTCGATTTTCTATTTGTTAACTTCTATACCTCGGTGTTGGCGATCAAAGCGAGTATTTCGAGTCAATATTTGGGGCCCTAGCTTGGACCCTGAGACCCTGAATTGGGATCAGAAAGTTCGACAAGGCAATTAATTCTAAAAAAAAATGCGCTATATCTCGAAAAAAGTGCATCTGGTATCGATTTGAAGTCTAACGATTTAGTGTTTGAATGCGAATGATTTAACCCAACATTTGTGGCCCTGATGTCACTTGCTTTCTACGTCGTCTACGTCTAGTGTCATTAGAAGGAAAGCCTTGAAAAGTGCTCTAACCATTGTCCCTTTCGGTCCTAAGTAAATGATTATCCAGTGCAACTCATACATCATCTCTTCTTTACGTGTACCAATTTAAAATGTTTTATGTTGATCAACAGAATGTCTCTTCTTCTTTTTATTGGGCTACGGGCTCGACCCTGCCTGAGCTTCATCTTCTTTTTGTGACGCCACTGTCCGGGCTGGACGTGACGAGAGCCCAGTTTTGCAGTTGCACCTCATGCTCGAGCACAGCTCGAAGCGGACTAGTCCGTGTAGATTAAAGATGTTTGCCTCCTCTCATTGATGTGCCAAATGTGTAATGTCCTGGCATCAAAATAATTGACCACATGTGTCTCAAAAAGACTGGCCTTACTTTGGTTACCATTCTATTCACAAGTACATTTTGAAGACATGGTACATCATTTTTTTTGAAAATTAATCAGATTTAAGGGCCGTCTGAAATCGTAAGCTTATGTCAAAATCAAAGCAAATAGTAGCCAAAATCATCGTCAAATTTTAATTCGCTTTTAGAGACTGATGGATAATAGCCGTCAACTGAAGTTTGCATGCGTAGCGAGTGATTCACTTCGCTTTCGCGTAAGTCAAATGCAAAAGTAGCCGAACTTAACGAAATTGAACGAAGTGAACGAACTTAACGAAACTGAGCGAAGCTGTCAAACGATATTTGCATACGTAGAGAGCGATTCATTTTGCTCCCATCTAAGTAGGCAAAAGTGGACGAACTTAACGAAACTGAACGAAGCGGTGGGGTTAGGTAACAGGGCTGCTAGTGAGTTCACCAGCACTCTTAGACCATGTGATACCCACAGTCAGACTACTTCCACTGATCGACCGCTCCAGTGATAATAATAATAATAATGGCGGCGCTACAGTCCGAGGTGGACCTGGGCCTAGCTTCTCAGCACCCACTCGTGTTGTGCGTGCTATTGTTCTCTCACGAGTGGAGGGCACCTACAGTTTAATGCCGACTCCGAACGGCGAGATTGAGAAGCTTTTTCTAGACAGTTCTACTCTTTGAGCATTGTCAGTGACTCGAAAGAGGTGGAGCCGTGAAAAAATTGTTGATGTTTTTTCGAGATTTGACCGACGACTTCGAGCGTAGTAGTCGACTCACCTACCCACTACGCCACGGCGCCCACAACCGCTCCAGTGATAGCGCCGTTAATTTGATCCCAACGGCAAAAGGCGACTGTACCAGGTTTGAAAAACCGAATAAAAGCGTATTAAATTTGCTTTCACTGGGATTCGAACCTGCGACCCCTCTTACTTAGGGCAGGCACTTAACCAACTCGCCGATGTATGTTTTTCACATGGATTACTTAGACTCCATTGTTGCATTCTCTACGCAGCATGAAACAAATCAACCATGACCAAGAAAATGGTGATTCTCCACCATTTCTGTCAAAAAAACACTCTTCTCAGCGACTCTGATTCAACGTCTCTGTCCTGGGCGCCGCGATGATAAACATGTAGAGTGCATCTTCATATGCCAGTCACGTTTTTTTTGTGACAATGAGGCTCAAATTGTCCCTACCTCAGCGTTTTTGAAGTCAGATTTATGACCTACGACTATGACTATGACTCATTTCAACTTGGAAAACAGAGCACAAACTTCGAAACAATCCATCAAATGAGGAGATTAGAGCACCGTCCATGAAACAGTCCATCAAGCGAGAGTGGGGCAGGAAAACGTGTTGCACAAGGGAATCTTGTTTTTTGATTGAAACGGGGGAGAGTCAAGTTTCCTTCGAACTCTCAAAATGGTGACTGACTTTGGAATTTTTTTGAGAAACACTACTGGAGCTCAGACTCAAAAATCCATTGTACTGCTAGGTAGCAACCTACTGCAGTGCCGTTAATTTGATCCCAACGACAAATGGTGGTCCATTATTAACTTTGCTTTCACTGGGACTCGAACCTGGGACCCCCCTAACTTGGGGCAGGCACCTAGCCAACTGCGCCATCCAGTCGTTGCGGCGGTCCTATACCCAGCTCCTTAGATCGTGCAGGGTCTTGGCTTCGTCGGGTCGTGTCGTTAACCGTTCAACTGAGGGACTGTCGAAAAGTGCATGGAAAGTGTTAATAAACTCGGATTTGCTTGCTTTTCGTTAGACAAACTCTCGTCAGCATTTATCCAACTGCGCCATCCAGACTTTGGAATTGAATCCTATTTTTCTTGGCAGATCATGAGGAGGTTTTCTGGATGAGCGCAAGTTTGCATCCAGGCAAAACTATGGTCGTTTTGGATTTGATCGCTGCTGAAGCGATTTTGCGGAATTCTCGTATGGATTAGGCCGTTGGGGGGCATTTCGAAAAACACTGTCGATTGGCAGGCGACGCAGTTTTTTTCACTTTCTCGTGGCAAAGATTATCGAGACTTATCACATCCAGCCTTGAGTGATGACAGCGTCAGTCTCTAGTCGAGACGAAGGAAAATTGAAGGAAGAACGAAGGTGAAGGGTCCGAGCGTCTTATACGGACAGCGACATTCTATCGTCGTAGTCGTTCAATCGTTCAAGCAAACCGAAGTCACTCCATGAACCTCTCTTCTTTTACAGAGTCAAGGGCTCCGACCAAGCAGGCAACTGATGCTATTTATTGGCTGTAATTCGGAAACTAGTAGGCCTAGGACCAGGGCTCAAAATGTTCGTATTGAATCCCTGCACAAGAGTTGTCATGGTCAACACTGAAGCCAGCCTCACTACTTTCGAGAACAAGGTGGTTTTTCGCAACTTTTTGTGTCAAAATGTCAAGTCAGTCGGTGGATTTCGATTAGGAAGGGAAGATCGGGCGCTTCCAGACCTCCCATCGCACTCTAGGCTTGGTGATGGACAGGGTTTTGAAGTCAACTAACTTGATGACAGTTGATTTGTGGCAAATCTGGATCCTCATTCATTCAAATTTCTAAGAGGATCGTCCGCTTTTAGACCTGTGATGCGATGGAAGATCTAGAGGCGATCGATCTTCTCTTTCTCTTCAAAATCGGGCGCTTCCAGATCTCCCATTGCACCACAGGCTAGATAATGGGCAGAGTTTGGGGCCTGTGGTGCGATAGGAGATCTGGAAGGGACTTTCCTCATCGAAATCCAGCGACTTGCTTGTCACTTTGACACTAAAAGTTGCGAAAAACCACCTTTTTTGCGAAAATAGAGAGTCTGGCTTCACGACAATTGATTGGAAGCAAGCAATTATTCAAATTTCTACGAGGAGTGCTCTTTTCGACCCATGGTGCGATGGAAGATCTAGAAGCGATCGATCTTCTCTTGCTCATCAAAATCCACCGACTGACTTGTCGTCCTCTTTCAGACCTTCCATCGCACTACAGACTTTTTTTTCGGAGGATTTTTGAAGCACTCTTGGAGCACTCAGACGCAAAAGTGGTCCATTGTACGGTCAGGTAGCAACCTACTCCAGTGCCGTTAATTTGATCCCAACGACCAATGGTGACAGAATCAGATTCGATTTCACTGGGATTCGAACCTGGGACCTCTCTAACTTAGGGCAGCCACCTAACCAACTGCGCCATCCAGTCGTTTTCACTACAGACTTGGTGATGGCCATAGTTTTAAATTCAGTTAACATGACGATAGTTGATATTTGAACGATCAAATTTAAGGGCCGTCCGAAATCGTAAGCTTATGTCAAAACCAAAACAAAAAGTTGTCAAAATCATCGTCAAATTTCTGAAACTGATGGATAATAGCCGTTAACTGACGTTTGTACGCGTAGCGGGTGATTCCCTTCGCTTCCGCGTAAGTCAAATGCAAAAGTGACTGAACTTAACGAACTTAACGAAACTGAGCGAAGCTGTCAACCGACATTTGCATACGTAGAGAGCGATTCATTTGGCTCCCACCTAAGTAGGCAAAAGTAAACGAACTTAACGAAACAGAGACAACTGAATAGCGCAGTTGACATGACGATAGTTGATTGGAAGCAAATCGGGATCTTCATTCGTCCAAATTTCTAAGGAGATCGTCCTCTTTGAGGTCTTCCTTCTTCTTCTTCGTTGACAGTGGACCATCTTTCGTTCAGATTTTCAAACTTCAGCTTATGGTTGAGGGTATATTGCACCGCGACCTTTAAGATCTATTGTGCCAGCTCAAGCTTAGTTTCTAACGTCCACCCTCCTTAAAGCGTGCCTTCATCTCTTCAAACTCGTGCACTTCCTCTCTATCGACTCACCATCGAGTGTGTCAAAAGGCGATCTCCATGGAGACGAAGACTTGCAAACGAACGGTCGAAAGGTTATCTCGCCGTCAAGTTCTGTGACTCATCAGGAGAAAAAAAGAAGGAGATTCGATTGTCCTGACCCACTGGGAGTTCACAGCGCCTCCAGTCCAGTGCCACACGGAAATGTGTGTCCACTCGCCCGATAATCGATCAGAAAATAACCCAAAGCCCGATGTGAATGTGAATAACCCCCGAATCGACGAAACGGCAAAACGGGTCGCCCCCAAGCCCACGGCACCTCCATGCGACGTGTGTCATTTCGCAGTCCAACACGATGAATTCACCCCCAAAAAGCATCGAACAACTCCACCCCCTCGGCACCCAACATCGCTCGCGAGTTTGTGAGTGTTGTGTCCTCCCAAACACGCGCACTCTTCAGTGTGTTGGTGTCCAGGGTACATCCCTCTTGAAAAAAATCCTTCCTTCCCCAAGCCAGCACTCACACATCGCCAGTCGGCCGCTGTCTCTCTCTCGCGCGCGCTCGCTGCCTGCGGGTGTGTGAGTGCGGGGGCTAGAGAGCACAGTTGCGGGGCCACCCAAGCCTGGTTGGTTAGTTTCGTTACGTACTCCATTCGGCATTCACCACCACCACCTCGTCGTCGTCCCCCCTCTCCCATCCGGCGTCAAACGAGTTTAGAAACCGAAGGAGAACCTCTCCACACAGAGACACCCACCGACGACGCACACACGTCCAACCGGAATGCCACCACAAAACGAAGAACAACGCCAGCCGAGAGCAGAGCAAAATAACGAATAATATCTCTCGACAGAGGGCACCAGCAACAACAACAAAAAAACACAAAAAAAAACAGTAATAATTCCTTAAATGTGAATTGAAGAAACAAATAGAAATGTCAGTTTAGTTGAGGGTTTTTGCAGGTTTAGTTGTGAAAAAATTTCGACACAACAGCGGTGGCTATTATTAGCGCGTATCTGCGGCAATTGCAGACCTGGAGACGCATCTGGCGAAGTGACGACTGCGACCTGCGACCGTTGGACGTCGCCGATTGTGCTCGAATTCGAGTGTCAAATGTTGCAGATACATTGTGTGCTTGAATGACAGTTCGTTTCTGTGGAAAAAAGACTCAAGACCGACGGCAAATTCGAGTTCGATCTTTTTGTGTGTTCTGTGCGCCGTTTGTCCGTGACTTTGGTGACACACTAGCCGCGCTTAGCGACTCTTTCAAGTCTTTCAAGTCTTTCAAGCGTTTCCAAGCGCGCCCGCATCTGTATCCGTGGCTGAGTGAGAGTGTCTAATCAATTGTTGATCGTCGCATCTAGACGTGAAAAGAGGATCGCGTAAGAAGTTCGAACCAACCAATCGGCCAGCAACTTGCGAGTCGTCTTCTCTGTGTTCTGTGCTTTTTTGTGTGAGTTCTCGGAGTGAAGTGCTGTGTATCTTTCGTTCATTTTTGTGTATTTAAAAATCGATAATCACATCGAATAAGCGAGCGATCAGGAAATGACACAACGTCCAAGGTGAGTTTGTTGATTCTTTCCCGGGCTCGGGGAAACCGATCCGTGTATCTGTGTATCTTTTTGTGTGTTTTTTTGTGTCATTTTTGAGTTGGCGAGAATCTGAAATCGGATCTATTCGGGGGCACAATGGATGTGATAATACGCTTCGATTTGGGGTTTTGTTTTGTTTGCCTGTTATATCATGTCGCCGTGGGGGGATGGGATGGGTTTTACTCGGTGTTTGCCCGTTCTGTTAGCGACGAAGCTTAGGGAGATGTGAAGTGATGTTCTAAGAGCTTCGGGGCTTTGTTTACAACTTGTTGAGAGGTAAATGCGATGCGAGATGCATTTTTGAGTGCGCCAGCGACGGGGCTAAGTGGTGCAGTCTATGAGATACAAATAATGCGTCTTACAACGGCTGACAGTGCTGCTGGGGGCCTATGATCGCCTTACGATTGTTATGAGCCAATTTTCGAGGTCTGATGGGGAGTGGAATGGAAGTTGCTTCATCGATTAGTGTCCCCATCGCTCTAATCTCGACTGAAATGGTTTGTTATTCGACTTAATCGACTTACAACGAGATGTGGAGCGTTTCTTTTGTGCTCATGAGTCCATAATTTCATCAGAGCGGGAAGTTCGGGAATTTCCTATCGAAAATTGACTGGAGTTTGATGGGAACCAGGGAGACCAAACTGGGAAACTTTGGCGTATGAATTAGTGAAGCAGAGACGAATTTGGTTAAGGGATTGGAAGATTTGCTTAGACTTTTGAAATCGAACGTAAAATTCGGTATTTTTCGAGTTTTTCGAACTCGCATCGTCAAGCAGATTCTATGCTTGTCCTAAAGTCAAGAAATATTGCTTAAATACGGGTCTTTAAGCAGAGTCCTTCAGCAGAAAGGCGCTACGGACAATCAACTTATTGAAGGAAAAAATTCGATGAACACATTATTTCTCGGATGCAAAAGATGAAGCACTGAGAACGTTCGGAGTCGGCAACTGTTGGTCCCCTCCACTCGTGAGAGAACAATAGCATGCAGGACACAGGCGGTTGCTGAGAAACTAGGGTCAAGTCCCCTTTGGCCGATGATTTTTCGATCAAAATTGTGGTCAGTTTCCAACTGCTCCCGTGGCGCCGTGGCGTAGTGGGTAAATGCGTCGACTCCTACGCTCGATGTTCTCAGTTCGATTCCCGAAAAAAACTCCTAACATTTTTTCACGGCTCCACCTCTTTCGAGTCACTGAAAATACTCAAAGAATATAACTGTCTAGAAAAAGCTTCTCAATCTCGCCGTTCGGAGTCAGCATTAAACTCCTTCACTCGTGAGAGAACAATAGCATGCACGATGGGTGCTGAAAACTAGGGATGGGATGGGTGGGGATAGAGATGGGTCCTGAGAAACTACTGTCAAGTCCCCCTTGGCCTATGATTTTCCGATCAAAATTGTGGTCAGTTTCCAACTGCACCCAAGCCCATTCAGAGAACACACGTCGTTGTCTATGGTCGTTTACCTTCAGGTCTTGGATAAACTTAATCTTAAACGGGTGCAGGCCCAAGTGTCGTTATTGGCCTCCGAGATCTTGTGATTTGATGCCTTTCATTTCTCTCGCAACCTGTGACTTATCCTCAATCTGAGGCTTATCCTAACGTCCAGAAACATTTTCTTAAGTGCTGATCTCTAAGCAGATTTTGACGGCATAATGGACCAGCTTCTGTCTATTGGGCTTTTCAGTTCAAACAGAGTATGAGCTACACACTCGTGTATGCTCATCTTTGCCTTTGATTGGTCTCGTGTTGCTTTGAGTACCCCATTCGGTTGCGAATGATTATGTCCAATCCATCGTCATTTAGAAGCACGGATTCAATGAAGTTCTTTATTCAAAGGATGCACTGCTGAATGAGCACGAATAAGCACTGACTTACTAGGGAATACCACGAAACCTCCCTCAAGCATTAAAGCGACGGTGATAACATTTGTGTCCGCCTAAGAGCGCTGTCTTTCGAGCCACTGACAAATGCCGATAGGATGTGACAACTTCGGTGTATATTGCCATCTAGTCAGGCAAGGAAAATGAATCAAAGGAGGGAAGGTAGAAGCTAAAGAAGAAATAGTTAGAATTGTGGTCATTCTGGTTTTACATTTCTGCTCTTGACCTTTGTATGCGTTGCAAAAGGATCGAAATCAAGTTTTTTTTTTCAGAGGATTTTTGAAACACTACTGGAGCACTCAGACTCAAAACTAGTCCATTGTACTGCCAGGTAGCAATCTACTCTAGTGCCGTTAATTTGATCCCAACAGCAAATGGTGACTGAACCAGATTCGATTTCAGTGGGATTCGAACCTAAGACCATCTTGGGATAGGCACTTAACCAACTGCGCCATCCAATCGTCAAATCTCCCTTAAGCAGACATGGACGATGAAAAAATTTTTTTCCGTCTAAGGAAGTTGTCTTTTGAGTCACTGACAATCCTCAAAGAGTACAACTGTCTCAAAAAAGCTGCTTAACTCCGCTGTTCGGAGTCGGCATTAATTGGTAGGTCTCCTCCATTCGTGAAGGAACAATAGCACGCACAACACGAGTGGTTGCTGTTAAAGTTAGGCCCAAGTTCACCCCGGACCGTAGCTCCACAATGTAGGTATATATTAGAGGGAATTAGGACTAATGTTCGTTAGCACAAGCCTCGCCTAGAAGAGCACATAAACACTGCACTTCTCTGATTCTTGGTGAAAGTAATGTTTTGCGCCGTCTTCAAAGGACTAGACTCCATGGAATCCACCAGCGTTTGTTGCGGTGTTCCCAGGAACTGTCAACGGATAGTCATCTGCCAAATATATCTGAGTTACAAAATTTGTATTCATAAAAGTCTAACATACAATTCAAATTATAAGTTAGGTAAGAAGCCGTGAGCAGAAAGGGCCTTAGGCTTAAATAATGAAGTATAGACTCCTTAACTTTGGTTGTAGTATAAAAATATACCTTGAAGTAAAAGTCTCACTCTTCAATGTCCTCATGTCGTGAAAATTAAAGGAAATAGAAGGGCGTATGTCTCAGCTTAGCTTAACACCGACATTTTGCAAAGCCTGGCAATTCTGTTTCTATCGCCGCGGGCATAATTAGATCTATTGTGTGCGTTTCTCACGAAGCTTGTCAATACATTTTAGTATTTTCTTAGAAGAACTAACTGCGAGACCCGATTATCAGGGATCCAAAATGAAGTGGTCATTTGTTCGCTAGCTCCAAGCAGGGGCAGAGAATATGTTAAGCAGTTTCCTTATTAAAAACTACGTCCATGCAGATGTTTCTTTCGTCGATAGCCACACGTAAGGACTAAAGAGTTTGATGAGGAAATCTTCCATTTAAAGAGTTGAGCTTAAAAGTTATTCTTGATTGAATGAGTGATTTTGCAAGGAGACATCTGATTGCTTGTTAGATTCTATTGAAGGAAGCCCTAAACGACGAACATGTTAGCTGAATTTGCTCGTTTGCGTTATCCCCTGCACGACGTACACATTTGGGGAACATTCATTTCGTGTTGCTTCTACAAACCGTCAACATGTGTGATAGGGAATGCGTTCCTCGATAAAATCGTGGGTGACTGTTGACATTGTGCTTAATCCGCGATGTAATGCCCGGCTAGCTCAGTCGGTAGAGCATGAGACTCTTAATCCGCGATATCCACTCGGCGACGTTCACAGCAAAAATGAGGTTTGCTCAAGAAACTTGGCCCTACACGGCGAGCATCAAAGCCAACGAACACGACAAAATCGAAATTTTTCGCCAACAGCGAGCGGCTCGCGAATCAGCCCATACGCGACGAAAATGCGGCGAGCACAAGAATGTTCGGCGAGCACGAGCATGTTCGTCGTTTAGCCTCGGCAAATGTTCCTAATACAGTTCAGACAGTTTCGATCTGATTTCAATTAAGTTGAGGGACATCAAGGCTGCTCGATATATTTTCTTGTCTTCTTCAAATCTTTCCTGCCTTTTTGCTAATTTTCATAATAGGCTTCGATAAGCTGAACATAAGTATCCGTCAAGTGTCTGTCGAAATTTTTCTTACAATTTTAAGACAGCATTTTTTAAACATTTTTAAGCAGCGACGTACTGTACAGCTGTCTAGAGGAAAGCTACGAAGTTTGAAGCGAGAAACATTGGGTCCACAGGACATGGGAACTTCAAGTATCATCTGAAGAATTTAAAGTCTGTAGAGGACGATGCTTGTAGACTAGGTATGCATGGAGGCGGAAGAAATTGTTTTTTTTTGTTGTTTTCTTCGATATAAGAATGCGACCGAACCATATGAAAGAAACTACGGCCCGCATTCAGTGTAAGTTTCCGGTACTGGTTAGCAGAAGAAAAGCGATTCGGAGTCACTATTGCATGGAAACTAATTCGATGAACCAGATCTCTTTTGAGCAGATGCTGGCGTTAACAAAATACCGTTTATAGACTAAATCAGTGGACAAATTCAGAGAGTCCTCCTGACTAACAGGAATGTTGGAAATGTTGACCAACACGGTCGTCCATACATTGACCTCAAATTATTAATATACAAATTATTGGTTATAATAGCTATTTCGATTTGAGGCCCACGTCCACACCGGACTGTAGCGCCACAAGAAGAAGATATTTCGACATTAGACTGACATCGAAGGAAAACTAAAGATTGCGTGAGTTTTTGAGATGAAGTAGATCACATGAGAACCTATGGGCATGGTCTTTTTTTAGAAAGAGATTTAAATTGTTCATTCTGCGTTTTGTGTATTTGCAACATCTTGATGGAGTCATCATTCTTCATGTCGATAGATTCAATTTAAAGCATTCTCCATTGAGTTCAGGGTTCTTCTAAAGTCCGAGTTGGTTTTTCTTTCTCAACCAATATGTCTCTGCAGATAGCTTGCTCTTTTGCCGATTCCTTGCAACTTGTGCATATTACTGATCATTTCCCAAAGTGGAGTCCTTTTAGATTAGACTGAGAATGACTGTATCGTTCTTCTTCGCCTTCTTGTGGCACCTACAGTCCTCGCGGACCTGGGCCTCGACTGGATGGTGCAGTTGGTTAAGTGCCTGCCCCAAATTCGAGGGGTCCCAGGTTCGAATCCCAGTGAAATCGAATCTGGCCCAGTCACCATTTGCCGTTGGAATCAAATTAACGGTACTAGAGTAGGTTGCTACCTGGCAGTAGAATGGACCAGTTTTGAGTCTGAGTGCGTGCTCCAGTAGCGTTTAAAAAATTCCGAAAAAAAAAAAATCTCCAGCTGGCACGATCTCTTGCTGACCAGATTTTTAACCAATGTTCCCGATAATCTTCTTCACCGATCAAAAGGAAACAGTTTGCCGTCCTTTTCAAAACACTCAAGGATAGAATCAAGAAGTTTAGTTCAAAAAGAAGTTTAGGTGTTGATTTTACTTTTCATTTTATTTTTAGTTAAATTGCTACACCAGTGTACGGACATGTCTTTATTTAATTTCAGAGTTTTATAACCATCTTGTCAAGAGGACACTTGCCGTCGGTGGGCCAGACAACATTTTGTCTCACGAAAGTCAAAACTTTTTGTTGTATTAAACGAAATACATGGAATATTATTAGAAAATCTATTTTTATTCGGGCACTAACTTTTTTGTTTACTTTTTGGCAAGTGTGCATTCAGGAGCTCCAAATTCCGAACGCATAATCGAACACTTGGGTGTGAAATACCTCGAATTTGATACACAATTTTGGCTTTCAAAGCACTTAACGTCCAACATTTCAGAAACCAGTCCAACAAGTAATAGTCTCGAGGAATTAAATCGAATGACCTTGTTGATCAGTTGATTTGAAGTTTGTGCTGCAGTTTTTAAGGTTCCGTCTACAAAAACGGAACCTTTATAATTTCGGTGTGTCCGTCCGACCGTCCGTCGTGTCTGTCACACTTTTTTATCTCCGAAGTTTATGAAGATATCGGCATGAAATTTTGGAATTAGGTACTTCAGACCTAGATGTCATTGCCTATGCAGCGATTTTAAAGTACAGGTGAAATTGACATTAATTTTGAAAAATGAATCTATTTTCAATTTGGTTTTACGAAAAACTGCAGTTTCCGATTTAAGACCTTTTTGCCTAACGTCAAAGATTTGTAAAATTTGTGAAAACGAAAGCGTACCCGACGATTGAAATATCAGCTTCATACGTATAATTAATTCATTAAATTTTCAATTAATTTAGTATTTAAATTGAACTAATGCCAACTGTTTTACACAGTCATTGAAGACAATTATTTGCCACTACATTATATTGAAACTTGCAATTGTTTTTTCGTGCACCAATTAGAGGTTACATTTATAAATCTACGCAAAGTACACAATTTTTTATACGATTTCAAAAATCATTTATTTTTTGTAAACTAGAAAAACATACTTTTCAGAAAATATATAGCATGTTATGCCTTTGAAGAGAAACTTTAATAAATTTGAAGAAATTGCTTGGTTTCACTTCTAGTTCTAAAGAAAATTAAGAACAAATAATTCATGACGAATTTTGATATGGAGGGTCTCTTCGAAATTTTCGTGTATGCATACATATATCACGCGTAATACCACCTTACGTGATTTGACTTGGCGCGGAGTTATGTGACATGGCGTAATGATACGTAATATGTGATATTATACGACGTGATATGAGGTGACGTGACATGATGTGACGTGATATGACGTGACATGACGACATGATATGACGTGACATGACATGACATGACGTGACGTGACGTGACGTGACGTGAGGGTGACGTGAGCTGACGTGAGGGTGACGTGAGCTGACGTGAGGGTGACGTGAGCTGACGTGAGGGTGACGTGATATGACGTGACATGACGACATGATATGACGTGACGTGACGTAACGTGAGGGTGACGTGAGGGTGACGTGAGGGTGACGTGAGGGTGACGTGAGGGTGACGTGAGGGTGACGTGAGCTGACGTGAGGGTGACGTGAGGTGACATGAGGGTTACGTGAGGCGACGTGAGGGTGATGTGAGGTGACGTGAGTTTAACGTGAGGTGGCATGAGGGTTACATGAGGTGACGTGAGTTTAACGTGAGGTGACGTGAGGGTGATGTGAGGTGACGTGAGTTTAACGTGAGGTGACGTGAGTTTAACGTGAGCTGACGTGAGGGTGATGTGAGGTGACGTGAGTTTAACGTGAGGAGACGTGAGGGTGATGTGAGGTGACGTGAGTTTGACGTAAGGTGACATGAGGGTGGTGTGAGCTAACGTGAGGGTGACGTGAGGTGACATGAGGGTGACGTGAGGTGGCGTGAGTTTAACGTGAGGTGACGTGAGGGTGACATGAGGTGACGTGAGTTTAACGTGAGGTGACGTGAGGTTGATGTGAGGTGACGTGAGGTGACATGAGGATGACGTGAGGTGGCGTGAGTTTAACGTGAGGTGACGTGAGGGTAACGTGAGGTGATGTCACGTAACTTCGCATCACGTCATCTCATTTCATGTTGCATTACGTCACGTCATTCTATGCCATCTCACGTCTTTCGAGGCCACGTCATATCACGCAGGGTGGAGTTAAGCGTGATATACGAGTATGCATACACGAAAATTTCGAAGAGACCCTCCATATCAAAATTCGTCATGAATTATTTGTTCTTAATTTTCTTTAGAACTAGAAGTGAAACCAAGCAATTTCTTCAAATTTATTAAAGTTTGTCTTCAAAGGCATAACATGCTATATATTTTCTGAAAAGTATGTTTTTCTAGTTTACAAAAAATAAATGATTTTTGAAATCGTATAAAAAATTAAGCACTTTGCGTAGATTTGTAAATGTAACCTCTAATTGGTGCGCGACAAAAAAATTGCTACGTTGACGTTGACCAATGACAATTCCATGCTGTGATCGACGATGTGATTTCTTTAACATCGTTCTTGAGAAGATCGTGCAAAACTGACTGGCCAACACAAGAGGCACGATCTTTCAAAAGTTTGTTCAACTGCTAACCTACGTGGATGACATCGACGTGATTGGGCGAACACAGCCAGCCGTCAATGATGCGTTTGCTGGCATTGAAACGCAAGCGGCTAAAATGGGTCTGGCGGTAAACGAGGGCAGAACAAAGTATATGCTGTCATCGAGAAAGGACGCACAACATCAACGACTTGGCCAGAACGTCAGCATAGGCAGCGAACACTTTGAGGTAGTTAAGGACTTCGTCTACCTTGGCTCCGCAGTAAACAGTATAAACAACATCAGTACCGATATCAAACGCTGAATAACTCTTGCCAACCGCTGTTTTTTTTGGCTCAAAAGGCAATTGAGTAGTAGAGCCCTCTCTCGGAAGACTAAGCTGATTCTATACAAGACCTTGATCATCCCAGTCCTGCTGTACGGCGCAGAGGCATGGACAATATCCCAAGCGGATGAACAGTCTCTTGGTCTTTTCGAGAGAAAAGTTCTGCGCGCGATCTTTGGTCCTGTTTGCGTTGAGGGCATTTGGAGGAGAAGGTTCAACCACGAACTGTATGGGCTGTACAGCGACATGAGTCTAGCCAGGCGTCTACGGATCCAACGCCTATGATGGCTAGGCCATGTATTGCGTATGGACAACTTAGCTCCGGCCCGAAGAGTCTTCGACTCTGAGCCTGTGGGACAACGCAACAGAGGACGTCCACGAACAAGGTGGCACACACAAGTCGAGGGGAACCTCGGTCGGCTTGGTGTGCAAAACTGGAGACAGCTGGCGAAAGATCGTGCTGGCAGGAGAGGCATGTTTAGTGACGCCCAGGTCCCCCTCGGACTGTAGCGCCCCAAGAAGAAGAAGAAGATCGACGACTCAAAACGATGTTGAGTGTTACCACTCACATTCCATTCATTTCAACCCCTAAATGCCCAACAGCAATGTACACACCGCAGGCATGAGCAGTGATTGGATATGATGGAAGGGATTTTCTGTCTAAGATACATTTTTTTAGAGGTATAGGATGGCTGTTTGTTTGGTTGTATGCACGAATGTAGTAATGAATGGTTGATTTGGGTTCAAGTTAGAAGAAAATTTTACTCAAATAACTTGAATTCTTCGCCCGATATTCAAAAATGCTTCCATCAACAAATATTTATGCGACGGAACCTTTGCCGTGCGAGTACAACTCGCATTTGCCCACTTTATTTTGAGTATAACTTGTCCTTCTGTTATTCACTTTCATTCCTGTGTCATGTTCTTTATTTAGAGCAATCGCTTTTATAGTTTGGAGACTGTCTTCATCGGGGTGAAATGTCTGTCGATTGTAGCGGCAGAAGGAAAGGAAATTTGGGGCAAATTTGCTTCAAAATTCGGTGTTCTCCTTTCTTCCAAATGCGTGGTTCAAATGGTGGATCTAGAAATGTATGTTTGAATTGTATGTATGGATGTAGGTTAGGTTAGGTTTAGGAAGGGGAGTGGGATGGTTAAACATCACTTCCACTCGGAGGCCATAGGGCCCATTGTGAATCCCTTCATTTGTGGAGTACACAATCTGTCCTGTCACTTGGTGGCTGAAACAACCATGGATGTATATTGGGATGTATGTATGGATGTATGTATGCAATGAAATGTAGAAATGGATATATGAATGGATGTTCTGCACGACAATGTTCCTACCTCAAGGAACATTTGAAGAAACGGCTGTTTTCAGGCACTCTGCACACAACTATCCTCCTCAAGGACACTCGACACTGTCTTATGGTTCATTGCGTGGACATGCCTCCCATTCTGTCAAGAACTAGATCAGTTGTCTTTTCTTCTCCGACAGGACATCAGCTCTCAATTAGCAATCGGAGCACCCCAACCATGACCACATGCACGCATCCAGGCACCTCTAGCCAACTCCGAAACGCACTCCTGTCCACCTACAGACCACAGGACTTGTTCCTCACACACGCACACAAAAAGAAGACAGAAAAACAAAAGAAAATGGAAGACACACACAGCGAACCTGCCACGTAAAAGGGAGGCATAAAAAAAACTCATCGTCGTCGTTCTCTCCCTAGACCGCGGCCATATTTGACTTCCTGCTGATTGCCACCGTTGGGGTTGGTTGCCCTGACTACGCACGTCACTCAACAACCAATGTGTCGTCGTTAACTAGCAGCAAAACAGAAACAGATGAAAAAAAAGGAACACAACACCACCACCACCAGCAGCAGTGTTTTCCATTTTGTATCTCTCGACCAGACAAAACGAAAAGATACCAAAAATTTTACGATCAACACCTGCGCATTGTCTCTGCCACTCACACCGCGCGCACCATCGTGTGTCCTTATTCCAATCAAGAGCGGTGCAGCGCTCCATCCCCCCGCCTCGACTTCGACTCATTGTCACACACGCACAATGGATTTTTGGAAAATGAACAACAGCGGCAACAAAAAACCGACTCAACCTCACAGGCACACAATTACAATTCATATCCGCAAATGACAGGAGGAAATTTGAATTTCAAAACTACGAAACCGCCCGCACAGCGGAGACAATGGCCACCGGTTAGGCAGTTAGGCGGGTGGGGGGAGTTAGGCAGCCCGGCAGTTACGAGATATTCTAATTAGAATCGAACAATGCCGCGCGGTTGGCGATGCGCACTATAAATTTTTCTGAATTTAATGATTGCATCCATCGCATCGCGCTCGGGCGCAAATTAATTCTAATTCGTTGAGTATGCATGGCGAATGCGAGCAGCGCACATAAATTACTCGTAAAATGAATTTTTAGAGAGCGACGGAGGTGGAGGGATGGTCTGGATGGATGTCAGGCCGGCGGTGGCGGTGGTGGAGGTTCTGAAGGTAGCGCGAATTCGTGCGAAGGTTAGGCGCGGCCGGGGTAACGCTTCTAAGTGTCCGTATCGAAATCAAATTTTGTGGAAAATTTCCCTCTTCCGTTTTATCATTGCATCTCGACGCGATGTGTGAAGGTTGAGTTCCTGGGTGGCGTGAACGAAAATGGACTGGAAAAAATCTGGGAAAGCGTGTCAGGGCTTCGTGTTGGATCTCTGACGGACAGGCGTGACGTAAGATATGATTCTCTCAGGGAAGCGGTTGTGACAGGTGGCGATTTCAGTTCGTTTCGGGGTCAGGAAGTTATTCGTGACGCTTCTAAGGCGTTGTGTTTTAAACTTGACTCCCCTAGTTGTCTGTCCGTCAAAAGAAACCATGGCCCTCCGCCTGAGGTGTTCAGTCAAACGAGACGAAGTCAGCGTTGGATTTGTCTTAAAATTTCCACTGAACAAGGCAATGGGTCCTAAATGGCTCTGCGGTGCCTAAGGATCGTGTCGAAAGGGAAGAGAGTAACCTTGGATGGCCGCCAATTGACTTGACTCCTTTGGACAACTTAGAAGTCCTCCCATAATGAGATTCAATTCATTTTAAGCCATTTTCTAAGAATTTCCCCCGAAAAATGCTTCAAAAGACCTTAGCAAAGTTTCAAACCGAGCGATTTTGTTGATCACAAGTTCCTCGTAGTCCACCCAAAGCTTTTCAAATTGTCAACGCTCCTCAATCCTGAATTTCACAGTCTAAAATGAACGACAATACCATGAATGGAACGAAGTTGCAAACGTTTGATTTTGATCAGTTAAACAGTGAACCCAACTGCAAGATAAGAACAGAAACTTCTTTTCAACTCTTATCCATTCCCCTTCCTTTGCTACCAACTCCTCGAACACACCCCGCTTAAAAAACCCAGATAAAGTCGTTACGTTAACAAGACCCACATTAGCCATAACCACCCGATAATTATTGTGGGACTTGAAATTATTAATTCACATGACAGTTATGAGTCATTTGAGTTGAGCTCAATGAAATATCTGTTAACGGTAATAAATTCGAGTCGTTAACACTAAAGTTATGATCGTTTCTCAGTCAGTCAGAGGCTTTTCAAATGCAGTCCAAGCAGAGACATATCAATTTATGGCTAAGAAAATTGTCTTGTCACTGCATTCCACAGACTGAATGTGGCTTTTGTGAGGCAGTCCAAAACTGGACTGTGTATGGAATTCCATGGTTTTACTGGTGAAGTTGTTTGATTTTCTTTGAACGACAAGCTGGCAGGGTAATGTGTAGGTGAGCTGGAGTGGTTATTGTTTTCTTGTAAGAACTCCAAATTGGCACGACTGGGGAGGAGGAAGTCAAAAGGCTGAATGAAGGGAGAACAAATCTGACATAACGAACTGCCCCCAGTTTCTTTTTCAAGTATTTTTAAGGATTTTTAGTTTTTTCGTGTCGAGAACTGGAAGACAATGAAGCTTGCCGTTCAAATTTGACAAGAAAAGTGGAATTTTTAAAAGCCTTACAGACAATTTAGTCAGAGGCTGTGTTCCTTAATACGTTTTAAACGCTGTTGTTTAAAAATATTAAAACTTTGAGTTCAAAATCGACACGAAAAGCGTAATTTGTTGACCTTTTCCGTAAATTTATTCAGCGGATGCGTTCGTGAATACAATTTGAATGTCGTTGCTCAAAGGAATCAAAACTTACAGTGCAAAAGCGACAAGAAAAGTGGAATTTGTTGACCCTTGCAGCCAATTTTGTACGCGGCTGTGTTCGTGGGCACCTTTTTAACGCCTTTTTTCGAAGAAATCGAAACTTACAGTTCAAATTCGACACGACAATGGTATTTTTAAGGTCTTCAGTCAATTTAGTCAGCGGCTGTGTTCGTGAATTCGTGTATAACTTCGTTGTTTACAGATGTCTTCGACTCTGAGCCTGGACAACGCAACAGAAGATGTCCACGTACAAAATGACGCACACAAGTCGAGGGGGACATTGGCCATCTTGGTGTGCGAAACTGGAGACAGCTGGCGAAAGATCGTGCTGGCTGGAGAGGCATGTTCGGTGTGGCCCAGATCCACCACGGACTGGCAGCGTCCTAAGAAGAAGAAGTTTACAGATGTCACAACTTAAAACGGCGGATGTGTTCGGAAACAACATTTCAACGCCGATAATCAACGTGTTGACTTCTTTGAAAAACAGCGTTGAAAACGTGGCTGTGTTCGAGGATACGTATTCGAGAAGAAAAACAAGAGAATAACAAGCATTGTGTCGCATGTGAGACATTTAGTTAAATTTAACTAGCGGCTGTGTTCGTGAATACGTATTCAGGAAGAAAAAGGAAGAAAACCCAGGACTGCGTCTCACATGTCTTGAGATCATTTCAATTTATTTAGCGACTGTGTTCGTAAATACGAGTCCAATAACGTTGTTCAAACTGATGATGTCTTTGAACAACGGCGTTGAATATGCAGCTGTGTTCGAAAATACGAGTCTTAAGACGTTGTTTTGACATCTTTGAGCAGAGGGGTCAAAAACGTTTTCACGTATATGACCGCTGTCCAAATTGAACTAAACTCAAAGCACATGAGCCACAGTATTTGCGAACACAGCCGCTGTCTAAATTGAGCTGATCTCAAAATACGCGGCACACAGTAATCACGAACACAACCGCTGGCTTAACCAAATCGAACTCAAATCGCATGAACCACAGTCCTTATTTTTCTCTAAACAACCTGCAATATCCGTGCCGCTACACCCTGTTGCCCGTTTACCATCTGAACCCTTTGACCCTCAACCGCTTACAACTTCCTTTGCCCTTTTTCCCAATCCAAGCACAAAAAGAACGCCAAAAACTTAAAAAAAATCAAAAACCCAATCCTCCACTTGTGACACACGTGTCCTTATGTGTAACCGAACACCCATTGTCGTGCGTCCGTCGTCGTGGCGTCTTTTGCATTTCCGACGGTCGCGCATACACAAGTTTACCGCGCGCGCGTTCCACTGTTCCACTCCATCAATTAATTACTCTCGCCACTCGTGACGACAAACGCCATTGTGTGGCCTTTTAGCAGCCATAGCGGCCACTTATCCGCTCAGGATTTCGCCTAATTAAGGATAATTCAGCCAATTTGGCTTTTGGCATACGGAAAAATTGTTGAAGCGTTCGCTCATTATTCTGCTCCGCTAAGCGGGACCGAGTGCACCTCAATCGAAAGTTTCACTATTTTTTTGGACAGACTGCAGTTGGACTCTTTAATGGAGTCGATGAGGGGCGACGGGGGGATGGGAAGGATGCCTCAAGTGGTGCTGACATCCATCTTCAGGCTCTCCACCACTCTCTCTCTCTCTCTAGTGGTCTCCAAAAGCGTCCGGAATCCTTTCTTCGGCCAGACTGCATTATGTGTCCGTCAAGTCCAACCATTCACCCTCATCAGGCACAAAAAACAGACCAAACACCCACTCACCCAACCCACCCCACCTCGTCCTCGTCCTCGGCACAGCAGTCAACCCCCATGGGGCAGGCAGACGGGAACGTATGTTTTCGGCATGAAGGAGAATATTGTTGTCCTGCCAGGAGGAGGACCACCGCATTAAAATAAACATTTCAAGTGCTTTCCGGATAATGAATTTCATTTCAATTCGCTTCAGCGGCTGCGGCGGCGACGGCGGCGTGTCCCAGGAATTATAACACCCCGCATCGTCATCATCATTACGGCCATTAACTGGGACACCAGGACTCTCTCCGGGCAGGAGACCCTTTGTGGTGGCGGAAGTTCACTCTCTGTCCCTGTCTCTCTGTGTATATTTTTTTCGAAATCCATCGCCTTGTCCTCTCCATTCACCCTTTTTCTTGTCGTCCTAGTTGGGTGTTTTGTTTTATGACGGCCGACCGTTGTTGCTGCGAGCGAGCCAGAGGTGGCCTGGACACTTTTTGGGATGGTTTTGCCGTTCAAGGACCTTCAACATTCTCAATCAATTAGTTAATTGGCATTTTCGAAGCGAACCGAGGGCGTGTAGGCCACATTCTGTCGAGGGCATGAGAGCACTTAATATCAAAGGATTGCCAAGGATTGCCAAGGATTGTCGGGGATTGTCGAGGATTATTTTCCGGTCGACTTTATTGTTTTTCAAAGAATGAGAGAGAGAGAGAGAGAGGAGGAGGGGATGGGTATTGCTGGTCGCTGGACGCTTGGAGATGCTTGGGAGCGTGTTTAAGTGGTTTTGAAGTTATTCAGGATTTGATTATCCTTTAATGGGCTTGTGTTGTGTTTATGAATTCTCATAGATTGACACGAGGGGTGGGGGGAGGACTGAATTGAATCACAGACATGACTGGTCATTGATTTGAGGCTCAGAATGGGAAGGGGAACTCGTGGGGGTGACATTTTTTGACGATTTTTTAAGGATGCATGTAAATTTTGTTGGTCCTTGGGAGAGTCAAACTTGCAACGTGACACTGATTGACTGGCGCGCGGAATTTTGTGCGAAAAAGTCGTTAAAAAACGAAGACATGACACAATGCCAGTGCGGTTAACAAAGCCCAGAAGGAAATAGGTAAACAATTTGGACCCCGCACTAAGTCCCAGCTGAAAAACGACTGGGCGGCGCAGTTGAGTGCCCGGCCCAAGTTAGAGGGGTCCACGATTCGAATCCCAGTGAAAGCAAAGTTAATATGCTTTTATCCGGGTTTTCAAATCTTGTCCAGTCACCATTTGCCGTTGGGATCAAATTAACGGCACATCACTGAAGTGATTGATCAGTTTTAGAAGTCTGGCTGTGGGTATCACAATGGACCAACATGGTCTAAGTGCGCTGGTGAGTTCACGAGCAGCCTCCTAACCTAACCTAAGCTAAGGGCGTGGAACATCAATTCGAAACGGAGTTCTGAAGTTTATTGCATCGTGCTGGCTGAGAGCCCGTGTTTAGACATTGATTCGTACGGGGGATAGTCTGGAAGAAACTGGTGCTACAGCTCAACCTCTGAACCAAGTCTCGGACCACGTCAGTGTGTGACCTGACTTAAGTGATGTTCAGACCAAGTGTCCTGTTGTGTGTGTAGAATTCCTCTTCCTGTCCTCAGTTTCCATCCATTTCGACTGATTTCATTCATCACTCCAGCAAGCACTTTCCCTGTCCGTCCACTTACGGCGACTTCTTCCAAGTGAACTATGAATTCTGTGGACGGTGATGGTTATAACGAGCTCTCAAGTAACTAATTCCAAATCATTTTCTAGGAATGATGTGAGAAACACACGGAATCTCAAGCAGTTTCCACTGCCGATGTGCCAGAAAAGGATGTCAGAAGCATCGCCTCCAAACAACCACTCAGAGGCACTCCTGTTACAAAATCGTGCTTTATCTCCCTTCTCCATTCGATTCCCCATCCATTTTTGTACCATTCAATTCTGAATTATTCCTAATTCTCGAGGAAATTGTTTCAGAAAACACCATGTCTTCCAAGACCACGAAAGAGTGGCACTAAGCAACAGAAATAAACACTTTCAAACCTGTCCTTCCCTAATTTTTCGTTCATATTTGTGTTTGCCCAACACTGACAGGCATTTCTGCTGTATTTTCAAGACATTTCACAACAAAATGCTTCCAAAATCATCTCCAATTCCTCAATTTCATGCGACAAAGTAGGATCTCCCGAACTCCGCCTCGAAACAACCAACCAAGTCTCTCCCGTTACAAAATCTCACCTTATTCCCCTTCTCCAGTCAATTTCCTTTCCATTTTGATATCCCTCGTCCTTCAACTCGTCCTAGTTATCGAGAAAATCGTCTCAGAAAACATCATGTCGTCCAAGATCATAAATTTCATGTGTAAATGAAGGATCCTTCGAACTTTGTTTCCAATTCACCAACCACGCCACTCACATTACAAAATCTTACCTCATTTCCCTTCTCCAATCAATTTCCTATCCATTCTGATATCTGTCGTCCTTCAACTCGTCCTAATTATCGAGCAAATCGTTTTAGAAAACATCACGTCTTCCAAAATAACCGCTTAAGGGAGGTTCCGCCGAACTTTGCTTCAAACAAGCAACGCAGTCGTTTCCGTTACAAAATCTTAGCTCATTACGCTTCTCCAATCAATCCCCTTTCCATTCTGATACCCCACATCCTTCAATTCGTCCTAGATCCCGAGAAAATCGTTTCACAAAATTCCGCAATCGTCAAATTCACTTCGTCGAAAATGCGTTCATCTTCAGCAAAAAAATGCGACCCGGTTGTGTTGGGAGTTTACTGCATTTTTTCGTGTGAAATGTGTCATTTTTTCAAAAGTCGATTTTCTACGTTTTTGAACGGGGATTTCGACTCAAATGGATGGGGCTGGGTGGGGAAAGGATAAAGAGAGTTAATTCAATCGAAAATTGGAGTGGGAATCCATGGAAATAAGGGAAAAGTGAATTTTTCATTTTTCATGACGTCAGAGGTGAACACGTGAATTAGTGCTTTTCGGGCAATGCTCTTGCTTTATGTGCGAGTTGAGTGGACTGTTTAAGAAAAGGTTTTCTGCCAATTGACGAGAACAAAACGAAGGGAATGTTGTTGAATGGGTGTCTCAACTACTTTAAAATTGGCCCATTACTATTTAAGAGTTTTCATCGTTAAAATTCACTATCGTCGGCTTGTTCTCTGCGAAACTTTGGTCTTAATAAACTGAGACTGAGACTGAGAATGTATGTACGAGTATATGAGGATCACTCGAAGTCGAAAAGGACAGAAGGACGAACAGCTCAAAGGAGGACTGTCCCCTCAAAGGAATACGGTTGGAAACCCTAGTCGGCATTGATAGCCAAGCTTGGCTCAAATGTTTGTGCGGCCTGGAAGCGGTGTTACAGTGATGGGACTACAAGCGCTCGCGAGCCACTCGCTCCCTGGGACTGATGAAGGGCCGGTGTGAGGGGGGCCTCGATGCAATCTTTTCCTAACCTAGGCCATCCCTGTGACCACCCATCTGTCGTGCTGTTTCATTCAAAAAGGTTGCCAATTCCATCTTCTCTCTCTCTCTCCCATTCACACAACTCACTTCATCCTCTCCTAGCAACTCAAACCCAATCGCCTTGAAGTCTCCTGCCTCAGAGATGGTTCCAGGAGCAGATGACTAATAGACGTCCAAAGCGAACCATTGCCCTTCACTCAGTTCCACGTATCGCCGTCTATTAGTCCATTCTCCACCGATACCTGCTCCTACTTCAGGCCACCGCAGACCCTCAACGATCGATAAGCCACCATCGCATCGGCACAGCCACCGTCGCTGCCGCGGCCGCCGCTGCTACGCCGCCATCAACATTTGTTCGACTACCGCTGATTGTGTAATAAATTTGTTTAATCCACTCCTGAATTCCATTCCCTTAATCATTAAAATTGAGGTTTTCAAGAAGCCACCGCCGGCACCCACCGCCTCTGCCTCTGCCTCGAAGCACGGCGATCACCAACAGCGAACCGAGAGAAACAAAAAAATCGACAGAAAACGCTCGGACACCGTGTACCCATTGTCCGCGAGAAGAAGAATGACAAAACATCCGTGCAGAGAGAGAGAAGCTACACGGCTGCCGAGGCAACAAAAACGTGAAAAGAAATATTATCACGCGACCAATTCAGGAACAGCAGGACGCAGCAGCCAGTCCGCGTGATGGTGGCTGGTGTGAGAGCTCAGTTATGTCGCCCGGCCAAGGCTAAGCGGCACGGCCGACGACGATGTGACAAACGAACAAATGGGAGAATTGCCAATTTTTATTATACGCTTCCATGAAAGTGGAAAGCCCATTCAATAAGGATTAACCCAGTGGTTAGTCCTCGTAGCCATGGGTTGCGTTTGCGATATGAACCGCGTGCGCACGTTTGCGTTCGCGTTCTTTTTTTGGGATTTGTGTGGATGTTGGGTGACGACGATGGCGATTATGACGCTGCTCAACCCCCTGTGAGTGGAGTGAAGCAGAAATTCAAAAATTCATTTCAAATGGATTACGGGATCGTGGAGAAGGTATCTCTGTGTCAATGGCACGATGGGTGAAGTTTGAGTGTACACGGTTCGAAATTTGGGCCTTTGTGACGAAGGGGGAGACCTTAACTTGGTTGGGCCGCCTTAGCAAAGTCTTCCCTTGCTCCAGACGAGCCTTTGGAGGAGGAACGCGTTGCTAAGTGCCTCGGTGTCTCATGCCCGCCTTAGCAACGTCATCCCTTCCCCAAAGACTCGTTTTCTTTTGCCGAAGACCTAGCCCTTGAAGTTGGGTCTCACCAAGAAACGAGCCCTTAAACTTGTCCTCTCGCCAAGAAACGACCCTTTGACTATGGCCGCTCACCGAGAAACGAGCCTTTAACTTTGGCCCCTCGTCAAGAAACAAGCCTTTGACTTTGGCCTCATGCCAAGAAACGAGCTTTTGACGATCGTAGGAAGTCCTTAGCGGATAAACCCCGCCAAATGGAGATCGCTTTGAAGATCTAGACTGAAGATCAGAACATTCTCTTCTTCGTAGGAGCAGCTTATCGCAGGATCGTTGCCAAATGAAGATGAATTTGAAGCCTTAGATCAAAAACCGCTAAATTCACGATCACCTACGATCGATTTAAGACCGATCATGGATAACTCGGAAACCACAAGGAGGCTTACGGAGAGTTGCTTATAAGCACACGATCAGTAAAAGAGGTGACGAGGATCAATGCGTATCGGTGCCGGATTGGGAGCAGGTGCCTCAGATCTCGATCACTTCCTGGAGACAGACAGGCTCAGTTGCTGCCTAAGTCGCTGCGGATAATACGATCGACGCCATTGAACTTAGGGCATCGTGGAACTTCGAGAGATGATCGTGTAGCCTTGTGAGGTGATCGAGGAGCTTTGTGAGGTAATCGAGGAGCCTTCTGAGGTAATCGCGGAACCTTGTGAGGTGATCGTGAAATCTTGCGAGACGATCGTGGAAGACGAGGATCAATGCCGGAGGTAAGCAGATAATTGCGAGCAGGTCAATCGTCTCACGATCACTTCCTAGAGGCAGACGCCAATGAACTTAGGGCGTCGTGGAACCTCGTGAGATGATCGCGGAACCTTGTGTAGTGATCGTGGAGCCCTGTGAGACGATCGTGGAACCTATCGTGCCGTCTAGTGTTGTCTCGAGTCACATAACATGCGTCCTCTGTCGAACACAACGCCCAGTTGCAGCCTAAGTCACTGCGGAGTGATCGCTAAGGATCGTGCAGCAGCTGTGGTCCAAGTTTCACAGGTAGTCGCTCGTAGAGAGCTGCGCAGTGATCAGTTGCCGCTGTTAACGATCGTGCAGGAGCTTGTGATTCAAGTTCCACGGGAAGTCGCTCGTAGTGAGCTGCGGAGTGATCAGTTGACGCTGTTAATGATCGCGCAGGTTTTTCTCTGGCTTAAGTTCCAGAGGTAGTCGCTCGTAGTGAGCAGTTGACGTTGTTAACGATCGTGCAAGAGCTTGTGGTTCAAGTTCTGGAGGTAGTCGCTCATAGTGAGCAGTTGACGCTGTTAATGATCGTGTAGGAACTAGCGCCTTAAGTTTCAGAGGAAGTCGCTCGTAGTGAGCTGCGGAGTGAACTGACACAGTAAATGATCGTGCAGGAGCTAGTAGTTTCGCGCGTAGTTAGCAGATGACGAAATTGACGAAACAGATCGCCTTTTGACATCAAATCTGATACCAGTTTCATTCCAAAGGAGGCCAAGGAACTCCAATGCACAAGGTAGTCATCGTCCACAAGAACTGATCTTCCCTATGACCAGGCGCCCATTCTCCAACTGTCCAGTCAATCTCTCGAAAGATTACATCAGGAAATTGAGTGGAATCGGTCCGAATCGATGCGCACACGACCACACACCTCTTTGGTCATCGGTCAGAGCTGGCGGCAACAACACAGCACCCTCCTCTGCCGTGTCCAACTCCTAGATGTGCTCTCCATCCCATCCCCGACTGGACGATCAATTTCCTCGCCGCACGTCGAGAATAGGTTGCAGTTCACAGCAGCCCACCCTTCAGGTGACATATTTAGGTGAACGCCCATCGCAAGTCCATGATAGAGCGCCTCCACCTGATCCTGACTTACAGCCCAGAGTCCTATGGCATCGATGCAATCATTCAAACCGAAACGGCCAGTCCCCCTTTCGGTGTGGAGTCATAAATTTTCCACAGTGTTCCAGGAATGCAAAGTCAACCTGTTTACGGTTGGTCCTGTCTCACGGGCCATTCCTCATCCACACGCACACACACGCTCACACTGCATCCACCAGTGCTCCTCCTGCTGCTGCCGCCAACAGAATTCGATTCTTGTGTAGGCTTCTGGAAACGCGCACATCATTGTTCCCATTTGCACACAACTGTTTCGGTCCCGACGCTCCGGCCGGAGATTTGTTGCCACACATGGCCAACATCTTGGCCATCGGCTCCCTCATTCCTGCCGGAGGCGGCGGTGGCGGGGGAGACACGCGGCCGAATCGCATTCGCATTCGGGTTTAATTAAAAAAATAAACACTCCTGAAGGAAGTCCTGCCCGCGCGATTGTTCTCGAGTGTGAAAGTATTTAATTATGACCACCGGGGGGTAGCTGGACGGTTGTTCACAGCTCGGTTTTGTTCACGCTGATCGGGAGTCCGACCGTTTGAGCGTCGTCTTCGGGATCAATAGCCAGACCGATGCTGGGGCGCACAGCAGGTGGTGTAGGTGATCATAATTTTACGATCTGTCTTTATGGAATTTTTCTGGCCTCTGCTGTGTGTGCTGCGCGGGCCACTCGCACTCCCCGGGACTAATGAAGGGCCCGCGCAAGGGGGGCGCGAGAGGGGCCGCGAGCGAGACAAGAATAATAACGAGATTCCTTAATCCCTTTTAATGAATTGGGGGTTTTCTGTATAATTCGGCCCACATGTCTGCGTGTCACTGGTGATGGGCGGACGAGCGCGCTGCTGCTGCACGTTTCGGTGGTGATTAGCAGCCGGCGTGCAGTAGGAGACTAGGTAGACAGCTTGGAACCTGAACCTGACTGAGGTGCATCAGGGTTTTCTTTTTTTTTTTTTGACTGATTTTACGAGCTCTCACTCGAGAGGGATTTTCAAAAAAATTTGCATAAAGAGAGTGAGAGAGAAAAGTGAACGCGGTCCTAAACGGTCTAATGGGTTGCCTAGGGCTGAGGCTGTGCAATGAGTTACGACGCGGGAAGGATGGACGCGCGTAGTAAAGAGCGAAATTGATGGGTGAATGCTTTTTTTCTTGTGGGCGGAACAATGAGCGAAGGGTGTGGAGGGGGGATGTGGGGAAGGGGGAGGGGATGTGGGTAGACGTGAGGGAATGGGAGATGTTCTAAAAGGTGCGTGTCACGGTTGAACTTTGTTCACATTGCGGTCGCAAGAGGTGATTTGTCATCGGCGAGTGGATGAGTCTATTGGCCTAGTTGGGACCTAGTGGTGGGTCCCAGCGTATTTTGTTCCTTATTTCTTTCTGGGCGTCGATAATGGCGCTGGAATCCTTGTGATTATCTCAGGTCTTCATTATTAAACGACTTTTTCCCACAAAATCAACAAAATCATGGGCATCAATCAATCTGTGGCACCCTGTAGGTCTGTCTCTCATAAGGACAAGACTGGACGGTTTAGTTTCATGCTTCCGATTCTAAAAGGTTCGTGCCATGGTTGAACCTTGTCTACAATGCGGACTCAAAAGTGTCATTGGGCAGTGGATAAGATGATTGGCAGTTGGGACCTAGTGGGATATCACAGAGTTTTTTCCTCATTTCCTTCTGGGCGCTGATAATGACGCTGAGATTTTTGTGTTCAGCTCACGTCTTCATTATTAAACGACTTTTTTCCACAAAATTCCGCGCATCAGTCACCCTGTGTCACGCTGCAGGCCTGCCTCTCCTAAGGACCAGGCTATTTTCCATGCATCCGATTGTAAAAAGTGCCTGCCGTGGTCGGCCTTTAGCCTGAAGCCTGAAGTTTGTTGATTTTTCATCGGAGAGTGAATGAGATGATTAGCAGTTGAGACCTTATGGTGGGTCCCATAGTTTTTTCCTTATTTCCGTCTGGGCGTTGTTAATAGCGGTGGCATTCCGCGTATAATGCAATCTGGGCCACGCTGCAGGGTTGTCTCTCCTAAGGACCAGACTAGACGGACAAGTTTTCACGCATCCGTTTCTAAAAGTCTGGTGCCGTGGTTGAACCTTGTCATCGGAGAGTGGATAGGCCAATTGGCAGCTGGAACATTTTTTTTCTGAGGATTTTTGAAATACTCCTGGTGCATTCAGACTCAAAACTGGTCCATTGTACGGCCAGGTAGCAACCTACTCCTTCTTCTTCTTCTTCTGAGGGCGCTAAAGTCCAAGGTGGACCTGGGCCTCACTCAACATGCCTCTCCAGCCAGCTCGATCACTCGCCAGAGGTCTCCAGTTTCGCACACCAAGACGGCTGAGATACGACTGGATGGCGCAGTTGGTTAAGTGCCTGCCCCAAGTTAGAGAGGTGCCAGGTTCGAATTCCAATGAAATTGAATCCCCCTCGACTTGTGTGCGCCACCTTCTACGTGGACGTCCTCTGTTGCATTGTCCCACAGGCTCAGAGTCGAAGACCTACTCCAGTGCCGTTATTTCGTTAATTCGATAATTAAGATTCGATTTCACTGGGATTCGAACCTGGGACCCCTCGAACTTGGAGCAGGCACTCAACCAACTGCGCCGTCCAGTCATTACTTGGGTGTCTACTGTGGACCCGATGTAGTCTTACCAACTTGTCGTTGGTGTAAGTCCTTTTTCCTTCAGTTCTCTTGACCGCTAGAACCAGATCCACTACCAGGCGAACTAAGTCCCTCCAAACACCGATCGTCTTTAAGTCTTGAGCTCCACTTAAGCCCACCGATTTCATATTTTCCCACGAAATTCAATCCCGTCTGGTTAATGATCGATTACCTTGTCTCCCCCTCTGGCTGATGTCCGCAGTTTGACCAGCAAGATGTCGGTTGGCCTGATGTCTCCCCATCTCTGCTCGCAGTTTGTCCATCATGTTACACCATCTCTCCGAAGCCGCATTCCTCCCAGACCGATGTAATTCAAATTTCGAAACAACCACCACCAGACACCACCTCGAAACGAGTTTATCTATCGCGTCATCCGAGATTAAGACCCGTTCAACTACTAACCCCCCTCTCTGCGACAGATAATCCCAGCGTCTCTTACACACGTGCACGCGCGCACCTCCCAAGGAGCACCTCACAAGCGCATGAATGAAATCTTCCCATTCACCAGTCGTCGTCATCGTTGCCAAGACGGATTGCGGCCTTTCAATCCCAAATGACCCCGCCAAATCCAATAAACAGGTTCATCCGTCTCAAGAACTAGCCCACACCACTCTTCACTGGATCACCGCGTCCACTTGTTGCTGCTCTTCAATTTTTCAGTAACATGATCCATGTCAGAGACTGGCCAGGCGGCGGGATGAATTAATTACCAACAGTCCCCCCCTTCACCCTCCCCCCTCCCTCTTGCTCGCTCATCGTCAAGTGGGGAGAACAAATCTCCGACTTAATCACGCGTTACAAATGGACGCGATGTATTATCGATAATTTATTACAATTAGCGTCGATGAATGGACTGGCAACTGTCTCTCTGGCAAGAGAGAGGGAGAGAGTCACTCCGCCATTGATCATCACCCAATTAATTGACCGCCGCCGCGTCGTGTCGGGGGAAAGGACAACGCGACGTCAGCTGTTCGGCGACTGACATAAAGTCGTCTTAGCCGACGGCTCTTAGCCTGTGAGCCGCAGTCATCGGTGGACACTGGAGTGGACGTTGGTCGGGCGGCAAGCCTTGATTATGATTTATGATTGGTTGATGCGTTTAGTGTCGAGTGCACACTGTCCGGGGCTGGTTTATGCCTCTAAGCCGGGACATTAGACGGTGTTTATGTGCGGGGCGGTAAGTTTTTTCGTTTGTATTGAAGTTGAAGTTTTTGCTGAATGGCTGAATGTGTGCTAAGTTTGATTTGACAGATGGCAGCTTGTGGTTAACCGAAGAAAGTGGTTAACCGAGTCAGAGTCTTTGAGTGATGAACTTTTGGGCAAGGATTTGTGAGGCGAAATAACGGTTTTGCCAGCTTTTGAGCGAGTTTGAGGCGAAGTGAGGGTTTGCCAGCGCGAATGGGTCTCTCTCTGCTGGGGATTTCTTGCGAAATGAGGGTTTTACCAGCGCGAATGAATCTGACGGGGGAAAGGGCTTCTTCATCCGCTGTCCATAGCGTACATGCCTCTGCACCGTACCGGGCGATAATTTGGCAGACAAAAGCGAATAAAACTTCACCGTCAGCTGCCGGATTAACTATTAATTGTCCGAGCTTTGGGACGGGTTCATAATTCATTCAGCCGCCTCTTTGTCCACCTCAAACTAACCACCTCTCTTTTCTCTCTCTCTCTCTTTCAGGTCAATCACCTGTACAATATGATGGACCGCATACCATCACTGTCTCTGTCGGGGATATCGCTCGCCCATCCGCTGTCCATATCAACAGGTCAATCGCTGCAGAATCACCTCTCGTCGGGGCCCGCCTCGTCCTCGTCATCGTCGGCCGGTCAATTGTCCTCGCACCATCACACCAGCTCCCATCACAACCATCAGCTGGCATTGAATTCACTCAGCCTTCACGCATCAGCGGCAGCAGCCGCCGCCGCTTGCTCCTCCTCGTCGGGTGGCACCCCATCATCGTCGGCCGCCTCGCTCTCCATATCGCCACCGACGAGCTCATCGTCGGCACTGCATCATCACACCACGACCCATCATCATCCCCTCCATCATCAGGGATCCGCCGCGGCAGTCGCATCACATCAAGTCAATCACTCGCACCATCATCCGCACTCCAACCACCACCCCCACCATCATCATCCGCACTCCGCAGCTGCAGCCGCCGCCGCCGCCGGAGCAACTCATCACAACGCGCAATCATCGCCGATGACAAATCTGCACCAGAACATGGGGAGCCTCATGAACAGCGGAAGCAGTGCCAGGTAATTACCACCCCAGCCCACACCCCCATCCCTTAGGGGGCGCTAGTGCTCTCTATCTCTGCGTTTGTCACCCATTCAGGTTCAATACTCATTGTTCCGCCATTTTGTATTGCTTTTGCATTGCCTTGCGTTTTGAGTTATTCAATAGACAGTCCCCGCTTGCCTTAGCCACCCCCTACCCCGTCCCCCATTTCCCCATCCCCCCATAGATGATGACTCTTTCAAACAGGACCACAATCAAAAGCAAATCAACCAAACCAAAACCGTTTTGTTCTAGTGACGTATTTTTTAGTTTGATGATACAAAACACAACGAAGCGGCAGGCCGAGGAGCACATCAAGCGGCCGATGAACGCCTTCATGGTGTGGTCCAGACTGCAGAGACGCAAGATCGCCCAGGACAACCCCAAGATGCACAACTCGGAGATTTCCAAGAGATTAGGTGAGTCAACAACCCCCCACACACACTCTGACACACAAAATGCCGACATATGTCGGTCCCAATCCCTGCCCCTCTTTAATTTCCACCCCCGCCGCAGCAGCAGCAGCCGATTGTTTGCGGAACAATCGCGCGTGCAAACATGCACTTGATGTTGTTCCCAAAAATTACATTCTAGTTGAGGGTAGATTAAATGTTTGACCTTCGAGGGTGGTTCGGGTGAATTGCGCGCCGTGGTGGGCGTTCGAGATGTGAGGTTTCGCCGGAATTATCGAGGGTGAGTGGGTCGTCACTGTAATGGGACGTAATTGATGTTTTTGTCGGGCAAACAGAAGATTGCAGGATTTGAAGTGTACGCGGATTTTGAGCTGCTTGTCGACGGAGAAAGGATTGCAGACTGTTCGGTGATGATGTTTGAATTGAAATGATGGCAACTTGACCGAGGTCTTTGACTGTGACCATGGCTTCACAGCCAAAGGCCTTGGTCTTGTTGCAGCATTCTAAAACAGTTCACTCAACTCGCATGCAAAGCAAGGACAATGCCCAACAAGCACTTATTCACGTATGCACCTCTGACGTCATGAAAAATGAAAAATTCACTTTTCCCAAATTTCCAAGGATTTCCAATGAAATTTTCGACTGAATTAAGTCCCCTTATCCTTTTCACACTCAGCCCCATCAATTTGAGTTGAAATCCCCGTCCAAAAACGCAGAAAATCGACTTTTGAAAAAATGACACATTTCACACGAAAAAATGCAGTAAACTCCCAACACAATTGGGTCGCATTTTTTTGCTGAAAATTAACGCATTTTCGTCGGAGTGGATTTGATGATTGGAACATTTTTTGGAACGAATTTCTCAGGATCTAGGACGAATTAAAGGATGCAGGTTATGAGAATGGAAAGAGGATTGATTAGAGAAGCGTAATAAGCTAAAATTTTGTAACGGAAATGACTGCGTTGCTTGTTTGGAAGCGAAGTTTGGCGGAACCTCTGTTAAGCAGTTATCTTGGAAGGCGTGATGTTTTCTAAAACGATTTTCTCGATAACTAGGACGAATTGAAGGACGAGGAATATCAGGATGGAATGGAAATTGATTGGAAAAGGGGGATAAGGTGGGATTTTGTAACGGGAGTAAATTGGTTAGTTGTTTGGAGACAAAGTTCGGGGGATCCTAGTTTGTCGCATAAAATTGAGGAGATGGAGTTTGGTTTTGGAAGCATTTTATGGTGAAATGTTCTGAAAATACAGCAGAAATGCCTGTCAGTGTTGGGCAAACGCAAATATGAACGAAAACTTGGGGAACGACAGGTTTAAAAGTGTTTATTTCAATCGTTTAGTGCGACCCTTTGGTGGTCTTGGAAGACATGATGTTTTCTGAAACAATTTCCTCGAGAATTAGGAAGAACTCCAAATTGAGTGCTACCAGAATGGATAGGGAATTGATTGAAGAAGGGGATTAAGCCGAGATTTTTTAACAGGAGTGTCTTGGGTGGTTGTTTCGAGGCGACACTTCTGACACCCTTTCCTGGCACATCGGCAGTGAAAATTGCTTGAGATTCCGTGTGTTTTGCACGACATTCTTAGGAATTGATTTGGAATTAGTTGCTTGAAAGGTCGGTACCACCATCACCGTCTTTAGAATTCATAGTTCAATTGAAAGAAGTCGCCGTAAGTGGACGCATAGGACAAGCGCTTGCTGGAGTGACGAATGCATTAAGTTAAAACGGACGGTAATTGAGAATAGGACGAGGAATTCTCCGCACACAACAGGAGACTTGGTCTGAACATCACTAGAGTCAGCTCACACATTGACGTGGTCCAAGATTTGGTTCAGTGGTTGAGCTGTAGCATCAGTTTCTTCTAGACTATCCCCCGTACGAATCAGTGTCCAAGCACGGCTCCTTAGCCAGCACGATACAATGAACTTCAGAACTCCGTTTCGAATTGATGTCCCACGTCCTTAGCTTAGATTAGGTTGGGGGGCTGCTATTGAATTCACCAGCACACTTAAGCCACGTTGGTCCATTGTGATACCCACAGTCAGACTCTTACCACTGATCGACCGCTCCAGTGATAGCGCCGCTGATTTGATCCCAACGGCAAATGGTGACTGGACCAGATTCGATTTCACTGGGATCCGAACCTGGGACCCCTCAAACTTAGGGCAGGCACTTAACCAACTGCGCCACTCAGTCGTCACACGCCCTTACCTGTGACCTCTTCTTCTTCTGATGGCACTTCAGTTTGGCATGTACTTGGGCCTCAACCAGCAAGCCTCTCCAACTGGCCCGACCTTTAGCCAGCTGTCTCCTATTACGCACACCAAGTTGCCTGAGATCCTTGTCAACGAGTGTGCGCCATCGTTTCCCCACAGGCCTGGACTTGAACCCTCTTCGGGCTGATCCACTGTTGTCCATGCGCTTCGCATGTTCTAGCCATCTTAGGCGTTGAATCCATAGACGCATGGCTGGGCTCATGTCGCATACAGTTCGTGGTTAGATCTTCTTCTCCGAGTGCCATCAACGCAAGCAGGACCAAAGATTGAACGCAGAGCTTTTCTCTCGAAAGACCAAGGGCTTCTTCATGTACTCTTGAGGTTGCTCATACCTCAGTGCCATAGAGCAGGACAGGGATGGTCAAGGTGTTCAGATGGGGTCCTCCGAAAGAGTGCTCTACTTCTCAACTGCCTCTTGAGCCCAAAGAAACAACGATTGGCATTCTGCGTCTTATTTCGGTACTGAAGGTATCCCTCTGTAAGTAGGTGATAGGATACCCCTGCGACTGGGTCGCGTCGCGCTGTGACCAACAGTTGGGTTCATTGAGCCCTGGGTGTGGGGGGTGTTATCCGTGATACCTATACTATTACTGCTGATTAGAACCAACCATCCCTCTGTAAAAGAGTTTTGAAACAAATCGTAATTGATCTGGACTTTATAAAATTGATGTCCTCCTTTTTCATTTCATTTCATTTCATTTACCAATTTTTAATCTCTGTACATTAAGAATTTGATGTTCTTTCACTACTATACTTACTTTTGTTTTAGTCGGAGTTGGGAACCCTGGTGGTAATTAGTGCCCCAGAAAACATACCGCGGTACGATGAGGTTTGTAAAAACCTTCAAGGCGTTTCTTAAGAACTGCACAATTGCCTTAAAATTTCCCCTCGAACCATCTTCCTCATGTCATACGTTGAGCCAGCTAATTTGTGCTTGATTTTTCCTTCCATGTGATGGGCAAGGACGTCCCTGCTCATTAACTGAATTGGGTCTCGCGTTGACTACGAACATCTCCTCGTTCCTTTCGATCAATTCGCTTGTAATCTTCGTAATCATCCTTGACACAGATTCCTTGTCAGTCAGTCCCAACCAGAGGAGCCACCACATTCATCTCTGCAGTCGCCACCAACCACATGCCTGGGCTCCGTGCACCACAGTCTCCACAGTCACCACTGCAAAGCTCGTTTCATTTCTTTGCAAAAATTACCTTTTGACTATTGAAACTGAAAAATACTAAAAATATATCCCCTCCCCCTCTCCCCGTCCCGCGGGCGGATAACAAAAACTGAAACTGACAGCAAATATTATCCTGTCAATTCCCATAATGGATTTTCTCCTTAGAAAGTTCGTTTTTCAATCTTTTCTGTGAAAGAGAATGAAATTCCCTATTCACCGAAGAAATGTCAATCCTTGAGTCCTTTTGTGCACATCCGTGCCCGTCCGGCAAAAGGACGTGCACACGGCAGAGAAAGGAGGAACGACAGGGGAACAAAACGGAAAAATGAAGAAACCTCCTCACTTGCCGAATATTTCGCTCGAATCCCATTGTGCACGGCAGCGGGCACACACACACACACACATCCACCCACCCACAGAGGGAGAGACAGGACTCGCAGAGTCAACAAAGCCACGGAGAGAATGTCTAAACTTTAAATTGAATTCAGGACGATTGGGGGGCGGAGTGTGCGACTTATCGACTTCATTCTGCTGATTAGGAAATTAAACAATTTTAATCTACCGTTACAAGCCGCACTTTAAAGCGGGGTGTGTCCCCGTTCGAGCATGGGGGGGCACGTATCTGAATCTGTATTGTGACAGGAGAGGATTTCGACTGTCAGTAGGACGGAGATGGGCTCCTTGTGTTTTCCCAGGATTCGGCCGAAGTTCATTAGGCATCGGATGGGATTTGGTGTGTCTGCGTGAGGCGATGTGTAGTGTAACGAGAGGATGAATATGATTTGCGACACGTGCCGAGCCGAGATGTGATTGGAATGGAATTGAGTGAAGACACACGTCTTTGTCAGTGATGGGCGGTGGTGGATGAGTAGGCGATTCCTTCGATTGTAGACGTCACAACACATCACACAGCCGAAGAGACAGGGGCGGTGTGTGTGAGAGCTTAGGGCGAACAATGGGCAACCCTTGCAAATAATTTCATTGTTCGGCGGCGGGAGTTAAACGAATAGCGGATTAGTTTGGTGCTGCTGGTGCTGATGGCGGTGGGACAACCATAAGTGTGTGCTAACGACTTAAAGTGAATTAAGTGTGACGCAACGAGTTGGTAAACATGTCAATCGTGTGGATTCGGTGTGATTAAGTGACAGTCAGTGAGTTTGCAGATCTTGTAGTTGTCAGTGGTGGGATGGGGGAGGGGAGGAGGGGAAGGGAATGCTTTGCAGGAAGTGATGTCCACAGAGTCCTTGTCAGTCAGTGAAGGGATACGATCTAGGGAGTTCATGAGATTTGCTTTCAGCTTCAAAGTGTCATCCCCTGGGACAGTGTGCGTCCAGATATCGCAGTCAAGGCAGGCCTCATGCTAGTACGGGGATGATGGATGAGCTGAAGTTGGTTACTAGTTCGATTGCCAAAACAGACTTTTGCCGCTTCAACGAGTTTCAACTCTCTAACGCCAAGAAGCATGCCATCGGCTGGTTCTCCAAGAGATGTTCCCGAAACCGAAGATTCGGTCCACCTCTTCCACACGGACACAGAGGCTAAGGCCCAAAGACACACCTTAAGTGTTCTTCTTCTTCTTCTTCTTCTTCTTCTTCTTCTTCTTCTTCTTCTTTTTCTTCTTCTTCTTCTTCTTAGGGCGCTACAGTCCGAGGTGGACCTGGGCCTCACTCAACATGCCTCTCGAGCCAGCTCGATCACTCGCCAGAGGTCTCCAGTTTCGCACACCAAGACGGCTGAGATACGACTGGATGGCGCAGTTGGTTAAGTGCCTGCCCCAAGTTAGAGGGGTGCCAGGTCCGATTCCCAGTGAAATCGAATCACCCTCGACTTGTGTGCGCCACCTTGTACGTGGACGTCCACTGTTGCGTTGTCCCACAGGCTCAGAGTCGAAGAAGTTAAGTGTTCACTGAGACGTCGTGGGTTGCTGGCTGATGGCAGGTCTCTCCGCTCGTTAACCGCCTCTGAGCTTGAAGCAGAAATTCAGTCTTGAACCGTACCCTCATCTCCTGCCAGAGAAGCAGGCCTATTTCAGGACTCCCGTCAAAAGTGAATGACCTGAGATATGCCTGAGTCCACCCCCCCAACACCGGCTAACAGGTTCAATTCTTGCGTTTAAGTCTTAAAGCCACAAAACGTATTCAGTCGCAACAAATCACAATGAAACCCAAGTCGCTACGAGGACGCATTCCATTTGGCTGCACTTCGAACGATCTAAGCCACGAGATGCGGGAAACTACTCGACTGATACCAAGCCAACGACGATGGGTACAACCACCATCCAGCCGAGACGGAGCGCTCGATGGCTTATGGATAAATCCAAGGAAAATGAAAGGGTCCTTCGCATCGCCTCATCCGAGTCCGATTGGGCGGAGGGTGGTGCGGAGAGTCACGAGGTTAACAATGCGTCCATTTGAAACAAAGCAAAAATTCCTGAAGCCATTCGCCTTTATTTCTCTTAATGGAATGAATACTTAGTTGAATAATTGAAAAGTCAAAAGGGCAGGAGGAGGGCCATGGATCATCACCAACATCGCCACCATCATCATCCTCGTCGTCGTCCTCATCGTCATCATGGTTGTTGTCGCAGTCTCGCATCGCACTCGCATCGGCCGTGGACAGATTTCCAGAAGGGGTTTCATTCGTCCCGGGGATGAATGCTTCTGGTTTTTTGTGATCCAGACTCTCGGTCTCTGTCGCTCTGTTGCTCTCAGGACCCCCTGTGCCATCCGTTGCTGCTGTGAAAAGTTTTTTCCCTTTTGTTTTACGCCATTGTGAGTGAGTTCTGTTCATTATGGCAAGCCCTGCGAGTGGGGTGGAGTGCGTTGAAAGGGCTCGGCGTGTTGGTGTCAAGGGGTTAAATCTAGACGATGACTCTGTTAACAGCTTTTAATTACGGAAAGTAATGTTTTTATAATTAATCCGAATGAATTGTTTGTTGTGCGATTAAAATGTTTTTTTTTGCTTCTCATTTTTTCCTCTCCCGTCTTTTTGGAGATGAATCTTGAGGAGGCCTTGTTGAGACTGGAATTTGTGTCTGTCTGCGAGGAGAGTTGGGTTTTTGTTGAACTGTGGGATATTTCCTGGTTGAGAAGGGGTTGCTTTTCACATTGGCCATGTAAACTACGTCCTCTGCTTCAAAGTTTTCCGCATTTGCTTGCTGCTAAGATTTAGGACAACATTTTTGACGAAATTCTGACCGAAAGGTTGTTCCAAAACGGACAAGAAACGCATTTCCCATGAAAGCATTTCCTACGTGTATTCAGATCTTGATTGCTTTCTGAGTTTACTGTTTGCGATGACTTGGAAATTTTTGACAAAATTCTGACCAAAATTTTGTTTCGAAACCGATGACTTTTAAATTGGTCATGTAAACCTCTGTGCTCAGTGCCTTTAGATCTTCAATGTGTTCCGCATTTACTGCCTGCGATGACTTGGAACCACATTTTGACGAAATTCTGACCAAAATTTTGTTCCAAAACGGACAAGAATTTACATTGCCCATGAAACCATGTCCTCTGTTTAATCAAATCTTGATTGCTTTTTTCGTATTCTACCTGCGATAAAATTGGAACAACATTTTGGACGAAATTCTGACCAAAATTTTGTTCCAAAACGGATGACTTTCGCATTGGCCAAGTAAACCATGTCCTCTGTGTCTTTGGGTCTCCAATGTTTTCGACATTTACTGCTTGCGATGATTTGGACCAAAATTTTATTCAGAATTGTGACCAAAATTTTGATCAGAATTTTGTCCAAAATGTGGTTCCAAAACGGGGGAGTTTTACATTGGCCATGTAAACTACGTCCACTGTGTCTTTAGGCCTTGAATGTGTTCCGCATTTGCTTCTTCCGAAGATTTGGACCAACATTTTTGACAAAATTCTGACCAGAATTCTGACCAAAACTTTGTTCCAAAATGGATAACTTCTGCATTGGCAGTTTAAACATCTGTCCTCTGTGTCTATAGATCTTGAATGCGTTCCCTATTTACTGCTTGCGATGATTTGGAATAAAATGTTGTTCAGAATTGTGTCAAAAATTTTGTGCAGAATTTTGTCCAAAATGTTGTGCCAAAACGGATGATTTTTACATTGTCCACGTAAACTTTGTCCTTCGAAGCCACGGATGCAATTAAGATCAATTGCTTTCTACGTTTACCGCTTGGAACATTTTTGACGAAATTCTGACCAAAATTTTGTTCCAAAATTTTTGACTTTCAAATTGGCCCTGTAAACTATGTCCTTCGCGTCTCCAGATCTTGAATCCGTTCCGCAGTAACTGCCTTCGATGATTGGAAGCAACATTTTCGACAACATTTTGATCAAAATTTTGAACAAAATTCTGTTTCAAAAACTTTCTTTTCTTCACCAATCGATAACGGGGAAGGGGTTCTGCTTTAGAACAAAGTTTCTGTGAGTAACTTATGTGAATTCAATGCCACAGAGATCGTCCAACATTTTCGACCAACTTTTCCTAATTTCTTCCAAATTTCGAAAATAATTTCGAATAACGTTGATGTCTGGTTGACACAACTACTCCCTTGCATCCTTTTCCTCTCCCACAAATCCTGCATCACAACGTGCCTATTGTCACTCCCGGAAGGCGCTCTATCTCGTGCAGGAATCTCCTGAAGACTGAACATAGACCGCACACATTATCTGCGTCAAACCACACCCGGACAAGTGGCAATTGTCAGACTCGTATCCCTGTCACAGATTTAAACTGTTGTCTGTCAGGCACTTCCTTCTTCCGATAACGCACCCACTCCCGGAGGTCGGATGAGCTCAAGCATATGCAGCGCGAGGCCGGCGACCGCGTGCCGCAACTTTTCACGTGTCGTATTTGTGTCAGAACGTGAAAGGCTCGCACGCACGCACGCACCGTAATTGGATTTCAATTTTGAAGACGTCGAGTCCCTTTTACGGTTCACCCACCCCACCGCCGCCGCCGACGCCGCCCTGCGCCCAGCAATAAGGCCAATCCAAGCCTCCACGCAGACGGGAGTGGGTGCGCGCTCCTAATTGCGCTCAAAGTTTCCGCTTTTATTTGAGTTCCGTGAAGGACCCTCGAGGAGCATACAGACAGTAATTAATGACAGTTGCAGAGTGGAGTGGAGTGCTGCCGCCGCGCCAAATCACGGCGCTGCCTCGCGCGGCATATGGCAAATGAATCGTCAAGTGCAAAGTTCGACATAATGAAACCATTGTCTGAGGATTCATTTCCTTTTTATTTTCTTCCCCGGGCTTTGTTCCGCGCCCGTTCGCTCACATTCGTTTGTTTTGTTTTGGTGTACATTTCCATTTTGATCCTTTGTTTGCGCAGCCCAGCCACCCCCTCCGCCCGGCGCACAGGAATAACAAGAAAATTGATGAATGGCTGGTACCCACCGGGACAGGATTCACTTTTAATGGGAACATCAGCAACAGCGCGAGAACGCGTCTGCACAATGCCATCGAAGGATGTTCGAACGAACAAATGAATGGGGCGGGAGTGAGTGAGTGCGCTCGGGGGAGGGGGTAGGAAAAAAAATCGAAGATTACTTAATTTTGCGAAAGAGCTGGTGCGGTGGGGCGGGGTGGGCGCTGGAAGAAAAACAATCTATCGATAATTGAGATCGGGCCATTGTTCGGCCGGGAAACATCCCTTTTTCGCCTCGGCGCTGGGGTGGGCTGACGGAGGAAGATTGAGTGGAAAAAAAAGGGGATTGTGCCAGTGGCGGCTAGAGCCCGTTGAGGATTTATTAGAGAACAATAAAATTGATTAGTCCGGTTCGTGCACTGTGCAATTGACAGGTGTTTGTTTACGCCCCTGCTCCTGCCGACGACGCCGCCCGCCTGTCATTTGGATGAGAGTTTTTTTTGCTTTGTTTTGGTTTTGTTTTCCTTCGAGGGAGTTTCTGGCTTTCTTCTTGAATGGATTTCGGGGAAAATAGACTTTGTGATTGTGCGCTCGTGGCAGGTGAGTGTGGGTGGTTTGGTTGTTTCTGTGGCCTTCCCATTGGCTGAAGGATGTGGAGGTTTTTTGGGATAAGCCCTTGCTTAGAATTTTTCGGTTAATAAGTTCTTCTTCTTCTTTGTATGGCGCTGCAGTCCAAGGAGGACCAGAGCATTAATCAAGAAGCCCTAAGATCAGTATACGAGTAACTCCAAATGACTGTTTTTTTTCCTTTGGAAAACCAAGTTGACTCTGTATAAGATCTTGATCATCCCAGTCGTGCTTTACAGTGCAGAGGCATGAACAATATTCCAAGTAGATAAAGAGTCTCTTGGTCTTTCCGAGAGAAAAATTCTGTCGGCGATCTTTGGTCCTGTTGGCGTTGATGGCATTTGGAGGAAAAGGTTCAACCACGAACTGTATGGGCTGTACAGCGACATGAGTCTAGCCAGGCGTCTACGGATCGAACGCCTAAGATGGCAATGCCATGTGGAGCTTATTTGCAACTTACCTCTAGCCCGAAGAGTCTTCGAAGCTGAGCTTGTGAGACAAGGTGGCGCACACTAGTCAATGGGGACATCGTCCGGTTTGGTGTACGAAACTGGAGACAGCTGGCGAGAGATCGTGCTGGCTGGAGTGGCATGTTGGGTGAAGCCCAAATCCATCTCGGACTGCAGCGCGCTAAGAAGAAGAAGAAGAACTCCAAATGGCAGCTCACTACTGCTAGATTGGTGGGATTCTTCTTGTTCTTCGAGTGATAAGAGGTTCCGTCAGCTGATGGTTGAGCCTCAGGTTCATGTCAGACTTTAGCGCCATCAGAAAAAGAAGAAGTCACAGGTAAGGACGTGAAACATCAATTCGAAATAGAGTTCTGAAGTTTATTGCGGTGCGCTGGCTGACGAGCCTTGCTTAGACACTGATTCGTACGGAGGATAGTCTAGAAGAAAACTGATGCTACAGCTCAACCACTGAACCAAGTCTGGGACCACGTCAATGTGTGAGCTGACTCTAGTGATGTTCAGGGCAAGTCTTCTGTTGTACGCGGAGAATTCCTCGTCCTATTCTCAATTACCGTCCGTTTTAACTTAATGCATTCGTCACTCCAGCAAGCGCTTGTCCTATGCATCCATTTACGCTTACTTCTACCAAGTGAACTATGAATTCTCAGGACGATGATGGTGGTAACGATCTGTCAAGAAACTAATTCCAAATCAATTGCTAAGAATGTCGTGCGAAACACACGGAATTTCAAGCAGTTTCCACTGGCGATGTGCCAGGAAAGGGTGTCAGAAGTCTCGTCTCCAAATAATCACCCAGAGGCACTCCTGCTAGAAAATCTCAACTTACTCCCTTTCTTCAGTCAATTCCCCGTCCATTCTGGTGCCACTCAACTCTGAATTCTTCCTCATTCTCGAGGAAATTGTTTCAGAAAACATCATGTCTTCCAAGACCACCAAAGGGACGCACTAAACGACAGAAATAATCGCTTTTAAGCCTCTCCTTTCCTGATTTTTCGTTCATATTTGTGTTGGCACAGCATTGACAGATATTTCTGATCTATTTTCAAGAGATTTCACTACAAAATGCTTACAAAATCATCCAAAATCTTCTCAATTTCATGTGACAAAGTAGGCTCCCAAAACTCCGCCTCCAAACAACCAACCAAGTCACTCCTGTTTCAAAATCCCACCTTATCCCCCTTCTCCAATCAATTTCCTTTCCACTCTGATATCCCACTTTCTTCAACTCATCCTAGTTATCGAGAAAATCGTTTCCGTAAACATCATGTCTTCCAAGATAAAAAATAAAGAGGTTCCGCCGAACTTCACCTCCAAAGAAGAAACGCAGTCATTTCCGTTACAAAATCTTAGCTCATTACGCTTCTCCAATCAATCCCCTTTCCATTCTGATACCCCACATCCTTCAATTCGTCCTAGATCCCGAGAAATTCGTTTCGCAAAATTTCACAATCCTTAAATTTACTTCGACGAAAACTCGTTCGTTTTCAGCAAAAAAAAATGCGACCCGGTTGTGTCGGGAGTTTACTGAATTTTTTCGTGTGAAATGTGTCATTTTTTCAAAAGTCGATTTTCTGCGTTTTTGGACGGGGATTTCGACTCAAATGGATGGGGATGGATGGGGAAAGGATGAAGAGAGTTAATTCAGTCGAAAATTGCAGTGGGAACCCTTGGAAAAATGGGAAAAGTGAATTTTTCATTTTTCATGACGTCAGAGGTGAACACGTGAATTGGTGTTTGTCGGGCAATGCTCTTGCTTTCCATGCGGAGTGAGTGAACTGTTTGGGAGAACAAATCGAAGGGAATGAGGTGAATGAGTGTTTGAAAGGACAAATAGGGTGCAAAAGAGGCGGGCTGTCCTCGCAACGCTTGGGAAATGGAAGTAGGACTAGATGAGAAATTCTATTGAAACTCTCATCTCCTCCTTCTTCTTAGAACACTACAGTCCGAGGTGGACCTGTGCCTCACCCAACATACTTCTCGAGCCAGCATGATCACTCGCCAGCTTCCTCCAGTTTCGCACACCGAACTCTCTTCTAGACAAGATTATTCTGTCAAAAAAAGTCCTGGAATTCATTGAATAACAAAGTTTCACAGCTGAGCCATGTAATCTTAGCCTCTTTGAGAACCAGAAGAGACCCACTCGTGGCCGAGATAATGGGCGCAGGGTCCATTGAACTTTTTTCAGTCCAAATCTCGAATGAAACTTTTTGAAAAAATCACAGATTTCTACCCCTTCCCTGACGGAGCTCTAAGTTCCTGTGGTGCCCGGACAAGAGACCAGAGATTGAGAGCAGAATACCTTCACCATCCACCTGTGAAAGCCCCCCCTTTTCTCATCCAGATAATGTCCAGCTCATTCTTGCTGAACTTTTCATTTCCGAGTACCAAAGGATGAGTGAGTCCTGCACCAACAATGGCCACAGTAAAAGCAACGAACAGTAACATTTTGCATACAATCACGACCCACGACGTTACGTAATCACCCGAATGGGCGTGGTGGACTAAGGACGAAGTCCTTCTGAGGTTGGATTGTGTCTGTGTCTTGCGTAGACCATAGCCATCATCCAGCATCCATTCGCAACAATGACTGTAGAACCTCCTTAGCCAAACAACGGGCCAAAGTAGAACAGAATCCTTCTTATCCTTGATCCTGTTTCCCGCACAATGGGCGTGCTTTTAACACAAACTCGAAAACAAAATCAAGAAAAAACAAGAGAACACGACAAAAAAATGATTCACATGGACCACCCCACCCACCCCCCATCGACCAGAAAAACAGAAAATAAAATCCTGTCATTGCATTCCCTTTGTGAGGACGCCATTCATTTGCCCGAAGAGAATCCAACCCAAAAAGGATTTTTCACCAGCAGAATGGCTAGTGAAGAAGAGTTTCGAGAAAATTTATTGAAAGCCACCCTGATTCCCCCCTCCCACCGGCACATTGTTGCGATTGTGTAACCACTCCTCCAGGACGATGATGATGACAAGGACGACACAGAGCCCCTTACACATGCAGAATGGCAGAATGGGTGAATGGCTCAATGACTGAATGGCGGAGAATGGGAATCTTAAGATCCGTACAAAACTTAAAAGCGCCATCTATGAAGGATTGAGGATGTTTCTTTTTTTGTTCCTCGCTGCTTCGTCCTTTCTTTCTCGTTTTTTTGTCACATATGCTTGCGGGATGGCTCTGCGGGTGGGTGTGTGTGTGGGAACAATGACTGGGAATTGTCCTCTCCCAAGCTCACATGGGGGGAGAGTTGGTTGAGGATGAATAATCCTTTTACTGGAGCTTTCTGTTACCTCACCCACTATTAGGAGTCTTCTTGTACTCGCATATCCTTTACATTCATTCATCTCATTCAGACCATTCACCCATTCACACAGAGACAGAGAACGAAACAGAGAGACAGAGAGAGAGAGAGGGAGACAGGGCATTGTTGGCGTCGCTGTTGTGCGCCTTGTTTCGTCGTCAACAAGGACAAACGCACACAATGCCCGCCCCGGGTACAAAGGTGAAAGGGAGACGCAAAATACAGGATGTTCGGAGTCGAACAATCGCAAGGATTAACAACGAGCGACTGAAACTAGAACGAAACAGGTTTACTCTGACTGACTCTCTCTCTAGGCACTGGTCTGGTCGGTCTTCAGTGGATGATGCTGCTGCTGACGGCAAGACACCGCCAACACAGCCAAGCAGAGCGTCCTCCTTCTTTGAAAGTCTTCCCTCGCAAGGCAGCACAGCGCATTGTGTGCAACCCATTCTCCCCTCACTCGCTCACTGTTGCTTGCCACCAGTAATGACAGGCCTGCGAGTGTGGGCGGCCGTGCACCGTGCACGGTTGACTGACGACGGGTGGTGTATGTTTCCCCACCCCTCCCCTCTCTCTGTCGAATGAAAAAAAGGATTCCGAACAAAAATACAAAATGAAAAGCTTTTCAGGACATTGTCAGATGATGTTCAGTCATTCTGCGAGAGACAATGCAAAGAACGGCATCTACTCTCGTCCTGTGTGCATGTGGGGCGTTCCATGTGGGGGATGGAGACGAAATAAATGACGACATCATTTAAAAGCACCCATCCCCCATCCACGGAGGAGCATAATGAGATATTTCCTCGAAGTGAATGGGAACATATGTAAACGGATGCGTACACACTCCTCTGCATCCCTCTCGAGGTATCATCACCTGTGCAGTGTGTGTGAATTTGAATGACAAACTCCACACACACACACACACACACAGGCGGCATTGTGCGGAGGACAATTTCTTAAGAGGAAGCTCTCGTGCAATCCGTGAAAGAGGATTTCGGATACATTCTGTGCACACGGAGGAAGGATGTCAGCGGATGTCATCGGTTTCGGTTGGTAATTTTCCAAATTATTCTCGTTTTCACATTTCAATTTCAATTATGCCTGCTGGAGTGGGGGATGAGAGGGGGGGGATGCTCTTTTTCAAGGACCTTCGTCGCTGAATGGTGATAGTTTGATTTGACGGGGTATTCAATTACTTTGATCCCGAAAAATGTGTCCCTCTCTTGTGAGGCACCAATGCAATGCCTGTTGACCTGTTTTTCTCTGAAGGATATTCAGTGAAATTTTGATGATGATGGAAATGATCCTTTTGCATGAAATGGGGCACTTATGAGTGAGCTTCGGTGTGGAACGGCTTTGGAAGGTTGCAACTGAATGATGGGTTGGAACAGCAACTGAACGAGCCCAAAATGGCTGACATTTGCACGAGGAAGTTTTCAAGGATACACCACTTTGGGGTCAAATGTGGAACGCAGTCGTCAGACTTTTCAGACCAATTTTGAGACGAGATCCTCCTCTTTTGTCTCGGGACTTTTTGAGACGAGTCTCCCTTTATAAGCTCAAGACTCTTCAGAAGAGGAACGAAGTCTTCCTCTTTAGACTCAAGCCCTTTCAAAGGAACAACACAGTCTTCCTCTTCGGGCCCAAGACTGTTGAGACGAGTAACGCCGTCGTTCTCTTCAGTCTCTAGACTCTTCAGACGAGTAACGCAGGATTCTCAAGGCTCAAGACACTCCAGACAGGTCGCCCTCTTCATGCTCAAACGTTCAGACGAGTAGACTTCCTCTTCAGACTCAAGTCTTTACAAAGGAACAACACAGTCTTCCTATTTAGGCCCAACACTTTTCAGACGGAACTTCCTCTGCAAGCTCAAGACCGTTCAGATGAGTGTGGCTCTTTAGGCTCAAGACTCTTCAGACGAGTAACGCAGTCTTCCTCTTTGAGAACCATTCAAAGAAATAAGCAGTCTTGATGGTTAGGCTCAAGACCGTTCAAGTGACGAACCCAATCTTCTTCTTCTTAGGCTCGAGACTTTTCAGGCGAATAACCCAGTCTGTCTGTTGAGGCTCAAGCCCTTTCTTCAGTCTCTATACTCTGCAGATGAGTAGCGCAGGGTTCCACTTTAGGCTCGAGACTTTTCAGACAAGTAGCGCAGTCTATCTTTTTTCCCTTTCATATAACGCAATCTTCCTCTTCTTAAGCTCGAAGATCCCAGTCTTTTCAGACGGGCCTTTCTCTGCAAGCTCTAGACTGTTCAGACGGCTAACGCAGGCTTCTTCCTCAGGCTCAAGGCTGTAACTCAGTCTTCCACTTCGGGCTCCAGTATTTTCAGACGAATACCGCAGTCTGCCTTTTAGCCTCAAGACGCTTCAGACGAGTAACTCTTCAGTCCTCTTAAGATTTTTTAATTGTGTCTTCCTCTGTAATTTGTAGACTATAGACGAGGAACGCAGGGTTCCTCTTTAGGGGCGAGACTTTTCAGGCAGTAGCGCAATCTGCCTTTTTAGGCTCAAGATTATTCAGACGGGTCTTCCTCTGAAAGCTCAAGCCCTTTCAAAGGAGCAATCCAGTCTTCTCCTTTCTTCTCCTTCAAGAGCTGTCGGTCGAGTAACGCATTCGGCTTCTTTAGGATCAAGGCTGTTCAGATAACTAGAGACTAGAAGCGCAATCTGTTTCTTTAGACTCGACAGTCTTTTCTTTCGGGTCGAGACTTGACGCAGTCTTTTGGACCCAAGACCTTTCAAAGGCCCAACATTTTCTAAGCGTTTTTCTCTGTAAGCTCAAGACTTTTTAGACAAGCAACGAAGTCTGCTTCTTTAGGCTCGAGGCTTGACCCAGGCTACTTCTTTGGGCTCAAGACTTTTCAGACATCCCTAGTGACTTATCCCACTTTGATTTGGTTTCTAGCTGTTGATCGGGAGACGATGTCGATTCAAATGACGCCAGATGCTTGTGGCTTCTCTTCTCAATTCAATCGCATCGCCGACCGTGGTTCAAGAAGCAGTTTGATCAAGGACTCAGGTCAAAGTCCAAATAACGCCGCTCCTCATGAAAATGTTGCTGAGATCGTTGCCGAAAGATACTGTACAGAAACCATCCGTCGTCGTGCGTCATGTTTCAAACAAGGAATGAATTCAAAGGGAACTCGAAAGAACTATAAGTTCCGAAAGCATCGCTTTGCACCCACTCGGTGAGCTACCCTGTGCTTCTAAGGCCTTTGCTTCAAGACCGCAGATGGTCAGTCGAGAACTTTTCCTCGGTACCTCTTATGGAAGAGGCCAACATTCGACTTCGACTCCGCTTTTGTGGGATATGGGAGGACACCCGCGAAACTGATGGCGCACACAAGTGGAGATGGACCTCGGCCAAATTGGAGGCAGCTGGCTAAAGATCGGAAAGACTTGTTGGTTGGAGCACAGGTGCACTCCGGACTGTAGCGCCATCAGAAGAAGAAAAAGAAAAAGAAGACGGAGAATAAGAAGAAGAAGAAGGAGAAGATTCGACGCGTCTAATGACACGCTGCAAACTGTCACTGTCTAGAGCGGCTTAGGAACGTTAATTTCCTCAAGAAGGGGTCTATATTTAAGGCAACAACTGTCAACCTAAGACCTCTTAAGGGGAATCACCTGACCACAAGCTAAATCGTTGAGCGGACAACGAAGACCTAGGTCCGGAGCCGCAACTTTCAAAGTCAGTAAACCAATCTCAAAAAAATACCCACAAGTAGCTCACTTTCAATGAAATTCAAGAAAAATTTGCATCAACCACCAAGACACAATTCATTCCCCCAATGGGACACACGCAGGAATTCCCCGTCTCTCATGCCTCATCCCCTCCGCTGGATTCATCTGCCATTGTTCCGTCGAATGAAAAGAAAATTCCTCTCGTTACTCTCCCATCCCCCGTGAAATTTTTCCGCATTATGTTGCCATTTTGTTGCCATTTTGTTGCCATTTTGTTGCGCCCCTTTGTTATGTCATGTCGCATCTTCTTTTCGTGAAGAGCAACCACCGCCCCCGCAGACGGTGGGTCGAACTGCTACTTTATTGCGCACACCGCAAGTAATGAGTATTTAATTTGAAAATTTAACAAAATGGCTGTTCGCCCAACGCGCCCCCCCTTCGCTCTCCGTCGACGAACGATGAAATTTATTATCGTCATCACTCACATCCTTCAGTCAGAGGCAAACTGTAACAATGTAAGACTGCTGAGTGGCTCAATCGCAGCCAGGATATGACTTTGCAAACACCACTCCCACCCACACACACACACACAGAGGCACGCCGAGTGGAGTCCACATCACATCCCCTGGCAGGAGAGTCAGGACAATGGATACACATCTTCGGCACTTGTCTTTCGTTCGGAGGAATATTATCTCGAAATGCACGAAAGGACACTTCCATTGGCCGTGCGGTGGTGTGCGTGCTTTGTTTACTTTGATCCCTCACAAATGACGACGGGGTCTGGGGCATGGGCAAATAGAACCGTTTTAAGGATTAGTTATGACAGAGACAATGTCTGGAGGGCCAGGTGCCAGACACCAGGGGAACGAGCTCTCAGGCTTTTGTGTGATTATAACACCTTTCGGTGTTATCCTTCGGCGGTTGGGGGCAGTGCCGATTGTCTCTGAGAGGAGGACATGTGTTTCGGTGTTTACACATGATTCTCTGAAGGATGACACCTCGAAGGACATCATAACTACTCGCACTTGTGCTGTGGCCACTTTGCCGGGAGCTGTTTTGTGAATATTTCGTGTGTTCGTTTGTTCAGCCGGTGTGGTCGGGATGGTCGGGATGGTCATTTTGGGTCGAGGGCAGGCGGTGACGTCGAGATGTCTTGTGTGGAATTGCGCAAGTGGCTCTTAATTGAGGTGAATGTCTGCTGCGGAGGCTGGGTGAGACTTCGGAGTTATTCCTGCAGGATGATGGCACGGGACTGAGTCGGTCTGTATTTCTGGCGTTGGATCAGAGAACGCCTTGTTAAGTCGACGTCGCTGTACAGTTCGTGGTTGAATCTTCTTCTATCTCCTCTTCTGTTCTAATCTGTCAAAGGATGTCAAAGGTCAAGATGGAGCGCAGTAAATTCCTCAAGAACCGAGCAAAATCCTCCACATCCGCTATCGACAAGGAGCAGGCTTCGGCACTTTGAGTGAAGCACGGCTGGGATGACTAAAGGCTTATATGAAGTCAGGTCTGTTCTACGAGAGAGGACTCTATTCCCCACTTGCTCCTGAAGCCCAAAGAGACAGTGATTGTCTGAGTAATTCTGCACTTGATCCCTGTCGATAATGTGATTGTCTTGTCGTTACAGAGTTGCCAAGGAAGATGGAGTCATTGATTGCCTCAAAAAAACACCTAAATTCTTTAGTTTCCAATAGAAAAATACACCCATTACACGTTAAAATACTTTCCACACTCATTCAACAACATTTGCCTTTGATTTTCCCTCGCCAAATGGCAGAAAACCTTTTTTAAACAGTTCCCTCACTCCGCATGCAAAGTAAGAGCATTACCCGATAAGCACTAATTCACGTGTTCACCTCTGACGTCATGAAAAATGAAAAATTCACTTTTACCAAATTTCCAAGGATTCCCACTGCAATTTTCGACTGAATTAACTCTCTTCATCCTTTCCACACCCAGCCCCATCCATTTGATCCAAAATCCCTGTCGAAAAACGCACAAAATCGACTTTTGAAAAAATGACACAGTTCACACGAAAAAATGCAGTAAACTCCCAACACAACCGGGTCGCATTTTTTTGCTGAAAACGAACGAGTTTTCGTCGAAGTAAATTTAAGGATTGTGAAATTTTGCGAAACGAATTTCTCGGGATCTAGGACGAATTGAAGGATGTGGGGTATCAGAATGGAAAGGGGATTGATTGGAGAAGCGTAATGAGCTAAGATTTTGTAACGGAAATGACTGCGTTTCTTCTTTGGAGGTGAAGTTCGGCGGAACCTCTTTCAAGCATTTATCTTGGAAGACATGATGTTTTCGGAAACGATTTTCTCGATAACTAGGATGAGTTGAAGAAAGTGGGATATCAGAGTGGAAAGGAAATTGATTGGAGAAGGGGGATAAGGTGGGATTTTGAAACAGGAGTGACTTGGTTGGTTGTTTGGAGGCGGAGTTTTGGGAGCCTACTTTGTCACATGAAATTGAGAAGATTTTGTATGATTTTGGAAGCATTTTGTGGTGAAATCTCTTGAAAATAGATCAGAAATATCTGTCAATGCTGTGCCAACACAAATATGAACGAAAAATCAGGAAAGGAGAGGCTTAAAAGCGATTATTTCTGTCGTTTAGTGCGTCACTTTGGTGGTCTTGGAAGACATGATGTTTTCTGAAACAATTTCCGCGAGAATGAGGAAGAGTTCAGAGTTGAGTGGCACCAGAATGGACGGGGAATTGACTGAAGAAAGGGAGTAAGTTGAGATTTTGTAGCAGGAGTGCCTCTGGGTGATTATTTGGAGACGAGACTTCTGACACCCTTTCCTGGCACATCGCCAGTGGAAACTGTTTGAGATTCCGTGTGTTTTGCGCGACAGTCTTAGAAATTGATGTGAAATTAGTTGCGTGAGAGCTCGTTACAACCATCACCGTCCTTGCAATTCATAGTTCACATGGAAGAAGTCGCCGTAAGTGAACGGACAGGGCAAGTGCTTGCTGGAGTGATGAATGAAATCACTCGAAACGGATGGAAGCTAAGAACAGAACGAGGAATTCTCCGCGTACAACAGGAGACTTGGTCTGAACATCGCTCAAGTCAGTTCACACATTGACGTGGTCCAAGACTTGGTTCAGTGGCTGATCTGTAGCATCAGTTTTCGTCTAGACTATCCCCCGTACGAATCGGTGTCTAAGCAAGGCTCCGCAGCCATCGCGATGCAATCAACTTCAAAACTCTGTTTCGAACTGATATCCCATGGCCTTAACTGTGACTTCTTCTTCTTCTGATGACGCTACAGTCCGCCATGGATCTGGGCCTCAGTCAACAAGCCTCTTTAGTTGCCCCGATCCTTAGCCAGCTGTCTCGAATTATTCACGCCAAGTTGGCTGAGGTCCTTCTCCACTCGTTTACGCCATCGATTTCCCAAAGCTGCGGAGTCAAACACTTATCGGGCTGGAGCAGTGTTGTCCATGCGCTCTACATGGTCTAGCCATCTTAGACTTTAAGTCCGAAGACGCCTGGCTGGACTGATGTCGTGCAACAGCCCATATTTTTTTCGGAGGATTTTTGAAAAACTGCTGAAGCACTCAGACTCAAAACTGGTCCATTGTACTGCCAGGTAGCAACCTACTCCAGTGCCGTTAATTTGATCCCAAAGGCAAGTGGTGACTGGACCAGATTTGAAAAACCGGATAAAAGCGTATTAACTTTGCTTTCGCTGGAATTCGAACCTGGGACCCCTCTAACTTAGGGCAGGCACTTAACCAACTGCGCCATCCAGTCGTCACACGCTCTTACCTCTGACTTCTTCTTCTTCTGATGGCGCTGCAGTACGGCATGGACTTGGGCATCAACCAACAAGACTCTCCAGCTGCAAAGATCTTTAGCCAGCTGCATCCAATTACGCACGCCAAGTTGGCTGAGGTTCTTCTCCACTTGTGTGTGCCATCGGTTTCGTGTGTGTTCTCTCATGAGTTGTCCCACGAGAGCGGAGTCGAAGTCGAATGTTGGCCACTTCATTAAGACCTACCGAGGAAAAGTTCTCGACTGGCCATCTGCGGTCTTGAAGCAAAGGCCTTAGGAGCACAAGGAAGCTCACCGATTGGTTGCAAAGCGAGGCTTCGGAACTATCGTCTGGATTTGAACCCCCTTCGGGTTGGACCACTGTTGTCCATGCGCTCCGCATGTTCTAGCTGTCTTAGGCGTTGAATCTGTAGAGGCTTAGGCTGGGCTCATGTTGCAGTGGTTCTTCGAGTGCTATAAACGCAAACAGGACCAAAGATTGAACTCAGAACTTTTCTCTCGGCAAGACCATTGGCTTCATCATCTGCTCTTGAGGTTGTCCATGTCTCCGTTCCATAAAGCAGGACAGGGATGATCAAGGCATTCAGATGTGGTCCTTCGGGCCCTACTACCCGACTGCATCTCAAGCCTAAAGAAACAACAAAGCAGCTAAAGAATATTCCAATTGAAGACACTCTTTGAAGGTGAAATAAGAAGACGAGTTCTCCGAGTTCCATTGACTTGCAATTCGACTTCAAACGCCTTCAGTTTCCTGTCCGTCTGTTGTCCTTGCGATCACTAGAAATAAGCCGGAAGGTCAGTCTTTGCGGAGTAAATTTGGAGTAACCAGTTTTGCGCCATGAAGCGCTCTCTGTTGCTTCATGCTCAGGAGTAGGTAAACCCCTGGCATTATCCCTTTTCCAAAAAATAAGTTGAAAAAACATGAAATCTTGTACACCTTTTGACTGTTATTTCTTTTTTTTTTCTTATTCACAGGAGCCGAATGGAAGCTGCTGACCGAGGACGAGAAACGACCGTTCATCGATGAGGCGAAGCGCCTTCGGTAAGTCACCCCGCATCCACCCACACACCTCCGCTCATTTGTTAACCGCACAGACTCTTCTAATTAACAGGGCCATGCACATGAAGGAGCATCCCGATTACAAGTATCGTCCCAGACGAAAACCGAAGGCACTCCGCCGTGACGGTTATCCATATCCAATGCCATATCCATCAGTGCCAGTGGAGGCGCTGCGAGCAGGTGGGTCTCATGTCATCCGTTCTCAGGACGGGAATTATTCATAGTTCCCTCAGATATATCCTTATTTTCCGCAACTATACGCAATTATGCAAATGGAAGAGGACCATCCCCCGCCGTGGGTGGGGGGGGTGGGTTTTTTGTTGGTTTCGGTTTCGGTCGTCCTTCTTATCCCGCCGCCGCCGACCAGCAGTGGCTCGTTGTTGGCTCTGTTTCCAGGAAGATGGAGCAAAATGACGAATGATAATTTTAGTCCTCACAGTCGCATGCTTGCTGATTTGAGCCGCAGAGCCGAAGACAAGGGCGGGCACTCCCGGGGGGAATAAATTACAAGGTTCCGGGTTAGATGTCGGTTGGGTGCACTTCGCCTTTGGTTCGTGCTGCGGGACAATCTGTCTTTGCCAAGCAAATATGTGTTTCCGTTGTTGTTTCGGTGTGCTCCGGAAGGGGGGGGGGGCCTGCGCTGCTGGTTGGAGATTATGATTGGGGAATTGAAAAGGATGTGGTTTTATGACTCGGAGTCCGTGAAGCGAAAAAGGTATAACGTTCGCCTTCGCCGTCGCTTGCGCCCGTCTGTTTCAAGGAAGTAATTAGGAAATTAATTCTTGACTCTTATGGAGTTGCTTGAGCATGGGTGGCGAAATCAGTGGCGAGAGGAGGGGCCTGAGCACATTTGTGGCGACTAGAGTCACCTGAAGGCGGGCAGAAAGGAGAGAAGTTGGAGCTTCATGGTGATCGATAGAGAGGCAAATTCATTCATTCACTAGCGGGCTTCCGACCCGTGAAGGGTCTCTGCCTAAGACACGGCAGCCTTCCATGCACTGCGGTCCCGGGCACGCTATTTCCAGTTATCCAGACCAAGCGCTCTGGCATCCGCGATACCTTGGTCCTTGAAACGGAGGTTGGCTCTTCCTTTTCTAGAGAGGCAAAAGACGATGGAAAACATTGTCACAAGACCCAAGGTTTCCCCCAGAAGACAGACGGAAACCCGAAGCATGACGCCCTTCCTCCCCCTCTCAACTCCACGAGCTATACCGGGTGCACCATCTTTTATGTCGGTATGCGACTGTTTGGCCGTATTCTAAGCGACGTGGACTGCCTGTCGGCAGTATTTTTTGAGTCAATTGAACTTCCTACGGAAACAAATGCAAATGCCTTCGAAAATGCGCCACAAGGTGGCTCCACTGACGCCAAAATGCCGACGATACGCCACATGTAGGTTTTCTGTAACACTCTCTCCTACCGCTTCAACCAGTTCTTTGGAACGTCTTGGATATTGATGAGCGGCTTGTCGACGATTTCCCACTCGAGGATCTTGATGACGATCTCCCACTCGAGAGTTCTGAACGAACTCAAGGAAACTCAGCGAAAACGGACATTTGCACACGTAGAGTGTGATTCAATTGACTCCCGCGTAAGTTGACAAAAGTGAACGAAACTGAACGAAATGAACGATCTCAGCGAAAACGGATATTTGCACACCTAGAGAGCGACTTCTTTGGCTCCCGCGTATGTCGGCAAATAGGAACGAATTTAACGAAACTTCGCGAAGCGGTTGCTTTAGTCAAAGGGTACCACTTTTGTGTATTCACTCCGTTTCTCCAGTTCTTTTAAGTTTTCTCTCTCAACGTCTTGGACGTTGATGAGCGGCCTGTCGATGATCTCCCACTCGACGATCTCGAAGACGATCTCCCACTCGAGGATCTCGACGACGTTTTCCGTACTCAGCAAAATTCGACACCAAATGACAAAAAGTGTTGTCGGACGGTTTCCAATGTACAGCGTCACTATTGAAGCACAAAGCGATTGGTACTAAAATTGTACTGACTTGACGTTTCGAAAACATGTCCGCTCAAGTCAATCGGTTGACAAATGTCAAAGTTATTCAATGTTTGCATACCGATATAAACCTTGGCGCACCTTGTTGATCTAGCTTTTCTCCGTCAAATCTTCCAACAGGCAAGTTTCAAAGACGTGTCCTTTGTGAGGACCGCAGCCTCACCGCATCTCCCTGCCAAAAGTTAACTCAAAGATTCCCACAGGACTCCCTTCCCCGCGTTGGTCAGTACTTGAGAAAGGACCATTTTCGTTTGAATCTCTTCCATTTGCGCGTCCACTCACTCATCCACACATTCCCGTCGTTCCCGTCTAAACGGATGCCCATTGACGACGCCTCACGATAATTATTTTATTAAAAATCATCCTCTTTCCCTCTTTCCTCTTTTTCAGGTATAACACCTGGATACTTTGCACCAGGCCCAGCAGCATATCACTTAGGCGGTCATCTCTCGCAGTCGAATCCACCAACATCACAGGTAAACTGACTCAACCGTTTCTTCTTCTTCACAGAATCCCCGACTACCGAGTGTGTGTGTGGGGGGGGGAGGGAAATCCAAATCAAATTCAAAAATTACATGGCTCGTAATAACCCACAGCCTCATCATTCCTGACGCCATCCCCGATGAAAGGCGGGCGCACTCAACGAGCACCGAGCACCGAACACCGAACACCGCCAGACTCTGCTCATTACCGCGCTGGAGTACTTCAGAGGAATGTGCATCCGTCTGCTGCCGGCTCATCGGTAATTGCGTGACATGAATGGCACGGCAAGACAGTAGCCACCGCCCTCCAGCGTTCGCTTATCTTGGGCTCGTCAATTATTTTAAAACGTTTCCATCATCGCATCAACACCTTGTTTGTTCTCGTTCAGGTTATTGTGGTCGCGTTTAACTCAGATGAACGGCGCTATAATTGCACACCATCGGCACTCTATGCCCGGGCATGGGCAGGAAGGGTTTTTCTGGAGCACCTGCAGTGCACAGTGTAGTGTAACCTGCGGAACGTGTGGTTTTGCTGCTTGAGTTCTGTTTGTTTGTGCATTTGGCTCAATGGAGCGTCATTACGCTGCCTGATGCTTATCGATTGATTTGAAGGAAACACCCCGAATTTGGTGTGTAATTTTCCAATTAAATGTGTTTTCCTCGTGAAATTTTTTGTGGTGGATGAGGAGGAGGAGGAGGAGAAAATAAAGGATTGAGGATGGAGGCGGTGGGAATTAATCACCGGGAAGCGGTTACGATTTAAAAAAGTGCACGAGAGTGAATTGAAGGTTAGGCATCGAATTTTAATTGCATCCGGAGGGGGTGATGCTTAGTGGCAAGGTTGTGGAGGCAAGTGTTGGCGAGGAGGGATGTCATGGCACATAAGACGTGATGGGTAGTTGGGACTTAAGGGCCAACTACAACGACCGCACGGAAACTTAAGAGCACGGAAGCAACCAAGTGAATACACTAAAATTGTACAGTGTCCCTAAAATGACCGCTTCGCTAGTTTCGTTAAGTTCGTTCAACTCGTTCAATATCGTTAAGTTCGTCCACTTTTTCTAACTTAGGCGGGAGCCAAATGAATCGCTCTCTACGTAAGCAAGTGTCATTTGACAGCTTTGCTCAGTTTCGATAAATTCGTTCAGTTTCGTTAAGTTCGTCCACTTTTTCCAACTTACGCGGGAGCCAAATGAATCGCTCTGTCGACAGCTTTGCTCAATTTCGCTAAGTTCGTTCACTTCGTTCAGTTTCGTTAAGTTCGTCCACTTTGGCAAACTTACGCGGAAGCTAAATGAATCGATCTCTACGTATGCAAGAGTCAGTTGATAGCTTTTCTCAGTTTCGTTAAGTTCGTTCACTTTTGCCAACATTTGTCAAATAAATCGCTCTCTACGTATGCAAATATCAGTCGACAGCTGAATGCTCCTTAAGTTTCTATGGGCAATTATGGAGACGTTGAAATTTGACGATGCTTCTGGTTTCTCTTCGCTTGGTTTTGACATAAGCTTACGTTTTCGAACGGCTATTATAGCTACCCCTTAGGCTGAGAAGATTCTCCTTCTTCTTGCCGCGCCGTAGCCCGGAGTGGACCTGGACCTCAACCAAAAATCCTCTCCAGCGGTCAAGTTCCCTTGCTAGATGTTTCCGACTTAGCGCACCAAGTTGGTTCAGTTGCTTCTCCACTTGGGTGTGCCACCTTAGACATGGACGTCGTCTGTCTTCTGTCTTGCCTTTGTCCACTGGTTCAGAGTCAAAAACTCTCTCTCTGAAGGACTCAGTTCAACTGAAGTTTGACCCTTTAGGTGTTTGAATCTTCGACTCGTCTTTGGTTTTGACTGGATCACCGCAAGGACTCCCATCACACCAGCACACGGAGAACTCCTCCAAAAGCCGTATTGGCTGTATGTCTTCCCTAAACTGAATGCAGCCTTCCGTCACTGCCAGCTGGAGAGACGGGGAAAAGGTGGAGACTGTAACACATCTCCTCTGCACGTCCAGCGCCCTCTACATCCGTAGGAAAATTGACCTTGGAGCATACGTCTTTGATGAACTGAGTGAGCTGAACGACACATCGGCATCAGTCAACTCAAGAGCTTGCTATGAAGTGTCCATTTGGTCCAATGGGAGACACCCGATCCGCGTGATACCACAATGGGCCTATACTCGCGTAAGTGAAGCTGCTTGCATGCAGTCGGCCACTGAAACCTAACCCAACCTAACTTCCTGTCACGTCGGTGCGTCGATATGTCCTCTCCATCTCTCCGTCATGAGCCCATGGCTGTCTCTTGAGGCAATTGCTTGTCACGAGCACCTAGAGTCATACATTTTTCCCTAATAGAAGTCCTCTATTGAGTCAATTTTTCTTGCCACCATTTTCACGCCCATTGCATGACTTCTCTTCTGATTCCACTTGACAGCCACTGATTAAGACCGTTACAAGTTAATTGAACCACAACAGCACACAAATCACGTTCCACAACCGCATTCGTTCGATGAAAACAAAAAAAAAACAAAACCACCACACCACAGCACAACAGAGTCTCGTTCCTCCTCCGAAAAAAAAGAAACCAGTTAAGGCCTAAGGAGCACGACCGCGTCCATCATTCCATACGTCATGTTACTCACCGTTAATTACATACCATCGAGACAAACTACCTGCTGACAGCAGCAGCATCCCATCCGCCCCCGCAACGTCAAAACGCCGCACAATAGCGGAGTGGACGTGTTGAAAGGTCTGATCCACATGGAAGCGCTATAATTAAGGGATGAATCTGCAACCTCGAGTGTGTTTAACTGGCACTTTAAGGTGGGTCGGCACGTCATTTCTACGCCCGACGCGTTCCACCCACCGATTTGCCAGTTGCTTCTGCTTCGCCTTTCTCCGACTCCTCGGCCGCCTCCTCATTGCTGCCTGCCGCCAACCAGGAGTGGAGTTTAATTTGCTTTTTGTGTAAATCACGCAGAGAACTGTAATTAAATTCGAAAAAAAGAAACGATTGAATTTGATAAGAACCGCTGGTTGGTGCTGGAGATGGAGTGGAGCCGGTGTTGTTGGGGCACGTTGAACGTGTGTGATGGTGTGTGATGGCGTTTAAAGGGAATGACGCGGTGAAATGTTAATAAGACGACCTTTGTGTCGATTGTGTGGCAGTAATGGAAATGAAAAACGGCAGTGCCCCTCCTATGGGATGGGAGTGCACAGTCTCGGTGGCAGGTGAAATGTGCATCACTCGTTTTAATCGGAAGTGGAGTGCCAGGGAGATGGGAGAAAGCGACCTGGCAGTTGCCACTCTTCCAGAGGAATCGCTTCAAAGTGGCGTCACGGAGAAGCGCCTCGCAAGATCGCCTTAGATCATCGTGGGGGGACTAAGAAAGTCTTGCAAGATCACCCTGGTTCTGGCCACTCTTCCAGGGGACTCGGTTTACAGTGGCGTCACGTAGAAGCGCCTCGCAAGATCGTCGTTGATCATCGTGGCGGGAGTATGAAAGTCTAGCAAGATCACCCTGGTCGAGGCCACTCTTCCAGAGGATTCGCTTCAAAGTGGCGTCTCGGCGAAGCGCTTCGCAAGATCGTCGTAGATCATCGTAGATCATCGTGCCGGCAGTAAGAAGTCTTGCAAGATCACATTGATTCTGGTCACTCTTCCAGGGGATTCGCTTCAAAGTTGCGTCTCGGAGAAGCGCCTCGCAAGATCGTCGAGGATCATCGTCGCGGGAGTAAGGAAGTCTTGCAAGATCACCGTGGTTGAGGCCGCTCTTCCAGAGGATTCGCTTCAAAGTGGCGTCAAGTAGAAGCGCCTCGCAAGATCGTCGTTGATCATCGTGGCGGGAGTAAGAAAGTCTTGCAAGGTCACTCTGGTTCTGGTCATTCTTCCAGAGGATTCGCTTTAAAGTGGCATCTCGGAGAAGTGCCTCTGAAGATCGTAGAGTGCTCTTCAATTTGAGCATTATTACGCTGGCTACCATTGAGCAAATCATGATCAAGGCGTCCCTGATCTTGAGAGGAGCTTCTATTTGACCGCAGCTTAAAGCGAATCTCCTGGAGAAGTGCCTCCTACCAGAATCATCCTACGAGTCCTTCATGAACTACGAATGCAGTCAGAACCTTCGCGTTCCGCGTTCGGTTGTTTTCTTCGGACGTTCAGTGATCGTCTCCTTTGTTGAACTCGTCGAGAGAAGACAAATTCCCTGCTGCAGAAATGGGGATTTTACAAGCAATTCTTGCCGAGTTGGAGTTAGTCCCTACTTTTTCTTTTTCTTTCCGTTGGCGCTATAGTCTGGGAGGACTTGAGGCTCGCTTCTACAGCTACCACAAAGTCGTCTGCTCCAAATTCCACACCTGTAACTAAGTGGACGAGCCAGAGGAAGTCTCAGCAGGAATCACATTGAATGCCGAGGGTTCGCACCTCATCCCTTCATAACTAAATACCGTGTGATCACAAGGACATGCGACACTTGAACATTTCCCAAATTACATGATTGCACAGCTAATTGCCTCCCGAGCTGTCATAATTGTCACAGCACTCTGTCTCACCACCGCGCCAGGGGTTCCGTCGTTTAGACAAAAGACGACCACTTCACGATCAAAATCTGCTCACTCATCTAAGTGGTCTCGTCCCACACGAATACCCCTGTGGTGGTCGCAGGGGATGATACAAACGTTCACAGACCATCCGCCTCCTGTTCCGCTGTTTGTTTTGACACACTCACCCGGGGGGTTGATTCGAACGATTACTCCTCGAGGGGGTGGACGAGAGCGTGTTTACAAAACAATTATCCACTCAAAACCTGCTTCCGATCAAAACACTAAACCTTCTCTCCCTCTCACTCTCTTTCTCTCTCTCATTTCAGACATCGATAGGCAGTCAAATGGATGTCCCAAAATTCGCCTTGGATCGCAGCTCGTACCTTAGTTCAGCAGCTGCTGCCGGCAGTCTGTACGATTCATCAAAGGCAGCCCAAGCCAGCGCCGCCTACAGTGCGTATCTAGATCCAACCGTCCTCACAAAGGCCTACTTCGACTCGAAAATGTACCAGGACCGTGCGGCGAATTACGCTTTTGACATTTCAAAAATCTACGGCGCCCAGCAGCAGCAGCACGCCGCCGTCGCCCATCAGCAGCAGCAACAGCATCAGCACTTGCTCAATGGCCTTAGCATTGGGGGTGGCAACAACAACAACAATTCGAACAACAACAACAGTCTGGATGAGAGGGAGACCACCCCGCACCTAGACAGCACCGGTGACAAGTCGCAGTTGAATTCGCCGAACGACAGTCAGATCGACTACTCCGGCTACTCGCAGTACGCCCAGGCAGCGGCCGGAGTCGTGGGCTCCGGTGGCGGCGGCGGTGGCGGTGGAGGGGGCGACTTTCGGAGACCACTAACGGTTATCTTTTGACCAGAAAAATTTGAAAATTAACGCATATAGCCGACAGCAGAGGCAGCTGCCCAGCGCGGCGTAGCCAGGATAATTCTAGTATTACGCGCATAAGTATTAAAAACAAGAAGAAGAAGAAGAAGAAGAGAAAATTGTAAAATGTTGAGTTTTGAGTTGAAAATCGTCGTTTTTTGAGTTCGTTAAGTAGCAAAAGAGAGTTTATTTGAAACTGTTATGTGGTATTTTCCGTTCGAAACGATGACTACCTAACCTAGAGATGTATTCAAATCTGAGATGGAGATGCAATGCATGATTTTTCGTTTCAGTTTTGTGCTTGATTTTGAAAGTATTTTTAAGGTTATGAGAAGTATTGTAATTTTTAGGAAATAGTTTGTTGTAAATTTATTTAACTGTTTACAAGAATAGGGTCATGTAGGGAAATTTCGTTCACTTCGGGAGCAGTTTGAGGTCTTTGCTGAAGGAGGGGAGACTTCGATTTTGAAATGTTTGACATTTTTGGAAAACAGGGGCTTTAGTTGACAAAGCAAACCAGGGGAGTTTGCTGTCAACAGGTCTTGGGTCTGGCTACTTGAGGTCACTCTCAAATTTTGGGCACCAGCCCACCAGAAAACTTAAGAGAACTGAAGCAACCGAGCGAATACACAAAAATAATACCCACTGACTATAGCAACCAGTTTGCTAAGTTTCGTTAAGTTCGTTAATTTTTGCCTAAGCAAATGAGTCACCCTCTACGTGTGAAAATGTCTATTTTTGCTGAGTTTTGTTAGGTTCGTTCACTTTGTTCAGTTTCGTTAAGTTCGTCAACTTTTGCCAACTTACGCTGGAGCCAAATGAATCGCTTTCTACGCATACAAGTGTCAGTTAACAGCTGAATTCCCCTTAAGTTTCTATAAGCAATCATGGACTCTTTGAAATTTGACGATGCTTCTGGTTATTTTTCGTTAACTTTTGACATTTCCCTAAGTTTTTATACGGCTTTCATAGTTGGACCCCTAATTTTTGTCGTCCATTGATGCATTACAAGCGCGGAGTAGAAAATTCTTTGAGTCGGTTCACACTCTACAGGGCCTATCCGCTTCAATTGCTGATTCCGCAGCCTGACTAGACTCACGTCTCTGTACAGATGCTATATTTCGTCGATAAATCTTTCGTTTAGTTACATAAATTTCTGTGCAATTGCCCCAATTTCAGGCCCATTTTCGTGCACAAACCGATTCATGTCTTCTTTTCTTCCTCTTCTTCTTTCTTCTTTCCAATCTTCACTGAAAACTTTCACCCTCACGCTCACGACATCCCCCACCTTCACCGCAGACCTCAATCTCCTCCTAAGACAAAGTCCCTACAGTTATGACAACCGCAGTATTAGTTAAGCAAATCAGCTTCACATTAGAGATTTAAATTTAAGCTCCCGTTCGTTGCGTCACTTTAGTTTTAAGAAGACATCAAGATTTTTGTTTCCGTTCGATTTGCATTTTTGAAAATGTATCTAGCCACTTAAGAACTCCTGTCCGCAATAGAATCCCCGCAATGTCAACCAATAGTATTATTTTTCATTATTTTTCAAAAAGAATGAACTATTAAGAGATTAATTAATGTACACAAGGTCTAGGTAAGAGAATTGTAAAAACAACAAAAAAATGAAAAAATAAATGAGAAAACAAATCTTTAAGACAATTAATAAAAGTAAATAGTCCTTAAATAAGAATGAGAGACTTTTTTTTTGTTTTGTTTTTTTCTTTTTGGAACAGGAGGGGAATCGACTTGACGAACTTAACGATGGGAGTTAAGGAGGAAAGTGGAGATGGTGGGATATTTGCTAGAAATGGTCAGGAGGACTGATGGGGGCAAAAATTTGTGTGAAGAGGCGTTTGATGGCTTTTTTTGCTTTCTTCTTTGGAACAGGAGTGGGATTCACTTAACGAACTTAACGAAGGAAGTTAACAAGGAAATGGAAGAGAATGGTGGAATATTTTGTAGGAATGATCAGCGGGCTGATGGAGGCAAGGAAAGATGTGTTTTATGGCCAGAATTGGATAGATGCAATAAGGATCGAAAAGTCCTTTTTTTAGAGAGTTGTCATAAATTTGACCACTAAGCACGGCACGTAAACAAATTGAAACAGTCTATAAGTTAGTTCATCGGCCATTCGACTGTCTCACTATTCGACTCATTAATTCTTTGACCATTCGACTCTTCCCTTAGTCGACTCTGAGTCCGTAGGACTACACGATAAAGGATGTCCACGGTTAACAAGTGGAGAGGAACCTCAAACAACTTGTGCGCAGTTGGAGACAGTTGGTGAAAGATTGTGCTAGTTGGACAGGCATGATGGTTGAGGCCTAGGTTCACACTGGACTGTAGCACCACAAGAAGAAGAAGAAGATAAGTTAATTCACGACAGAAGACTCCAAATGAAAGAAAGAACGAGAAAGCAAAGCATTCCAGTCTTTAGACAGTAAACAGCAGCCTATAAACGTCGGTAAACCTTTGGCATAAGTTTCAAAAATTCTCCGAAAAAAAATGTTGGATGTTGATGATTGAGTTAAACCTTAAAGAAAGTGCAGAATTCAAGGTCTTTCATGTCAGAGCTTCAAAAGTGTCCTTGAAAGCACAGAGGGTTAGAGAGGGCGGGCACTTAGATCACGATGGTCTGCCTTCTCGTGTGCATGGAGCATCATAGAGGTGTTCTTGTGAGAAGATTTTGTACTCAAAATTTACTCCGCAAAGACTGAGCTGGCGTCTTACTGATTGCAAGGACACAGGCGGACAGGAAACTGAAGGCGTTTCGAGTCAATTGGCAAGCCATTGGAATTCCCGGAATCATAACGTCTCCGCCTTTATATTTTACTTTCAAAAAGTTGCTTCATTTGGATGATTCTTAAGCTGTTTCGCAAAAACGGCTGGATTTGGTTAAGTGCCTCACCTAAGTTAGATGATTCCCATGTTCGAATCCCAGTGAAAGCAAAGTTAAGACGCTTTTATCCGGTTTTTCAAATCTGGTCCAGTCACCGTTTGGATCGTTGGGATCAAATTAACGTCGCTATCACTGGAGCGGTCGATCAGTGGTAGTAGTCTGACTGTCGGTATCACAATGGACCAACATGGTCTAGGGGCTTCAGCCCCTTAACCTGTCCTAGCTGCTTCGCTGTGGTTGGATTTTATTGAAGAGCATAGTATTGGGTGCTCCAGCGTTTAATTGTAAATTGACAGTTCTGGCAGGACAATTTTCGACGTCATCTTCTCATTCTCGATCGATCGTTAGTCTTGCGTCAGTGACTATGATCTGAAAAATTCGTTCTTCACATTGCCTGAGTACAGACCACTCCAAGGAAGCAATGGAAAACATATTTCAACACTCCGTTCAGGATGACCATGTGGGACATCAGTTTGAAATTCAGTTCGGAAGTTCATTGGGTGGCACTGACTGAGAAGCCGTCCTTGGACATCAATTCGTAGGTGGAATGGTCGGGCAGTGGACCAAGTAAGGGGGGACTAAGGTGAAAATTTGTAACAGGAGCCCCTTGGGTGGATGTTTGGAGGCAAAATTTGTGACTTCCTCTTTTGGCACATTAACAAAGTTGCTTGAGTTCCCGTGTGTTTCGCACGACGTTCTTACAAATTAAGTAGGAATTGTCGGGCAGAAGATTGATGTCATAGCTCAACCAACGAAGCAAGTCTTTGACCACGTCAAATCTCCTGTTGTGTGTGAAGACTTCCTTGTGCAGTTCTTAGTTATCGTCAATTTAGACTGATTTCGTCGTCACTCCAGCAATCGCTTGTCCTGTGCGTCCACTTACGGCGACTTCTTCCAACTGTACTATGAATTCTGAGGACAGTGATGGTGGTAACGATCTGTCAAGCGACTAATTCCAAATCAATTTCTAAGAATGTCGTGCGAAACACACGGAATCACAAGCAGTTTTCACTGCCGATGTGCAAGAAAAGGTATCAGAAGTCTCGTCTCCAAACAACAACCCAAGGGGCTCCTGTTACAAAATCGTACTTTATTTCCCTTCTCCAGTCAATTCCCTATCCTTTCTGGTGTCACTCAATTCTGAATTCTTTCTAATTCTCGAGGAAATTGTTTCAGAAAACATCATGTCTTCCAAGACCACGAAAGGGTCGCACTAAAAGGCAGAAATAAACACTTTTAAACCTGTCGTTCTATCATTTTCCTTTCATATTTCTATTTGCCCAGCACTAATAGACATTTCTGGTGTATTTTCAAGACATTTTACGATAAAATGTTTCCAAAATCATCTCTAATTCCTAAGTTTCATGCGACAAAGTAGGATCCCCTGAATTCCGCCTCCAAACAATCAACCAATGCACTTCCGTTATAAAATCTCTTTCTCGCTCTTATTCCCCTTCTCCAATCAATTTTCTTTTCGTTCTGATATCCCACGTCCTTCAACTCGTCCTAGTTATCGAGAAAATAGTTTCGAAAAACATCATGCCTTCCAAGATAACCGCTTAAAAGAGGTTCCGCTGAACTTTGCTTCCAAACAAGCAGCACAGTCATTCCCGTTTCAAAATCTTGGCTTAATACGCTTCTCTAATCAATCCCCTTTCCATTCCGATACCCATCATCCATTGATTCGTTCTAGTTTTCGAGAAAATCGTTTCAGAAAACATCATATCTTCCAAGATCATAAATTTCATGCGAAAATGTAGGATCCTCCGAACTTTGCTTCCAATTTACCAACCAAGTCACCCCCGTTACAAAATCTTAGCTTATTACACTTCTCTAATCAATCCTCTTTCCATTCTGATATCCCACATCCTTCAATTCGTCCTGGATCCCGAGAAAATCGTTTCAAAAAACCTTGCAATCGTCAAATTCATTCCGACGAAAACTCGTTCATTTTCAGCAAAAAAAATGCGACCCGGTTGTGTTTGGAGTTTACTGCATTTTTTGTGTGAAATGTATCATTTTTTCAAAAGTCGATTCTGTTAGTTTTTGGACGGGGATTTCGACTCAAATGCATGGGGCTGAGTGCGGAGAGGATAAATGGAGACAATTCAGTCCAAAATTTCATTCGAAATTCGAGAAAATGAGAGAAAAGGGAATTTTTAATTTTTAATGACGTCGGAGCTGAACTCATTGCAACCACTGTAAAGACAAGAATTGTTGCTTATCTGGCAATGCTTGCTTTGTATGCAAATCAATTGGGAATTGAGAGAAAAGTTTAGGAAAATGTTTTTCAACATTTGGCTAGTGGAGATCAAGGAAAATGGTGTTGAATGGGTGTGTGGAGTGTTTTGACACGTATTGGGAGTAGTCTTCCACTGAAATGCCGAAGAATTTAATTGTTTTTCGTTGAAATTGATCTTCGGTTGTTTAGCTGTCAAAGTATGGAGTTGCCATGAATGGTTTTTTTATTGGGGAAATTATGGTTGTTTTAAGGTTGAGTTTAAAACATTTTAAGGAAATGAAAGTCATCCAAAAAAAGGTGTCATTGGACTGATTGATCATTTTTATGGTTACGCCTTAGGGATTATATTAATTCCAGGGGCAAAGCGACAAAAGACGGTGATGGACACTAGCGACGTTAAAGAGACAGCTTAATGACCGGCTTTTTGACAGAGAAATGCTTGATTCAGGGACATCTAGAGCTTGACTACAGAAAGAGGCAACTTTTCATCCAAAGATGGAGGAATTCAGTTCATCGATCCTGCATTCAAAGGAATTCCTCCACACCCGCATCTGCTTACACCTTCATACTCAGGCATTCACTTAGTCGCTAAGGATTCTCGATTGAGTTCATTCGGTTGATTCTGAGTTAACACTTGAGTGCCCTTTTCCTCTCGTACACAGGACTCTTCAACCGCTCACAACAGGATGCGCAGCAAAGTGTCGGCAAATTCGATTGACACCATCCCTCCGCGAAGGATACCCCAAGGGTGCGGAACACTGCAGAACACCTCAATCGAAGGAAAGCCATCGCATCGCCTCGAGCTATCCGAAAATACAAAATCATTAAATTAATCTGCCCCAGAGGATATAATTTCCCATGAAAACGGTAATTTGCAAATTAATTAGTGGAGACTCTCGTGCATCGCCCGCCCTAATGAGCGAATTGCAAGTCTCTGGAGGTGAAACCTCAACGCCACTTCAGTGGTGCTTTGAAGTGCTACAGCGGGCCGTGTCCGCGGGATATGTAGGGCTTCTGGCGGTGCAATTAGGGGGTTTAATTAATCGAAATGCAGCGATGATTGCTCACCCAGAGAGGTTTACTTGACTGTGGTAAACGTTGGATGTGGGGGACGGGGGCTTGGGTGGTGTTTGGAGCCGGAGCCGGAGCCGTTTTGCGGGAAAATCATTTGTAAGTTGCACTTATGACACGATGGGGATGATTTTAATTAGTCCGCAGTCATTCCTTTGGGGGATAGTTTTGTTGCCTTAATTAAGAGACTCTTTTTTTTTTCTGGAGGATTTTTTTTAGAGCATTTCTGCGTGATGCACTGGGACTAGATCTAATGCGTGATTGAGGACACATCTCGTGCAAGAATGAGTGGGGAGGTGGGGGAGAGCTTTGACAGCTTGTTGCGTGAGAGTGCCTTGAGCGGATCACACAAGTGGACCTGAAGCGATGGCTTTTTCGCGTTTTTCGCATGACCTGAGGAGGAGGACTGCGATGATTGCATGGTACCTCCCACGATGAGGCCTTAAAGATCAAGTCAGTCGGGCGCAGAGATGTTCCAGGTGATGAACTCCTTCCCATTATCTCTAGAGTGTCACTAGAAGTCTTAATGTGGCATGTCAGTCTTTCTCTGAGTCGGAGCATCTGCTTCAGCCCCCTGGGCAGCAGTCGTGGGTTGAAAAAAGCTCATTCATGACCATTTCTGTTCCCCGCTGTCTTCCTTAGCTAAGAGGAATCCTTCTCAGCCGTTGCAACCAGAATATTTGAACTCATCGTTCCTCCATTTCAAAGGAAGATGACGCTGTCATATCGTCGAAAAGGTTTGTGTCATCGGGTAACAAATTCCACGGACTATATGGAGTCACTTAGTTTGTACCGAAACCGTAACCAAAAATTCGTTGGTTATGGGTTCATAGACCGTATTTACGATACAACGAATTTGAAGCGATTTGCAGCTGCACGACAGTCAATCTTCATCCATCCCGGACCAGTTTTTGAGTCTGAGTGCTCAAGTGTTTTAAAAACCTCCGACAATAAAAAAAATCTCGTTCATTGAAGTCCTCCAAGCTCAAGAGAGAGCAACAAAAGAAGGGCCAAAGACAGCACGACTTGGAAAGACCTCGTTCATTGAAGTTCTCCAAGCTCAAGAAAGAGCAAGAGAAGCCTGTGCTAAAGACAGCACGACATACGAGCGACTATGAGAAAATGTTCACGTCTGTTGAAGGCATTGAACTAAGCCAAGTTCTTACAGAAGATAAACGACCTTCCTAAAGTGCCAGGCAGTCCCATGTCTCCCAGGAAACAACATTTGATCGAAAACACTCCCATTTCCACTTTCATTCTCTTTATTCTCATCTCAAAATAAAAAAATGACACAACAAATCTCTCTATTTCTAAATTTAATTCTTCACCGAGTTACTGTCCTTCTCCACGATACACCGCGCAATGTTCAGATCATTTGCAGTGTCGATCTCAAGGGCATCCTTGGCGGACACGACCACGTTGCTGCACCTGCAAAGACACGTCTTTGTTAACTTGTCCCAAAAGGAAAAAAAAACACCTCACCTATCACTTTGGAATACATTCTGTTCGATCAAGTCACGATTGGCAAAGTAAAACATCCCGGTCTCCACCAGTTCCCCCGACCAATCCTGTCGTCGTGGTCGATTTTTTGGATCGAAATTCAATGGAATCAGACTGCCATCAGCGTTGAGGGACCAACGTAACTTGAAGCTTCTGTACAAAGGACGAGAATAAGCTCAGATCTGAAGCTGAATCAGGAGTGTACCTTACCTTGTAGTTGCGAAAACGCATTCGGAGGTCTTGAAGAGCTCATAAGCCTTGATGACATAGTCCAACTTCAGGAAGATCGATGTGCACTGGAAGAGTGCGAGTTTCTTGATCGATTTATGCTTGTCCATGAACTCTCGAACGGATTCAATTGATGTGGTGTAGTCCTTCGAAACAGCCTCTGGGCGGATGTGAACGAGAGCTCCATCTGTGAAGAAGTGCAATTCAAACAATAAAACAGGGATGACATAGAATTCGTCGAAAAAAAGTGAAATCTTTGCTTCGAACAACACAAATCATAAGACAATGACTTCAAAAAAAAACAAACACTTTATTGTCCTATCATCAACAACCATCAATCGAAATCTGACATTTCTTATTCATTTTCAAGTTCCTTCCTCAAAGCTTCATCGTAATCGAACTCAGGAAAGATAATCGAAATCTCTCTTGCCGCCGATTCGAGACTATCTGAGCCATGACATGCATTTCTTGTGTCTGACAACCCGTACAGCGATCGTATTGAATCGGGATCACTGTAAATAGCCCTATACACTTTGGTGGGACCCAACATTGTCCGCCACTTTGTAATACTCTCTGTCGATGCTAAAATGAACGCAACCGATGGACCACTAAAACAATGAATTCTCAATGGTACATTTGTCGGATTGGGAGATTGAAGGATTACCTGCTCATGAATGTAACGAGACGATTGTAGAAGAATCTTCCCTTATGCTCCGCATAGAAATGGCCTGCTAATTGTTTCGTAATTGTAACTTCCTTCGTCTGGAGGACTTTGAAATTACTTTTTATGATTGAATTTATGTGAGATAATGCAACTATGTTCTTAACCACATGGGGTTTTATTAATGCTAATGTGATTTGCATCGTAATAAATTAGTTTTAATAAATAATTTGATCGAAAACTAAATGATTTCGATTTTGATGTGATTTGATGTGAAATGCATGACAGTTTAACCTTCAAAGTTGATGGTGTCAATTTTAGTTCTGTTTGTTTTGTGATTTTTTTTTACTTTGTACGGAAGGGAAATTTTGTTAAAAGGAGTGTGGAATACAGAATTTTCGAATTTGAAGCAAAACGTGCAAAATTGTGAATTTATTTGCAAACTATTGCGCTACTATGAATTTATGGCTGCCAGATTTTTCGATTTTAAGTATTTTTTTCCAGAAAACTCGTCGGAAAAGAAGAATTTCGACTTTTAAGTGAAAAAATGTTCAACGATTCACACACTTAATTGATTCGAAGATCTTTCGAAAGTCAAAATTAAGTCAAAAAACACCCCCATACATACATTTGATACTCTCATCCTTGATTCCTTCATCGTCCGTCGACACCCAAATCTCTGGAAACAATTTCGACGCATTAAGGGTCTCAATAGTCCGTCCCAAAAGCGATACACCATTCACTGAGACCAGATTCTTTTTCAGAATTCCCTTCGATCCACCTCTTGCCAGAATTAAGGCCACAACACTCGTGGAATTTGTACAACCAGAACTGAAAAAAAAATCACAGATTCACTTGTTTCAAATCACAACACGACTCTGACTAGGATACGTACCAGGAAATCGTTTGTTTTGTATTCACAACTCCTGCAGCAACGATCAGAAGAAGAGCCACGACGGCCAAATGCTTCATTGAAGCCATTTTCAATGAAAGATCTCAACCGATATCCACGACGGATGATAAGAGATTGTGCGAGCAATCTGAACTCTCAAGGCACAGTTCCAGATTCGAATTGAATAATTTCTTCTTCTATAGAATTTTTGATCTCAATTTGTCGACGCTGCCAACGATTAACAGAATTGAAATCTTGTGCGTCTATTGCTGGGTGTGAATGGACAACAATGGAGCTTAGGAGATGGATGGATGAGTACAAATGGACTTGGCGTGTGTGACGAACTTTCAATGAGTCTCCTTCACAATTGGGTGATGGAGCGATTAGGAGAAGTCTAGAAGTCACATGATGTGAGGAGGAGAGGGAATCGGTAGCACATACCATCAGAAGATCAAGTCGAGGGCACAAGCTGTTGCATTGAGTTCAATCTTTGCACAAACACTTTGCTTCTTTCTAATCTGTGCAGCAACAAGTTGGCCGAGGATGGCCGACTTTGCTTTTGGTGCCTCATCTCGGCACTCTTTGGGCAAAAAAACCATTAACTTCCTCCAGCAACGCTCCCCCAAGCTCCAAAGCTTAAGAAACTAAAGATTTTTGAGCTAGGCCCCGAAAATCCACCACAGAAAGCTGATTGTTGGTTAAGGACGGCCGACTTTTCTGTTGACGCCTCATCTCGACATTTCCTGGGTACAAAAACCATTAACTTCGCCTAGCAAGGCCACCCTTAACTACAAAGCTTAAGAAGCTAAGGATTTGCATGCAGAACGCCGGGAAATTCACCACAGAAAGCTGCTTGTTGGCTAAGGATGGCAGATTTTGCTTTTGGTGACTCTTCTTGGCGCTTCCTGGACAAAGCTTCGTCTAACAACGCTCTCCCAAGCTCCAAAGCTTAAGAAGCTAAAGACTATTGAGCTGGGGCCCGAAAATCCACCACAGAAAGCTGATTGTTGGTTAAGGACGGCCGACTTTTCTATTGACGCCTCATCTCGACATTTCCTGGCTACAAAAACCATTAACTTCGCCAGGCAAGGCCACCCTTAACTACAAAGCTTAAGAAGCTAAGGATTTGCATGCAGAACGCCGGGAAATTCACCACAGAAAGCGGCTTGTTGGCTAAGGATGGCCGACTTTGCTTTTGGTGCCTCATCTCGGCACTTCCTGTGGACAAAAAACCATTAACTTCCTCTAGCAAGGCCCCTCCATAACTCCGAAGCTTAAGAGGCTAAGGATTTTCGTGCAAGATTTCGAAAAATCCACCACAGAAAGCTGCATGTTGGCTAAGGACGGCCGCCTTTTCTGTTGACGCCTCATCTCGACACTTCCTGGGCACGAAAACCAGTAACTTCCGCTAGCAACGCTCCGCCAAGCTCCAAAGCTAAGGATTTTCGTGAAAGATTACGAAAAATCCACCACAAAAAGCTGCTTGTTGCTTCCAGACGTTCTTCCGTCGAATAACTCGTCTTAACAACTGCAACTGAGACGCAGTTATCTCACCACTTTCCCTGCCCTTCCGTCTGAGCAGATTGACATTCATTTCAAAGCTCCCCCAGCGAAGCTTTCCGTCTTCGAACACACAATTCCGAAAGTTCGTTGGTCCTTCAAAAAAAAATGAACTCAGCTTTCCGCCTATCATCGCGTCATTCGCGTTAATCACTTTTACCGTTCTTTTAGTCACATACCAACGGTGGAATGGAAAAGCCGGTGAAAGCGGCGCATATTTTTGTTTCGGAAGTCACCCTCCATCAACAGAATTCCTAAGGCCAGTAGAACGTCACAAATAACCCTTGGCCACCTGAAATCGAATTCAATTCAAAGCGAAACATCAACAACACGCACGCAGACACACAAACGCACGCCATAGAGTCGTCCTAATTTAACGAGCCACTAACGGGGCCAAGTCCTTTCTTTACAATCTAGTGTTGTGCGGTTAAAAATAGCATTCATTGGTGAAATTGATTTTTCCTCGTCACTCAGATACTCGAGTATCCCTCCGTTATCCTGGCAAATCCACAGACAGACAGCAGAGGTGAGGGGGGCGTCGACGGCAAAAAAGCTTCCCAATCGTTGTGCGCTGTGTGTATCAATGAAAATCATTGTATCCCCAGTTGTCGTCCATTCGTTTCAAACATTTCGGTGCAGTAAGACGTGAACGCCAGTTCCCGCATCCAACCTTCGTCTTGTCATTTTGTGCGGTTTGAGAAAAAAGACTTGTCCAGTGAAGTGCGCTAGGATCTGCTGCTCCATTCCAGGACCACCATTCATCCATCCATCCATCTGTCTGCGGGACAGCACCGTTCGACGAACAGGTAGACATCTTTTCATAGACAAAAAAAAAGAAGAAGAAGGAAAACTGCTCATCGACAAACCAGAGAACAAAGGGTAAGTTTCGAAGCCATTGTTTGTTTTATCATTCGGGCACTTCCACTTCCATCGAACGTGTAATTTTCCTTCGATGGGGGACTTGGAAGGGCCAGTGATTTCCAGAATCGATTGAGGAAGCTTCCAGCTGTTTAGTTGACAAATTAACTTCTCGACAATCGGTCGGCTTTCGACATGAATGAATAAACTATTCACCACACTTGGTCGTTCCCATCGAGTGCGGTGAGCCGTGCGATGCAGGTGAACGTTGACACTTGTGCCTGCCGTGTCGGATGCAAGCCGACAAATCGCCCGAGAGTGTAGAGTCCTCCCTGCGGGATTGACTGGGGGATGCAATGAAATCATCTCATCTCATCCCACGCCGGTGATTTTCCGCCCCAACATCCAGACATTTTAGATTTTTTTTCCCAACGACGACAGAGCCGATGATGACGGTGGTGAATCTGCGACGCAGCCTGTGTAGGCGCACAACCGGCCGGGCCGGGGGTGTGATGGATTACGACGGAGGAAAGGAATTAACGAATGCATTGATTTGTGTTCTTTAATTCGAGGCTGCCAACCACGCCCTTTATCGCTCTCAAGCTCATCAGCAACGTTGACCGCCCCGAGGGAGTGGGTTCAGCTCTCGTTCGTTTGCATTTTTACGTAACAAACACACACGTCGTTGTGTAGAGACACGAGCAAATGTCCGGGTGTGAGGCATGCGATCGCAAATGTTTGTTCGCAAGGAGCCCGAGTGGCATTTGCAGATCAAATGACAATATTCCACTTAAGGAGACTGTTTCTGCTTGGCAACATCTCGGCACAGCACAATCCTTTCCCCATTTCGTTTCCACTTCTCGCAGTGGCACGGAGGGAACGGAAGGGATGGAGGTAAATGGAATCGACGGAGGAAAGGATAATGGGATTGCTGATTAGGAGCACACTTCGATTTTACTTCCATACATTCGTTCGCTTAATATGCAAAGTGGAAAGTGTCATAAGCGAACCGTAAGAGAAACGGGGGGAAACCATACGAAAGGACGTGTCCTAATGGTGAGGGTTTTTTTGTGCCATTAACTGGGTCAATTGGCCTGATGCCTTTCAATGGGATTGCAAGAGGTGATAATTAATTTCACACAGAGTAACATAAGTAACCCCGCGCTGTCTCTCATCCCCGGCGGGTGGATTATGTGCGACACGACGCGAGCGCGCTGATGGCGATGGGGTAGGAGGAGGAGTGGTGATTGGTATGCTTTTGACATGTTATCAATGAATTAGCATATTGATGGTGATGTCCTTGTTTTGTGGTGTGCTGATGATGAGGTTGTGGGAGGGTTGGCCGATTACACTTGACCTGATCCCCCATTTAACGGACGAGGACTTTCCTGCGAAGAATCAATGACAGGACGCGATTGAGTGACGTTTGCAGCGGGTCTGGTGGGCGAGTTGTTGGGGGTCTGTTGGAAGAGTGGATCTGATGGTCGAGTTATTGAGGTCTGTTGAAAGAGTGAATACGTTTGAAAAATTCGACGAATTTTGAGTATGAGGTGCGTCAAACAGTGGATTTTGTTGAAAAATTTACGTTATTTTGGTTTTCAAAAACAGAGAGAATGTCGATCCCATTTTGAAATAATCATTTTAACTGCTTAAGAGCATGTTTCCAGTGGATTAGGAAAAGCATGATCCGCCTAGCGTCACAATGCACTCTGTTCGTCATCAGACCCTAACCTCATTCCCCGAAGAGCTTATCTCTCTTTCTAAGTCTGAGAAACACTCTCATGGTTTTTTTGCTAAAAAATTCAATCGAGTGCATCATAATATTTTCAATGTTTCACCATTTTTCCGGGCAAAAGAATGATGTCATCGGTAAAGAAGTTCACGGGTTTTTGGTTGAATAGCTGGGTAACTGTGACGTGCTTGTCTTGAAACCCTTCGTAGTCCACTGAATGAGTGATGCAGAGGTCGAAACAGGTGTTAGTCAGAGGGCACTTAGCTAAACTACCCGGAGTTGTGGTTGGGAATCAAAACGGTGGAAATTTCGATTTTCAATGAAGTCTGTGGTTGGGCTTTGTCGTAATGCGAGAGAATATTGGTGCATGTTCCTCCAATCGAACTGCGTCATATCTTCTTCTTCTTCTTCTTTTAGTTCTTCTCTTTATGAGGGTCAAGTATAATCCGGACTGTAGCGCCAGAAAGCAAGCCTCTCCAGCTAGCACGATCTTTTGCTATCTGTCGCCAATTGCGCATGGCAAGTGAGTTGAGATTCCTTTCCCACATGGACGTCGTCTGTTGCCTTGTCTCACTGGTTCGCCTTAATCTCTTCAAAGGGTTTTAGTCTGGAGTACCTCAGGGTTTCAGTCAAATTTGTCTCTGCCCGCGGTCTGTGATGTTTCCAATTGTTATTCGGGGTCAGTCGTTGTTATCAAATGATGATGACTGGATGGCGCAGTTGTTTGCAGTTGAATCCCAATGAAAGCAAAGTTAATACGCTTTTATCCGGTTTTTCAAATGTGATCCTGTTACCATATGCTGTTGGGATCAAATTATCGGCACTGGAGTAGGTTGTTACCTGGCAGTACAATGGACCAGTTTTGAATCTGAGTACTCCAGTAGTGATTCAAAAATCCTCCGAAAAAAAAATCTGTCACGCCAAGCATTTCGAGGTCCCTTTTGACTTGTGTGGTCCACTTTAGACGTGAACGTTTTCTGTTGAGTTGTCCCACCGGTTCAGGGTAATCTCTTCAATGGCTTATGGTCTGGAGAACCTCAAGGCTTCATTTCATTACCATCAGAATTCCCACAGTAATAAATGCTGCAGAGTGTCCAGCTCCAGCATCCAGCTGTCTTTACAAAACTCTCTCAGCTTACAAGCCCGCTATTCTACAAAGTCTTTTGCTGTCCATGTTAGCGGGAGTCCAGCCAAGAACAGGTTTCCTTTTGCCACTCTAATCTTCTGTGCCTGACCGAATAGCTTATGTCAAGCCGTTCAACAATGCAAATCGTTGTAAATTGAACGCAGTTTTGTTCCGTTTGATTTTCAGATAATTATACTTTTATTTAAACTTTAACAACTATTCTAAGTAATCCATTAAATTCACAAACTAAAAATAAGTAAGGTTAACACGACTGATGTGTATGTCTCGTGCCAAAGTGAATGACGTGCGAGATGTTATGATGACGTTTCTTGTTGAAGTGACATTTCTTGTTGAAGTGACATTGACGACGTTGGTAGACGAGAACTAGTTGTTACCTTAGGGCATACTCCCATTACAGTCGTATTAAAACCTTTGTTAATCTTTCATATAGATCATGCTCCTGCATTATATCCGAGCTGAGATGACTAGAATCAACTGATGAGTGAGTTGAGATTAGATCTACAGTCGTCATAGGATGGGTATCCTCATTTTCACCCATCCATTCTAGTCTCTGTAGAAATTCTCCTCATAGTCTCATGATGTTCCAATAACTAAAATTCACTTAATCTAAAGCTTTGTAATGAATACCTCACAGGATATCAGCTGAAGATAACGACACAACTTTACCAACAGTCCGCCGAACTCACGCTATAATTCATTCCTTCGGGCGGTCGACAGTCGTACCTAGCGTTCCCAACTTTGATCGAAGCAAAAGAAGGGACACTCAATTTTAAAATCAATCCTTGTTATAGAAAAAATCGTTTCAGAAAACATCATGTCTTCCAACACTAGGAAAGGGCCGCATTAAGTAATAGAAATGAAGACATTTAAACATGTCTTTCTGTAATTTGTTGTTTATATTTCTGTTTGATGAACACTGACAGATATTTTTGCTACATTTTCAAGACATTTCACGATAAAATCGTTCCTAGTTCTTCCATTTCATGCAACTAAGTAGGATCCCCCAACTCCGCCTCCAAACAACCAACCAAGCTACACCTGTTACAAAATCTTATCTTATCCCCCTTCTCCGATCAATTTGCTTTCTATTCTGATGTCCCACGTCCTTCAACTCGTCTTAATTATCGAGAAAATTGTTTCGGAAAACAAGATAACCGCTTAAAAGAGGTTCCGCCGAACTTCGCTTCCAAACAAGCACCGCAGTAATTTCCGTTACAAAATCTTTGCTTATTACGCTTTTCTAATTAATCCTCTTTCCATTCCGATACCCATCATCCATTGATTCATTCTAGTTTTCGAGAAAATCGTTTCAGAAAACATCAAGTCTTCCAAAATCATAAATTTCATGCGAAAATGTAGGATCCTCCTAACTTTGCTTCCAATTCACCAACCAGGTCACTCCCGTTACAAAATCTCACCTTATTCCCCTTCTCCAATCAAATTCCTTTCCATCCTGATATCCCACATCCTTCAATTCGTCCTAGATCCCGAGAAATTCGTTTCACAACATTTTGTAATCATCAAATCCACTTCGTCGAAAATTCGTTCATTTTCGGCAAAAAAAAATGCGACCCGGTTGTGTTGGGAGTTTACTCCATTTTTTCGTGTGAAAGGTTTCATTTTTTCAAAAGTCGATTTTCTGCGTTTCTGGACGGGGATTTCGACTCAAATGGATGGGGCTGAGTGAGGAAAGGATAAATGAAGTCAATTTAGTTCAAAATTTCATTCGAAATTCGAGAAAATGAGGGAAAAGGGAATTTTTCATTTTTTATGTCGTCGCAGTTGAACTCATTGCAATCGCTGTAAAGACAAAAATTGTTGATTATCTGGCAATACTTGCTTTACATTCAAATCAATTGAGAATTGAGAGAAATGTTTAGGAAAATGTTTTCCATCATTTGGCGGAGGAAAATCATGGAAAATGTTGTTGAATGGGTGTGTGGAGTGTTTTGACATGTATTCGGAGTATTTTTCTAATAAAATACCGAAAAATTTGATTGTTTTTTGTTGAAATTGATCATCGGTTGTTTAGCTGTCAAAGTATGGAGTTGCCATGCATGGTGTTTTGATGGGGGAAATTATGGTTTGTTATAAGGTTGAGTTTATAACATTTTAAGGAAAGGAAAGTCATCGAAATGAATAATTTTTATGGTTACGCCTTAGAGATTATCTCAACTCAAGGGGCAACTCGATGAAAGACGGTGATGGACACTAGAGACGTTAAAGAGGCAACTAAAAGATCGTTTTTTGAGCATACAAATGCTTGACTTAGGGACATTTGAAGCTTGATTGCAGAAAGAGGCAACATTTCGTCCATTGGAATGATTGGTGACTTTTAAGTTTGGGCTTTGATAGGTAGGTTAAAGGGTGCCCTTGCGACTAGTGTCGCGGCTCATTTAGACCAACAGTTTGGGTCCATTGTACCCTAAGTTTTGACTTAAGGATTTCTCAAAAAACGAAGATGTCATGGGGTAATTAGGGAATTTTATCAAAACTGTCTAGAGACCGATGGAATGATTGAATGGTTGCATTCAAAATAAAAATCATAAGAGGATTGAAGGAGAAATATCTGAAAAGAAGGATTGTTTTCCCAAAAGGAGCTGAAAAGAAGGACTTTTCTCTCAAAAAAAAGATGAAAAGGAGGACTTTTCCACCAAAAGGACCTGAAAATGAAGACTGTTCTCTCAAAAGGAGTACTCTACCCGCACGACAGACAAAAAGTTGACGCACACATGACCTTCTCCTCCGCTAAACAAATCCCACAAATTGCCCCACGTACACAGTCCTGTCACCGCTGCATTCCCCCGTCTTCGGCGGCTTACAACTGATAACTTATGCATGCGTTCCACGAAAATAAAGTTGATCCAGCTGTAATTTTATTTTCCCTTCGCCTCGTATCATGACATGTGGTCACGACTATGATCTATGACCGATGCTCCGATGTATGAATAAGTTCCCACCAGGGAATCCCTTATGTTCTTGTTCCCCAGGCCCCGCAGATAAAAATTCATTAAATTAAGGATATTTAATGTGTTTGCTCGGTCCTGAACGGGATTCATGTGTTTGCACGTGCGTGGGCGACAACGATTGACATTTTACGCGTCGGCATCGTGCGTCTCACCGTCGCATCACTTTACTATGTGCCCACATAGTTCCATTCAGTTTATTTGCCGATGTCGATGTCGTGACGTGAGCATCCCACGTCCTTATTTTGGTGAGAGCTTATAAATACTCGTATGCGTTGCGTAGTTGATTATTGTGTAAGCAGTCTTGTCCTGTTCTGTTCTGTGCACAGACACACCATGGAATTCCCTTTTTTTATTATCAATTTATAATTTATGAGCGGAGATACACACTCACATCGGCAGATGCATGCTCGTGTGTCCTTTTCTATGGAAATTGGCAGGATTTTTCAGTAGCACCCTGGAGAGATTTATTGTGCGCCTTGTTTGCCAGTGGCAAATGTCCTTGGAGCTATTTTTGGGCTTTTGAGTAATCAATTAGATGCGAGGGAATAGGATACACTCGGTGAGTATCGATGGTTTTGCAATTAAGTGTCTTTAGGCGTCTGTGGGTGGGTAGGTGGTCTGGAGGAGAGTGTTTTTGCCTTTGTGTGTGGGTGTGGGTGTGGGTGTGGGTGTGGGTGTCGGTGACGTCAAATGTGAATGATTATGAGTTGAAGCATATTACAGGCAGCTCATGAGGTCCTTTGTGCAGGACGTAATGAGATAAGAGTGGATTTACATGATGTCCTGGGATGGCATCGATGACATGCGATGCACTTTAAGGTCTCATTTGTGGATGAACTTGAACTTTGATTGTTTGTTGATGTGATCCCTGGCAGAGATTGGACATTTGAGGGCAGTCACGACCCTGGTCGTCAGTGATGTTCCACAGAGACCACCTCTAATTTTCCTGATTCTCTGAAGACCACGCACTTGGTATCCTTCTACGACCTCCTGCCATAAAAGCGGAAGACAGCATTAAGTACAGAAATAAATTTACCTGTGAGCAGACCAAAACGAGTTTCCATTTCAAAAAGGCTGATATGACGCCATTTCCTGTTGACGACAAAACCGCGTATGTTACAGCAATGAAATTAAGGACATCGCATCCACACAAGCCTCCGTTCTTCAGATGAGCACTCTTCAGTGCCATTAGTTCCGCAGTGAATGTGAAGTAGTTCGGGGCAACGAAGCAATCTTCTTCGTCATAAAATAGGCGCTTTAAGGGCTCTTCGAGCAGAGGTGTTAAGTAGTCGCCTATGAAGGATATACGCAATCATTTGCAATGGTACTCAAAAAGTCGTAAGAAAGGGGAGAAAAAATGATACGACGACTTAATTCAAAGTAATTCTACCCTTTTGAGGATGGTCTTGTACCGAGTGTGCACTTTCTTGGAGATGTTATATATCCAAGGCAGTAAAAGGAAGATGAGATTGAGTTTTAGAGGTCAAACGGCAGGTATCATGCGTTGGGGGTGTTGGGGAGACATCTATTCCCCCCCTCCTTGGGGAGGATAGCTGTGGCTTGGCGATGTTTCAATAAGTGAGGTGAGTTTTGATTTCTTAAATCAGGAAGAAGCGAAAGAATTTGTCGGTTGATCACAGACTTTGAAACTGCTAATGGAAGGTCCATATTCCAGCCCTCCAACTATAAGGGATGACTGTCCAAAGAGTTTTCAAAACTCTCTGAATGCCATTGAATCATGTGCAAAAACAGCGAGATCTAAAAATATGATCAAGACATTTCAACAAGAAGTAGCTGTTTCACTTTGAGCTTCTCCTGCACTTACTTTATCATAACGAGTAAGTTCCACACTTTTCTGCTTCTCGGTTGTTACTTCGTTTCCATTCAGTATTAAGGCCCGCACGGAAAGTTAAGGCAACAGAGACAAACGCGCGAATTCACAAAAACAGTACACTGTGACCATAGCAACCGCTTCGATCAGTTTCGTTAATTTCTTTCACTTTTACCATTTATGCGGGACCTAAATGGATCGCTCCCTACTTCTGCAAATTTCAGTTTCGCTCAGTTTCCTTAAGTACGTTCACTTTTGTCCACTTATGCGGGACCGAAATGGATGCAAGTGTCAGTTTTCGCTGAGTTTCGTTAAGTTCGTTTACTTTTGCCTAGCGAAATAAATTGCCCTCTACCGTATGCAAATGTCAGTGTTAGTTCTGTTTCGTTAAGTTCGTTCACTTTTAATTGGCGAAATTAATCGCCCTCTACCGTATGCAAATGTCAGTTTTCGCTTAGTTTCGTTAAGTTCGTTCACTTTTGCATACTAACGCGGAATTGAAATGATTCGCCCCCTTCGTATGCAAATGTCAGTTGACAGCTTCGCTCAGTTTTGTTAAGTTCGTTCACTTTTACCACTTATGCGGGACCTAAATGGATCGCCCTACACTTATAGAGATTTAAGCTTTCGCTCATTTTTCTTAAGTACATTCATTTTTGTCCACTTATACGGGCGCGAAATGGATGCAAGTGTCAGTTTTCACTGAGTTTCGTTAAGTTCGTTCACTTTTACATACTTACTGTGAAGCGAAGTGAATCGCTCTCTGCGTATGCAAATGTCGGTTGAGAGCTTCGCTAAGTTTCGTTAAGTTCGTTTACTTTGTTTAGTTTCGTTAAGTTCGTTCACTTTTGCCACCTTACGCGGCAGCCAAATGAATCATTCTCTGCATATGCAAATGTCAGTTGACGTCTTCTCTCAGTTTCGTTAAGTTCGCTCACTTCGTTTAGTTTCGTTAAGTTCGTTCACTTTTGCCTACCTATGCGGAAGCGATATAAGACAGCCTCCACGCATGCAAATGTCAGTTGACAGCTGAATTTTCCTTAAGTTTCTATAAGCAATTATGGAGAATTTGAAATATGACGATGCTTCTGGTTGCTTTTCGTTCGGTTTTGACATAAGGTTAAGTTTTCGAACGATTGTTATAGTTGGATCTTCCACTCTTCGTCGTTTATCCAGTCTTAACACCCGAACCTGCAAGTCTAAGAACTCTCAGCATTTTCGACTGCTTGCTGTGAACCAACGCAAACCAAGCTGATTAAGGACTCTCTTCACTTGCATACGTCTTAAACGTGATTGTCCTTTGCTGTGTTGCCCCACAGGCTCAGAGACGAAGTCCAGAGGGATCTCACTTACTTATTGATCAGTACTTTGACCCCTGAATGATCTGAGCTTGAGCTATTGCCGGCTTCCATCGCTGACAGTTCCCGGCACAATGCTTCCAGTCATCCAGTGGCACCACAACTGTCAAAAGTGTCGTTGAAATCGTTCAGTTTTTCCAGTACAATTGTTTCAGGTCGTTATTTGTATTTCAACCTTGAAGTCCTCAGCATCTTTTGGCCAGTTCCTCTGCCACGAATTTGAAAAGCCACTCCACGGCGTGCTTTTTCAGAAATTATCTTGACACTGACGGTCTCCCTGATGATTCCACACCCTCGATGCAGCAACGAGTGCTCTTCATTGTCCTCCTGTAGGGCCTGATAAGTTTTACAAGAGTGTCTTAACTAAACACTTGTAATTGCCCTTCTCCCACCTTGAATTCTTTGGACAATCGGTCGTTATTCCCTTGAGAATCCTCACATCCTTGGAACGATTTTCTTGGAAATTACGATGAAATCATAATTAAATTGAGTAGTGGCTTGGCATTTGTGGTTTAACGGTGCTGTGGTGACAGTAGAAGGTTCCTTTTTCCACAGGGTTACAATCAGTTGAAGATTGGCAGAATAAACTGCTGTATTGACAAGACAACCACTTCAAATTTCACTCCTTGCCACGACCAGGGTTAAACAAAACACTCTCGGAAGCCTATTCTTACCCAGACCTTGTAAAAGGCAAACAAACAATTAAAACCACAAGGACACTTGATAAATGACTAAAGACCCAACCAACCAGGTTCCGGTCCCCGATGAGCAATAACGACAATTTTGTGATGATGCAATGTCTCTAGAGTCGCCGGCTCACAGAATTCCTCTTGTTCTCGTTCCAGTGTTATCCTTCCGCCAGGATAATTCGATTCTCTGACTAAGCAAACAAAAGAAATGCCATTCAAATCCGTCAAGCGTTTAAATCCACGTGACAACCTTCTAGAAACCAATAACTGACACAAGGAGTAGACCTGAGCCCAGTCCAGTGGTCTGTCACCCTCTCCCGGCGGCGGAAGGAAACCTCGAATGCGATACCCTCCACACTGTCGCCGCAGGAAAACCGCAAATGCCAGGGCATAACTTAATTTAATTATGATTTCATCGCAATAAGACTTTCATTGACCATTAATTTGGGGCGCAAACACAATAACAAATGCTCCAGAGCTTAACCCTAATTTTTTCTAAAATGAATCTCATTAACATGAAAGGTCTGTGTCGGGCTCAGGCCCACCCGGTCAGCTTTGCAAATAACCTCTTAATTGCCCGTGTGTGTGCATACGGCTACGGGAGTATTATTGCACCACACATCCAATAGGCCAATATCCATTAATGGACCTCCTTCCTCGTCGCCTCGTCTTACGGACAGCTGCGGAGGTGCCACGCTCGCATATTGTTTGGGACCATAAAAACAGGCGAAAGGACGACGACATACACGACATGTTAAGGTAACTTATATTCAACACGTGTACACAGGACTCGCAGGCTGGCTGGCTTGCTGGCTGGCTGGCTGGACTGGAGCCAAGTCATGAGGGAAAGGGACGTTCGAAAAATAACAAAAACGCCCCTTGAACGACCAAGTTGTAGGTGCGTCAGTTTACATTGCTGTTCCGCTTCCTACGTCCAAAGGGCTTGGAATATTTTGCATGATTGTCATGGAATCTATATATACACACACGCACAGGCACCCGCACACATGTCCGTGTTCGTGTCCATGGAATGTGGCATATTTTTCGAGGATTATTGAGGCTTCATTGGAACGGTTACACGGGTGAATGACTTTACATGTGCGAGGGGTGCTGGTCACGGACTGGATTTTATTGATTTGATACAGGTTTTGTGAGAGGTGTGGTGGAGAGGTTTGGATTGGCATTTGAGAGAGGTGGATATATGTCAGCAGTTTTAATTGATTAGATGCAAAGCTTCCATTTTTCACTTTATTGCGATCAACTATAGCTTCTGTACACACAAATTATCGCATTTTATTTGAAAGAATCGAAATAATTGATAAAATACAGCAAGAGTGTGTAACTAACTAAATTCCACAATAAACACAATAAAACACTAAAAAAAAAACACCAAATTCGTTTAATTTCCATCATCAATTTCCCCTGCTGGCAGCACTCTCAACAAAAGCTGTCAAAATTCAGTGCAATTCGATCAGGGCATTGCCAGATATGCTGGAAAAATGTGATATTCATATATTTCTTCCAATCGATTTGTGGTGTGAATAAAATTGAAAAATAACTTTTTCAGCAGGAAAATGAGGAAAATCGAATGCAGATCGCTTGCATTTAATCCATAATACACGGAGGCATCATATTTTTGTCAATTTGATGTTGAAACGCCAAGAAAATTGACTTTCGAGAAACTGCCACTCTTCAGCCGAAAATATGCAGTAAAATGTGAAATGAATTGAGTGGACTTTTTTTGGTTTGGAGAAGTCAATTTTGGGTTTGGGCATCTCAAGGACTTCTGAAGGACTTCAAGGAATAAAAATGACTTGAGAATGCATAAACTACACCAGAATTCGTAAAAAATATAGTTTTTGATGTACACAGTGACGGAGAAGTTCATTTGAATGCTTTCGGTTTCTCATCTGAACACTTTTAAGTGCGGATTGCTATATTCGAAGAATAGGCTTAGATGCCACCTTGAGGAGATGAAAATGATGAACCTTGAGGTATGTGCTGCCGTGATGGAAATCCTTAAGGAGATCCCGCCAAATTCAGAGATGAGATGAAGAGGCACACACAGAGGATTCAAATGATCAGTTGCTTCATCACGATCATCGTCCGTGGCACTGTCTCACTGTTTCTACTGATCTGTAGTCAGTAGCTGCCTCTCAAGCCAGCAGGATCCGCTGTTGCGTTGGGCCACTGCTTCGAGACTGCCTCCACTCAACCGCAGTCACCCTAGACGCTGCCTCTCCAGGTGGTACGACCCTCTGTTGCTTTGCGCTACTGCTTTGAAGCTGCTTCGACTGAAATAGGAGTTAGATCCCTCGCCTGTCTGCCTAGACTCATGTCGCTGTTAAGCTCGTACACTTCGTGTTTGATCCCGACACGATGCGAAATTTGATTCCTTTCAGCAGGGATATCCAGTTCTGTCCGTCCATCAGGAGCGATGGAGCGGTTGTCAGTACCGTGCGCTGCTGCTGTGCTGCGTGAGACACGACTACTCACTGTGATGGCTGTTTGAGTTGGACTGATTTTTTCGGAGTTGGTCCTTTTATACCCGAAATTCGGGCGCAGGATTGCATCGTTTCATCCCCTGTCGAGGGTGTGTAGTCTGTTTTTCGTCTTCACTTTGCTCTCTAATTCACCTCCTCCGCTGACTTGTGGTCTTTCGCCAGCTGTGTCTAATTAAGGCCTTCTTCACTTGTGTGTCGTACTTTAAACGTGGACGTTCTCTGTTGCGATGTCCCATAGGGTCAGAGTCGAAGATGCTCGTACACTTCGTGTTTGAACCTTCATCTCCATTATCGAATCTTGGCTGCGTCCATGTCACATCTGTGAACTGGGATGAGTGTTTGAGCGTCTTATTCAAAGCCACAGAAAGATAGAGCTAAGGCTTCAACCAAGAAGCTTCTCCAGCCAGCAAGGTCCTTAGCTAGCTGCCTCCAATTGCTCACAGCAAGTTGGTTAAGGACCTTCTCCTCTTGTCTGCACCATTTGGTGGGCGTCCCCTGTGACTTTGTCCCACAGGCTCGGAGTCGAAGGATCATAACTTCATCGGCAAGCCTTAAGGAGATCCATTCAAATTCAAATTCAAGGTGTTGGAATTCGTAGACTCCTGATAAGAATCGTATCGCTGTACACTCTGTACAGTTCGTGCTCCAATCATCTTTTCCAATCGCCATCAAAGTAAACAGGATGAGACGCCGCATACAGAACTCTTTTCTCGAGGAAAACAAGGGCCTTTTCGTTCACTTTCTATGTTTTTTTTTTCGGAGGATTTTTGCAGCACTACTTGAGCACTCGGCTCAAAACTGGTCCATTGTACTGCCAAGTAGCAACCTACTCCAGTGCCGTTAATTTGATCTCAACGGCAAATGGTGACTGGACGAGATTTGATTTCATTGGGATTCGAACCCAGGGATTCGAACTGTAGCGCCACAAGGAAAATAACAAAACGAAGAAGACGAAAAAGATTACGGCGGGCGATTGGAGAAACTGAGACCAATATTCTCTTCTATTACGACAAAGCCCGACCCACACACACTTCTTTGAAAACCCAAATTGCCAGTGTTTAGATTCCCAACCACAACTCTGCATAATCCAGACATGAAACCCTCTGACCAACACCCAGTCGTGTTCACTTTCGATATAGCTCATGCTTGAACGTCGTAGAGCAGGACTGGGAGAGCAAGGGCTTGTATGAATCTTGGTCTTTCAAGAAAGAGTTCTACTGCTCAATTGCCTTTAGAGTCCAAAGAAGCAGCTGCTGGCAAGACTTGTGTTTGACCCAGTGCTTGTATGAAGCCAACTTGGTCTTTCAAGAAAGGACCCTACTACTCAACTGCCCCTTGAGCCCAAAAAAACAACGGCAGCAGTGTTTGAACCCGTACTTATGTTGTGAGTCCTGTTCAGCGCGAAGCCAAAGGAGACGAAGTCCTTGACTACCTCGAAGCTGTAGCTGCCTTTTGTGATATTCACCATATTCAATTAAATTCCATTTCAAATTCCCCCCAAGCTTTTCCATTAATTTCATGCGATTTTTCTGTTTATTTTTTTCTCTCTTCCTCATCTTTTCAGCTAAAAAACCAAAAATTTCAATGAACACCACCTTGTTTGTGCCAAAGTATGGCGATAATCATACAACCACAAACGAAGCAGTACCATTCTTTGCCGAAGCACTCGCAGTCATCAGTCATCATCATCACACCAACTATAAAAAGCATGAATTCTCACCCGTCACACTGTCACCGGAATGGCCAAGGATGACGCGTCTGCTGCTCCTGTCATGCATCTCATTGATAGGGAGTGTCGGAAACATCTTCATGATATCATCAATCATGATTGAAGATCATCTCAAGCGAGCAGGTGAATATCCCCCACCCCCCACCCCACCGTCCCAATCCGACGCCCGTAAAAAAGAAGCCAACAAATCTAAACAAGAAAATGAATAAAGTTTTGTTTCTTTTTCGTTTTCGTTTCATTTTGACAAGTTACAGTAGCGTACGCACAAACGTGTACCGAATTGAAGTAATTTTAATTGAAAACTTGGTTTTTGGTTTTTCCTTTCGATTTTGAAACTTGGTTTTGATTTTGTAATTTGATCGTTGCCTTCAGAGTAAATACTTACTTATTTTTAATGGAAATAGTGGCAGTTATAGATGAAGTTTAAGTTTTTGTTTTTTCGTCTTAGATTGTGCATTTTTATCTTGACCATGTGACTTAATCTTTTTCGTTTTCGTGTAAATAAAACTGTCACAGGTATCCCCCAACACTAACCCAAATACAAAACAAATACAAGCAAAAAGATGAAAAACCATAAAAAACATGAAACATACCAACAAGAGAACATTCTATTTCAGGAAATGCATTTATAGGTAACATAGCTCTAGCTGATTTATTAGTTACGAGTATTCTGATTCCGGCTTCCACGATTGTCCTCTTAGCTGACATTGAAGACACAATGACAGTGTGCAAGGTGCAGTGGTTTCTCGCTGCCTGTGCGTTTTTAGTCAGTATATTGTCATTGGCAGTAAGTAAATAACAAAAAACAAATTGTATACTTCTTTTTTTTTTGTTTCCTTAATTGTTGTTGGGTTTTACAAAAAAAAAACAAAAAAAATTAAAATAAATACAAAAGAAGAATCTATCACTGTCGTGTCGAGTGTATGTTGAGCGTGAGTGTGTTTCGTTTTTGTTTCCCATTCTGACATGCCAATCACACCAAACACTGTGTTTAATTGAACTGAATTTATGTGCCCTACTGTATGCTTGTGTGTGCATAGCGAATTGTGTATCGATGAGTGTTGTATATACTTGATGTCAATTGTTGAGTTTTGATTAGTCACCACAGTAGCAATCAATTCAATTTTGGAATGAGAGTGTTAAAGAGAAGGTCGTGTTTTTTGTTTTTTTTTCTTTTCTTTTTTTATCGCACTTGTTTTTTGTTGATGTTGTTGTTGTTATTGTTGTTCTTTTTATGTGCTACACGTTTGATGAGTCAAAACAAAAGCATTGCTGATTGGATTCCGAAGAAAGTGATAGGCAATTCCGCTATTGTTTTGAATGGAAATACCAGACAAATGTGCGTTTTCAATTTGAACTCCTTCAACCAGCACACTCGTGTGGGCATGGAAGGAAGAACGTGGGCAACAGTTTGAAATGAGACTCTTGTGGTGAAGTTTTGTTGTAGTCATAATTTGTGTACGCAACCCCCTTAGTTATCCCCTTCCTCTCATAGGAGGGACATGTCTGAATTGAATTGAATTAGAAGTTGAACGAAATCACGTGCGCTGCCATAATAATAGGTCTTTTGATGGTCCCCTCCATTGATCTAGTGCTTGAGTGGTGTCTTTAGAAATTTGATAACCCCCCTGGAAGGGTTATCTCGCGCGCTACTTCCTGTGTGTTGTTTTCCTGGCGCTGGTTCCTCTTAAAGTGGTTTCATTCATCAATCTCTCCGTGACATTTTGGACGCTCGACGAGTAGGTGCTCCATAGTTTTGCAGTGTTTGTAGTTTTTGATGCTGCACATTCTGTATAGTTTGCAGCTTGAAGTGTGTACATAAAGTCCACCAAAAAGTACCCCTGGAGATGCCTGTACCTGTTGCAGTTCGGAAGATTGTGAATTCCTTACAGAAGGAGGTGCGCTTGCCTTTTACTAGCTGTCTCCAATTCAGTCCCTCTTCACTTGGGTGTGGTACTTCAAACGCGGGCGTCCTCTGTTGCGTTGTCCCACAGGCTCAGAGTCGAAGATTCTCTTTCATCCCCTGTTCCGTTGTCCCACATGCTCGGATTCGAAGAGTTTCTTTCCCTCTTTGAACTGAAAGAATCTCAGCTAGCGTTCAAGGCAAGTAACTAAGACAGGATCATTTGGTGACTTTCTACTCACAAGTTCTATCGGATCATCGATCGCCTGTGTGGTTCCTTTCGAATGCTTGGAGATTATTGTTGCGCTTGAATTTTTATTTCAGCTTTTGCTTCAGCTCTGAATGCAGGAAATCGATTGTATTTAGTCATGGGCTTTGATTTTTGCCATTCTGGGGATTTTAGGATTACTTCCCGACACAAGCTACTTCCCTATTCCACTCTTTCGAGACATTGGCAGTCCTCTAAGGGTTTAACTGCTAAGCGACAACTTCTCAAACTTCGCCGGAAGCAGCATAAAACTGAAGATCTCCTCCACTAGTGGAAGAACAATAGCAGGCACAAGAGTCGCTGCTATAGAATCTAGACTCAAGTCAACTTTGGACTGTAGCACTGTAGCTGCAGCTGTCATACTTCCGTCCGTCAAATGACTTACGTACTCACTTATCAGGCCAACGATCAATGAAGGATCAACGATCCATGAAAGATCAAAGCCGACGATCTATTGAGGATCAAAACCGACGATCCACGGAGAATCAAAGCCGACGATCCATGGAGGATCAAAGCCAGCGATCCATGGAGGATCTAAGCTGTCGATCCATTGAGGATCCAAGCCTCGGTAATCTCCATCCCTAGCAGGCTGCTTCCAGTTCTTCGCCTAAAGTGGTCTTGCATCGGAGGTTTGGTCTTCCTCTCGAACAGGTCCATTTTCGAAGACTTTCTCAGCCAGAGCGTTGATGTTTATGTACTCGTTGCAGCCAAACCATTCTAGTCGAAGACCAGCAAATCAAGCGTATAATTGCTCAGTTTCTCGATGTCCAAAGTTCTTCAGTTCGTATTCTTACTACGCGTCATGAGCAGTGGCCTGGAATGACTGGAATAACTGAAGTACCTAGAATCTCTGGAATCCCTGGAATCCCTGAAATGCCTGGAATCCCTGGAATACCTGGAATCCCTGAAATACCTGGAATACCTGGGATGATTCCTTGTGGGATTCCTGAATATTCCTGACACAGCGCTTAATTCAATGCTATCCTACAAAAAAAAGTGAAATATGTGAAGTCAATACCTCGACGCGTTAGGAAAGCCTTTCAAATCTTCAGATTAGAGAAAAAGGGAACGGAAGGAATTCAAACTTTTGTCTCCAAGAAGTGCCACCTCCAGTCCCCTCATAAGTCTACTAGACTTTCTAACTTTATGACACTTGATCCTCTGAAATGAAATAAACCATTGCAATCAAGTGGAACCCTTCTGCTGTTGTTTCATCAATAAACTGTCATTTCAGTCTTCTTCATGATCTGTCCATCAACTGATATTTAAAACTCCTCTTTGCCTTTCATTTTGTCTGCCATGCTTTCCACAGTCCTTTTCTCCTTCAATAGAAACGCTAAGGTTAGATATTGCAACGCAAACCTAACGTCATCCCGTCTAGAAAATAGCCTGTTTTCTTCGCAGTTCTTCACTATGAATCAAAACTGGTCTACGTTAAGCTCAGCCACCACCCCCTAGGATGACCTTGCGACTAGCTCGTGGCTCACTGAGGCTAACAGTTGGGTCCATTAAGTCACCACCCCCTAACCCAACCTTCTTAGCTCAAGCTTCTCAACCATAAAACTGAGTTACGACGAGGTTTCATTGAATTCTAAGACGGGTGATGCCGACAGAAACAATCATCGAATGTTCACAAAAGCAGCAAACACTCGAGCTTTTGCTTCTTCCAGGACCCCACTCCGAATGAAGCTTCAACCAGGAGCGCGTGAATATTATTTCCCCGCTCAAGTGTATGTACATATCCTTAAGTTGCTGTTGTTGTGTATCCTTTCAGTTGTAATGCATTCCTTGGTGTTGTGATCGATGTTTAGATGCTGGGCAGGCCTTCTGCCCTCGCTGTTGTGTATGTAAATGTAGATTTGATGTTTCCATATGTGTACAGTAGAAGTAGTAGTTCGTCTATCCTCCACTTACCGCCACTAATCGATGTGCCATCACCATCCCCCGCACTGGCAAATCTAAAGCCTCCCTCTTCCCTTCTCCTTCCAGATGACTGCCGTTGAGAACTACAACAGACTGTGCACCCCACAGGACCTGCGACCGTGGTTCAATCGGAAGCGCACCACCGCCATCCTCCTGCTTATCTGGGTGATCGCGGTGACCGTGGCCGGGGGGCAGTTCCTCTTCGAGGAGAGCTTCGACTTCTGCAAGAAGCGAAAAAATCAACCCCTCCCCTATCAGGCGGCAATCATGGCCCTCACCATGCTCGTGCCCATCCTCCTGGCATTCTACACCCACATGAAGATCATCGTCGACGCCAAGAGCTTCGTGAAGTCGCAGAACTTCAAGCCCAGCATGCTCTACACCTCCGACATCTACCTGGCCAAGACGAACTTCTACAGCTACATCATCTTCGTTGCGTTCTGGCTGCCATTTGGGATCGTCCTCGCCTACGGCTGGGTCGCCACCATCCCCAACAAGGTCTTCTACAACACCTTCTGGATCGGCCTGAGCAAATCGTGTTTCCACAACGTCATCTACTGCCTGACCAACAGGCACTTCCGCAACGCCTACGTCAATCTGTTTCACTACTGCTGCTGCAAGACCACCGTCTCGGTGGCGCGACGACAACGCACCGACGGCTGTCGTCCCTCCGCCGACGTCAGGGTGCACATCATCCCCGGCTACAACATGTACTCCTACACGAGCCCCCAACGAGCTGGCAACAGCCATCACTACTGGAACAAGCGAGACGTCCATGAGTTATGATCAGAAGCATAATTGGTCTAAGCCCGACCCGCCCGGGCACTGGGACTCGTCCCAATCCGTCTCAATGGTGAGTTTGTTGCGGTGCCGAGTGCCGAGATCACTGATCGAATCGAATTCGAACTCGAAATCGAATATCGTATGTATATATCGTAAGTCGATTGTGTCGGTCTTACGTCCCACACACTTGTTTGGAACTGAACGTTTGTTGTTGGAGTGAGCCTATCTTTTGCCAAAAACAAACTTAACTCAAAAAAAAAAAACAAAAAAACAAAATATATACATATACATACTATACATGATTGATAAATTTATATACACACTCATTTTTTGAAATTTTCTACAGAGTGAAGCATTTAATTCTCAACAAGCGAAGATGAAGACTAAACTAAACATTTTTATACTTAAATTTTTAGTGTACTCGTATGGCTTATAGGTATACCCATGTACATAAATATAACGAGTCCTGTTACTTAACTGTATTGGTGTATGTAATTGAATAAATACTGTATATGTTAACTGATAATCTGTATCTAGGCTGAATAAGTTGGTGTTCCTAAATTAAATTTTTTTTCCTTTTCTCTTTCTTTCTTTCTCTTTCGGTTTGTGAGCATCTATCTCTTTTGTTGACTTTCGTTAAATTTTCCTTTTCGAATGCAAAGTTGTGTACTTAAGAATGTGCTGCTTTGGTTTCTTGCAAGGCTCTTAACAGGGATGTTTTGAGGAAGAAAGGATGTGTAGCGGAAAGAATGGTTTCTTTTTGGCGAAGTATTATTCTTTTTGTCAAAAGTGAGGTTGAAGTACCGTTGAACTGAACGAAATTTTTCGGCCAATCTGAATAATTGACAATTGAAGTCAAATGTGAATCGAGGAGACTTCAAATTCAAACAACTTTAGAGAATACAAGTGAGAATGTGGCGAAAATATTCCCTTCGTCATATTACGGACCACAATTGGACGAAAAAGATCAATGTTTTGCTCCGAAAATAACAATCAATGGATCTTTTCAGTATTTTCAACATTGTGGTCAATATTTTAGAATAGAAAAAGAAACAGTTATGCTCGCAAAATCAGGCCAGAAACGTTAATCAACATTTTTAACCAAAGGTTAGAGCTTGGCTAAAAAAGAAAACAGCCTCCGCAGAGTAGATCGGATGAGATGAAAACAGATCAGATCAGAACGGATCAAATGTGATCAGACCATGTCAGATCATACATACCACCCAACCATTCATTCCAAAAGTAACTATCCATCAGTCACGACTGGATAGCGCAGTTGGGTTCCTGCCCCAATTTAGAGGGGTCCCAGGTTCGAATTCCAGTGAAATCGAATCTGGTCCAGTCACCATTTGCCGTTGGAATCAAATTAACGGCACTCGAGTAGGTTGCTGGCAGTACAATGGACCTGTTTTGAGTCTGAGTGCTTCAGTAGTGTTTCAAAAATCCTCCGAAAAAAAGACAAATCCATCAGTCAGACTGGCTAACAATTTTGAGTAACATTTTCGACTCGACGTTTTCGTATGAAAATTGGGATCAACAATTTTTTCTTGAAATGTTCGAAAACAACATTTTCGACTCGAAGTTTTACTATTAAAAAGGGAGTTCAGCAACTTTACTTTGAAATGTTCGAAAAACCGAATGTTTGTGATCAAAATTTTGGACTTGAAAGGACACGGATTTGATCGAAAAATATGACAACGGCTTGCTGAGAAAAGTGAATGATTCTGTTCAACATTTTCGACTCGAAGGGCCACGGTTCTACGAATGCCCGAAAGCTCTAAGCTTTGCTTAGAAAAAGTGAATAATTCTGATCGAATTTTTCCAGTCGAAAGGACACGGTTTTGATTCAAGAACAGGACTTGGGTTTACTAAGAAAACCTGAATGCTTCTGGTCAACATTTTCGACTCGAACGAACACGGTTTTCGAATGCTCGAAAGTTTTAAGTTTTGCCTCGAAGGAGTGAATGATTTGGATCTCGATTTTCGACTCGACTTGGCTGCGGTTTTGCTCCAAATATGAGGCTTGGCAGGTCTGGTGAATGTTTTCAATACGAAAGGTCAATGTTTTGTCTAAGTTTGACTTAGAAAAATCCACGCTTTGTTCCGAAAACCAAGCCATTTACAGACAAAAATATTGCCCAACTAAAGGACAGTAATCATCGTCTGTACATCTTGCTTATTACTCGGAAAAGATGTTCACGCATGCATTGGATTATTCGGAGATGATGAAGTACAAAAAGTGCACTTCATGCAGTCCAAACCTCGACTTCTAAGGAGATCCTTGAAGTTCTCCAATCTAAAGAGGACGGAAAGAAGAAACTTTCGTCTCAGTAAATGACAGCAAACAATCAAAGCCTTTTGACGTCTTTGTATGCCACTTTAGATGCTGTTCTCTGCCCTCTGCTGGGCTGTCTTTCTAAGCTTGTTGGATTTCATTTGTGGGCACCAAGTTCCTTGAAGTCCTTCCTACCTTGTGGCCACCTTGTCTAGCCCACCTCAATCTTGGACGTCCTCTGTTGCAATGACTCACAGGTTCAGAATCGAAGATGGAGTTAAGTTGTCCATGGGCTAGCCACCTTAAACGTTGGATCCGTAGACGCCTGGCTAGACTCATGCCAATGTACAGCCCTCCGTACAATTCGTAGTTGAACCTCCTTCTAAATCACCGTCGACGCAAACCAGACCAAAGGATTCGAAAATGTTCCTTCCAATCTTTGCTTTGAACTGGAAGAGTACAAAAACAAACTGAAGTGACATAGACTGTTCTTAACGGGTAAAGGCAACTATTGTCGTAGTTTAATACATTAATTTGTAATTTATTACACTTTAATAAATAATAATAATAATAATAACTTTGGTTGAGTAAATAGTTCCCTCTTCTTGACAAATAGCAACTGTCATCATAAAAATAACCACCGTGTTTAAATTGTCAGCAACAAGTGGACATGTGAACACACCCACCATCCCTCAGATGTCAACAATTTCGGGATAGACACCGCTTTCCATCACTCCCTCGCAGCAATTTGCCCGCACGCGTGATCAATTGCTGAACATTCTGGAAATCCCATCGGTTTCAAGTTCAAATTAGAAGCCGTATTTATTATCCTCTCAAGCTGACTGTGCCGACATTGAATACTTTTCGGTTTTTCCGCTAATCATGGGGAACAAAAAAACAACGTGTGTATTAATTGTAGAACGACGTGATCATCCGTCGCTGACACCAGCGGTTATGGCATCAATCTGAGTTCTTGGAACGGGTACTACTCAGTAATCAGTCAGGGAAGGGATGAATTTGTGAAAACGGAAATACTGATACGTCAAACGAAAAGTTCAATAGGTTGCTAACGTTCATTCTTACAACGTTTTGATTCCCACTTCGATTTGGGAACCACTGTGAGGGGAAACGCTCCAGTTTTTCTGAGATTTGGTTCAGGTTGACGGTTTTTCAAGTGCCCGAAAAAAAGTATATGAAATAGATCAAGATTTTCGACTCAAAAGGATACAGTTTTGCTTTAAATACAGCATTAGCCAAATGTATTAGGCACCCTTTAAGATTCGTTATATAGCAAAAAAAATTAATGAAATGAGAGGAAACCGATAAAATCGTTTACAACCTCAGATAGTATCGCCGACAACCATAAAATTCAAACTACTTACTTCCGATAAGTGATTTGGCAGTAAAGACAAAAAGATAAGGGTGCCTAAAACATTTGGTCAAGGCTGTATATGACTTATACCGTATAGAGTCTTGGTTGAACTAAGACCCAATCTCCTTGCGACTTGCACAGCGCCATGCTGACAAATTGGGACACAGGCGAGTTGTTGTTAGTCAGGACAAACTAAGAGGGAACTACCAATTGTTCACTACTTTTGATAGCGTCTCACAATGCTACGGATTAATTCAGCCGTGAAAAGCATGCTTCATTGTACTCCTTGGAGATGGTTAGAAGCCGTTTCTGGAACTACTATAAAAAGAACATGAATTTGGAGCTACAGTCTGGACCTAGTGGGCCTAGCTTCTACAGAAACCAGTCGTGTTGTACGTGGTCTTGTTCTTTGACGAGAGGAGGGGACCAACAGTTTAATTAGAAGCTGCAGATTGTGGCTATTTTTTCCCCCGTCATCAAAGTCGGCTTTCATCTTCTTCTTCAAATTAAGCTATAATCCAAGGTGGTAGCTACGTAGTTAGGCGATAGGGTGCCCTTGCGATTGTGTCACGACTCACTAAGACCAACAGTTGGGTCCATTGTGTCCTGGGTGTGACACAGGATCACTGCTGATTAGAAGCACCCAGATTGTTGTATATACTCGTATGTCAGGAGGTGCTATAGCTCTATTTTATTCAGATCCTCCAGAAGAAGTTACTGCCTATTGCTAGCAATCTCCTTCCCCGTAGGGCTAGGCAATGGCATAGCAGGTGGCGGACAGATTCCATTTCCTCCTCGTCCATGCAATTTATGCAATAGTCGCTGTGGGGGATACCAACCCTCCTGACATGGGTGCTTATCGGACAGTGTCCATTCGAATATCCTTGCGGCTGATGCTAACCATTGATAATGCATCGCTCCTGTTCAGCACCGGTCATAGGCCTCTCGTCGGTGACCCAATGCCGACGGGTTTTGAAACACTACACTGGAGCACTCGGACTGAAAAACTGGTCCATTCTAAGGCTTCGTCCTCTATTTCTTTCCTTAGGAAACTTAACGGCGTGTTGACATAAGGCAGTGCTAAAGATTTATCTAACTCTGAGCCCTCCTTTGCCAACATGTTGGCTCTCTCGTTTCCTTGTGGCCAAGGTGGACCTGTACCTCCACAGACCCAACAAGACTGCATCTAGCCAGATCTTTTGCAAGACTCTCCGACGAGCACCATCTTTTGCTAGCTCGACAGTCTTGTTGCACTCCATTTGTAGACACAAGTACCTTGAAGTCCTTCTCCACTTGTGTAGGCCACCTCAACTTTGCACGTCCTCTGTTGCGATGTCCCACAGGCTCAGAGGCGAAGATGGTGTTAAGTTGTCCATGGGCTAGCCACCCTAGACGTTAGATCCGTAGGCGCTTGGCTAGACGGCCTGGCTAGACGGCCTGGCTAGACTCATGCCGATGTACAGCGTCGCGTATAGTTCGTAGTTCAATCTTGTCCTCAATCACCGTCGACACAAGGACCAAAGATCGAACTTATCTCTTAAATAGACCGCTTCGAATACTGTGAGTACCACTTCGTTGTAGATCAGGACTGGGACACTCAAGGTCTTAAGCAAAGTGATCGTGGCCTTTCGAGAGACGGCTCAATGAATTGATCATTTGGAATTCTCAAAAAAAAATAACGATAAACTTTCGTTCAATTTTCAATTTCCATTTTTAATTCAATTTATTTATTCAGACGAGAAATAACAACTAACAAAATTGTTGCAAGTGCGTTGTGACTCTATAACTCACGAACGGTGAAATTGAATTCGATAACATTTTTAGGGTTTATGCGTATGGTCATGTAGATAGTTTATCCAAGTCCCGCATGAAATTGGTTGACGCGTTAGGTTACAGGAAAAACAGAAATTCCCATCTCTTCGCAAACATGCGATGGAGAATTATGAAATTTTGAACACATGTAAAGAACACCGGGAAAACTCCCTTGGAAAAAAAAGGGACACGCCCACCAGAGAGGGCGTAGCGAAGCACACTGGTTACTCTAGATTTGAATACATTTGACTTCAATTAGCCGACTTCAATAAATTTAACTGGCGCAACAACTGCTATAAATTACAATTTAGATATATAGAGTTTATTATGTAACATTCGTCCAACTGGAAACCGAAACCACTCTTTCCGCATCGCTCATCAGCATTTCCTCAACACATCCCTCAAACTATGCATAAATTCCTTCTCATAGATCTATACCCATACCACTTATAAACAAATAAATATCAGAAAACTTATGTTTTATGAATAATTTTATTGCCTTTTCATTAACTGTGATGTTACACCGTAAAATAAATATATTTATATACACAAAAAGAGAAAAACAAACAAAAAAAACCTACAAAATATAAAAAAATATATCAATTACTATAAAATAGTTGTACTTTATTTACATGTGAATATATTTAGACAAACCCCCCACCCACTCACACACACACAGTCACAGAGAGATATACTTATGTCGATAAAGCACCGTCACGCCATCCAAAACCATGCCATCCAAAACACAAAAACCTGAAATAAAAATAAAAGGATACAACAAATTGGCCGATCTTAATTTTTAACTCAAATTTAATGCATAATTGCTACAAAAACAAAAAGAGAACATAAATGTATAATATATAGTAAATAGCCAAAAGTGAATATTGTAATAGAATAGATTTGCGCATTGCTCGTTAAATGTTATAAGAAATAAAAGAAATTATATATCTACTCCATATACATAACCTCTAAAGTAAGGCAACAGCAAAATGTATCGACTTATGTGTGCGTGTATAGAGAAACTTGGAAGAAATCTTATGATAACATAACTTACGTATGCTAGGTACCACAAAACATGTAACTCTGATGCTTTTTGACTTATTTTTTGAAACCATGACGTTCCTTTTTGGTTTTGGTTTCTGTGTATGGCTTGAATTTGCGAACTTATTTTGACTTATTTTTCACTTTTGATTTTGCTGTTCATGGGACTTTCATTTGAATGATCATATTAACGGATGCGGTTGAAGAATGTTGTTTGGTGTGCGGATCATGTTCGGTTCGATGGAGCGGAATGGCTTCCCGTAGATTTGGAACAACGTGCATGTATCCGCCTTGGTCCGGTAGTTTTAGGCACAATGGACCCAAACTCTTGGTCTGAGTGAGCCGCGACACTAGTCATGACTCATGAGGGCACTATACCTATCTGCTCAATTTCGAAGAAGGTTCTTTGCTGGTTTTGTAAGGTTCTTTGCGGGTGAAAAGTAAGTTAGCTCAAAAATCAATAAAAGCAGATGGCTATATCGTGTCCTTTCGAAGAGGAATTTATAAGACGAAGATTTAATTCATCAGCTTCGTTCAGATTCGTTCAATTGGTAAACTAAGCATCATCCTTCTGAGAAGACAATCCCATTTTTCAAAGGACAGTCCCCTTTTTGAGAGGTCTTTTCAAGAAGGGGGCTGTCCTTCTTTTCATTTACAAATTTTTCCTTCCGCGGGCGCCGTGGTGTAGTGGGTAGGTGCGTTGACTCCTACGCTCGAGGTTTAAGGTTCGAATCTCAAAGAAAACATTTTTTTCAGACTCCATCTCTTTCGAGTCACAATAAAAATGATATCTTGATTTAACTATGCATTTTCTATGCTTCTTGCTTTACTTTAAGGTAGCCCTAAACGACGAACATGCTCGCCGAACTTGCTCGTGCTTGCCGCATTTTCGTAGTGTATGGGCTGGTTCGCGAGCTGCTTTCTGTTGGTGAAAAATTTCGATTTTGTCGTGTACGTTGGCTTTGATGTTCGCCGTGTAGGGCCATGTTCTCGAGCAAACCTCATTTTTGCTGTGAACGTCGCCGAGTGCATATCGCGGATTAAGCACAATGTCAACAGTCAGCCACGATTTTATCGAGGAATTCACCACTTGCGCTTTCCTATCACACATGTTGAGGGTTTGAAAAAACAACACGAAATGAATGTTCGCCAAATGTGTTCGCCGTGTAGGGGATAACGCAAACGAGCAAGTTCGGCGAGCATATTCGTCGTTTAGGGCTACCTTTACTGCACGTCAAACTGTATCGGTAACCACAGCGTTCATAAAGACCATAGTTTCAAAGCGAACAAAAATTCAACAGTGAATTTTTATTGAAAAACACTGAAATTCCCCATTTTTTTCAATAGAAAAGCACACCGCCTATATGTTGAAGAACTTTACACATCCATTCAATAGGATTGATCTTCGATTTCCCCTCGAAAAATGATCGGAAAACTTTCCTGAAATATTTTACTCATTCTCCAAGCAAAGCAAGCATTGCAAGCTCTAATTCTTTGTAACAACTCTGACGTCATGAAAACTGCACACTTCAGATTTTTCGTATTGTCTCGGATTTCAAATTAAATTTTTGACTAAATTGACTTTATTTACCCTTTTCATACCCATTCTCATTCATTTGAGTCTACATTTCTGTTTGAAAACAAAGAAAATCGACTTAAAAAACGACTTATTTCACACGAAAAAATGCGGTAATGCCTAATGAATGCGTCACTGAAGAAGTAAACTGATGACTCTTATATCTTGGACAAGACGGCAGTACATACAGGGACGACTTTGAGGCAGTGAATGGCTTTGTTTACCCAATGGAGGTGTACAACGACATTGTCCTTGTCGAGTCTTCCGTCTTAGAGGGCTAGGATATGTAGAACGAATGGAAGGCAATGCTTCGGCATGGAAACTCTTCCATTTCGATCTTGAAGAATCATATCAAGGGGCCATAAAGGAAAGCCTCGCCGTCAATAGAGCGTACATTTAAAAAGTCACAGCCAGTCAGCTGGCTGTTTGAAAATGTGAGTAACTAGACAAGGACTGTCTTATGCCTAGGTCCACCCCAGACTGTGGATTCACTCGAAAAAGAGGAAGAATGTCAACCAGCCGTCAAACTGCTACTGAGCTTCAACAAAAGATTTCTTTTATGAATTGTCGATGATGTTTGTTCTTGAAATTTGATGGTTGAGGCCTAGGTCCAGACTGTATTCCCATATAAACAAACAAAGATTCTAGTCGAAACAACCACCATATTCTTGTCCTTGAAATGCATGACGTGGGATTTTTTGGGAGGTTTTAGGACGCTCTCTGATTATGTGGTTCATTTTTCCGATCCTCAATTCGATTTAAACTCCGGCATGGACTCCATTCTCTAAGTCAAAAAGAAACATAAAATGTTCGTGTACTTCACGATTTCGCTAGCAAGGATTAATCTTTTTCTTTATCTTACAAGGCCACAGTCCGGGTTGAACCTGGAACCTCAAACCTTACGAGCAAGGGGAATCTTTTGTTAACTGTTTCAAACTCCGTATGCCTACTTAGTTGTTTTATGTCCCTCACCACTTGTGTGAACCACTTCAATCGTGGACGTCTTCTGTTACGTTGTTTCATAAACTCAGAGTCAAAGAAAAATGTTAATAAATGTCGTAAAAGCCCAAAATTTATTTCGTCTGGCAGCGTATTTTAACAAACTCACATAACATTAGCATACCGATTACTTTAAAGACAACTCCATGTAGTAATTAAAAGAAGGAATGAGAAACTTTTGATCGAAATCTATATTAGACAGAAAAAAATGTCAGTTTAACTGATACTTGCGCTTAAGCTCTTTTCAATCCCAGTCCACCATCTCCTCCTGCCCAAGCCAGCAACCAATCTGCCACAGATTCTTAAGCCAATGTCTGGTAATATGATCATTCCTTTAAATCACTTTTTATAATTTTTAAAGACTTCATATTGTAATAAAACAAATTTGGGACCACAGACTACGTGTTGGTTTTATATAATTTCAATATTTTTAAATATAATTTTAAACAAAAACAAAAAAAAATAATTGTGACAAAAAATAAAGATGAAAATAAATATATTATGAAGTAATGTACACAAATCGCGTTTTTCTTTAATAATAAAAAAAATGGCGGCTCTACAGTCCGAGGTTGACCTGGGACTAGCTTCTCAGCATCCACTCGTGTTGTGCGGGCTCTTGTTCTCTCACGAGCGGAGGGGACCTACAGTTTAATGCCAACTCTGAACGGCGGTTTTGAGAAGCTTTTTCAGACAGTTATACTCCTTGTCAGTGATGAGAAGAAGAGGTGGAGCTGTCAAAAAATGTCAGGTGTTTCTTTTTTCGAGACTCAAACCTTAGACCTCGAGCCGTGAAAAAATGTTGGGTGTTTGTTTTTTCGAGATTCGAACGTTAGACCTCGAGCGTAGGAGTCGACGCACCTACCCACTACGCCATGGCGAGATTGAGAAGCTTCTTTTTTACAAATCAATTTAACGTGTGCGGCAAATCTGTCCCAAAATTTGGGACTAATTAACAGCAAAAAACCCAAAATCAAAAATATCCGCATATACGTCAAAATCTTGGGTGCAATCCCAAAGCGTGTGCGTGAACTCGCACACGTTATCGAGTGAGTCATAGTCGACCTTTAATCGGAAGTTCACTAATGACATAACGCCGTCTCTGTCACTTCATTGAAAACTGTGGGATCCCCCATAATTTGGTAGTTTCCTTAATCTTACTTTTTCCCATCCTTCCATGCGACATCGAGAGGTTTACAAGAGCGCTGACATCCCCAGGTATTCATTTGAGTGCCTACGTCAATGACTTGACCAGAGAGAGAGATCATTTGCATACATTACAGCTTCGCCCGGATGCGCGAGAGCAAAAGAAACGAAGTGCACACACATGCACAGCACTTCCTCCAAACCAATAACAAAGATTAATGACTGTCAAACTGGCATTGCGAATTAAATGGCAAATTGATATCTGGAAAAACCATGCAGTTCATCTGCTAATTAACTCAAGTCGATGGTGTCGCTCGACTCAAACATCTCAGGCACACCAGCAGCGCTCTTGAGTGAAATTCATCGTCAGCGCCCATGGAATCCCAGCCCAGTCTGATTAAGGTGATTGGAAAATATTCCCTCGAGTGATTGACGCTAAGCTTCAAGAATAAACACAAAAAACAAACAAGCCGCACACGCTAATCGGCCCCGTGTACATGCAAATGACTTGTGCACGTGTGTGCGCATGGTTTTAGGGGAAGACGCGGTGACTAAATTTGTAAGCCTGTCTTGGTTCGTCAAAAACAAGTTTTGAGCGCAACGCGGAGCTTAATTAATAGTTTGACCGCCTGAAATCTTTCTCGCACATTCATCTTCAACGAATTCGCGCATAGGGCAGGCAGGCAGGCAGTTCCAAGAGGTTGACGTCAGGAAGTCGTTAAATTTTGTGGTCAACACAAAACCAGATCCGACCGAGGTTTGTGACGGAGTACATGTTTCACGCAAAAACGACGAGATGCTGATCGATCAATGTGACCTCGAAGGATTGAGTGATAAGGGCAGAGTAGATGGTTCATGAGTATGAATGCCCAGAAACACATTTTATCAGTCCGCCCTTCTGTAGCACTTCCGCAGGGCAATCTTTTTGAATTCGTTCGAGTTATCTTGAGTTTCCAAGTCTAATGACCAATTCCAGCAGCTTTACACCATCTGCACACATCCCCAGGCCGTCTGAGTTGCGCGTAAAGAATTTATGATGGGGAAATCCACTCCCGCAATTGATAACACAGCTGACCACAAATCTAAAGCTGCTGTCATATAGATGTGCGCGTCCATATGTGCGCCACTCTCTTCTCGTCATAACAAAGTTTACCTGCACACTCGACTCGAGGCTCTCGCGTCGGAGGGAAACACCCAAGAACAGAGGCAGTCATTAGACCGCTCCACTCAAGCAGCACTCAAGTGAGTTCGACTCAAACTCAAGTCGAGATTGGGAATTCGGTGTGAGCGCAGAACTCAGCTACAGAGCGATCAGTGAGAGATTGTGATCATTGAGACAAGGTTGTGTTCTCTCGTTCTCGTTCCGTTTTTATACAATCGTTTGTTTTGTCATTCGCACACGAGTTCAACTGTTTTCCGTGCCGCCTGTTTGTGATTGAAAACAAAAAATATTAGCGTCAAATAAATCGTGATATAACAAGCAACGAAGGACTGTGAAAGGCCATTCTCTGCAGAACATAGAAGCAAAACAGTGACCACGCATAAGTTTGTGGCCGATTCTCGACTCTTCAAAGAAATAATCTGACATTGGTCTTCATATGGTGCCGAAAATAGGTGAGATCAGCGACCATCAATTTCTGACAATCCTTCAAAACTCAACCATGTTTTCTTGTATTTTTTGCAGTTCTCGCGGTTGTCAGTGCGTTGCTAGCAGTATGCCAATCCGCAAATTTGCCGGGGAATTATTCCCACTTCACGTACTCATACATCGCCCGTGGCACAAACAACATAGCACTCAAGTCGAGATCGCTTATTGATGAGCAGCAGCAGCAGCAGGTCACCATCAGTTCGGCGACTACAACTGGTAGACCCATCGTTGAAACTACTGTCAGCAGCGGTGCTCCAAGCAAAACAACACCAATAAACGACGTAGATTACTGGAGTAACGATGATTTTCAGCCGTTCAAAGTTGATAATCGAGACGTTTTCGACTGGAGACTCTTGCAGGTGAGTGTTCTTTGTAATCTCGGATTGGTTATGCTTCGTTTGTGTGTTATCGGGATCAAAGGCATTAACCTTTCTTTTTGTGCGCGGTTCAAGCAACGGAAAGAGATAGGATGCTAATTGGAGGCATCTTCAGATGTGAAGACGGAAGTGAAAGTGATTAGATTTGATTTGCATACGCGCTGAACCAATGGAAGTTATTTTCGGCATTCATATGCAAAAACCATGTATTCTGCGGTCCAAAAACCGAAAAAAAAGAAACTCTAGGAAACGCGGATGAGTAACCAGGGTTTCGCATGCATGAGGTATTCCATTTGTTCGTGAAGCGATTCGACTCTTGTGTGTAAACAAAAATCCAGTGCATGACTAATGGTGGCTAATTTTGGGACTATGACCAGGTGGACCTTAGCTTTGTTCGGTTTTTTGGAAGCTGCTCATTTTACACAGTCACAATCACCATGCGTAGCAAGAGTACAGTGAAACTTGTCCTGTTTCCCTTGATGTTCGCCAAAAGATTGGGATGATGCTCATGCGGAGCCAGAGTGCAGTTCCCTTTCCTTGTTTCCCTTGTTCTCCAAAAGATTAGGATGATTCTCGTGTGGAGCAAGAGTACAGCTCCCGTTGATGTTCGCCAAACGATTGGGATGATGCTCGTGTGGAGCAAGAGTACAGCTCCCGTTGATATTCGCCAAATGATTGGAATGATGCTCGCGTAGAGCAAGAGTGCAGTTCCCCTTGATGCTCCTTCTGATGCTACTCACTTTTCCCCCGTCAAATATTCTACGCACTTTTTGTTCGTTTATTTCGATTATAAATTCTGATTTCTTTTCCAAATCCCCAATCTCCGAAATCCGAAATATCGGGGTCACACGTCATTGCCAATCTCGTTTCATTCGTAAATAATCAAGCGAATTGTTCGTCCCTAATTTAGCGCTCACATGATGCCATTAAAACAAAAAAAAAAAAGAAAGAAAAGGCTGCCCGTACAAATCAATGACTGGACAGGTACCTTCGGAACTGGTTATTTCCGACGTGCTCACGACACAGATTTCAGCACATATGTGCACATAAGGAGACTGAATATAAACTGCACTCGGATGCATTTACGAGTTGCGTCCTCCTTTCGCATTCTCTGCGTCAAAGACGGACTTTTAGAGTGATGCAATGGGAATAATGCAGTCAATGACCTCTGCAGGGCCTGTATTTCTATCGACAGCTAAACTGGGAATTTATACATTCATTGTGTTGCGAGATACGGGTAGGGGTATACGATCGTAAGTGGCTGTATACATTAGCAACCTGTTCTCGCGAAAACAGACAGACAAAAAGTTGTAAAGAGGTTATGTCTTTGTTTTTTTCTTACTAGTCGATCGAATGACATCTCTGTTATAAACGTTTTTGGGGGGGTTGAGCGAATTTCGGTTTGCTTTCTCTTCATTGTCTCTGAGTTCACGCAGGTGTTCTTGAACGTCTTCAAACAGAAATTTATTACTCTGGCAACCTTGCCAATCAGAATATTATCTCTTTACCCTCGAAATTTGTTGACATCAGTCTTATGTGTCACAAGCCTCTTAAGCGGACCATGTGGTTTATGGGACGTGTAATGAATTCCTTTCAAATGTCACATCTTTCAAAAGTCTCGCTCGTTAAGTCGGTTTAGAGCTTCATCGGCAGCAGAATTTATTGACAATCATTAGAATAAATTCTGTAGATAATTAGGGAGCACAGATGTAAGCGGGGGTTGGACCAAAAATAGTTTTAATGAGCCTCTTCTGCGCATCACGGTTCATGTCTCCTGTAGGACTTTGGTGCAAAGTTGTTTTCGTTTTTCTTTGTAACGAGAACCCCAAAGTCTTTTAATCACTTCTAAAGGCCAAGTCTTCCTCTTCTTCTTCTTCTTCTTCTTCTTCTTCTTCTTCTTCTTCTTCTTAGGGTGCTACAATCTGAGGTGGACCTGGGCCTCAACCAACATGCCTCTCCAGAAAGCACGATCTCTCGCCAGCTGTCTCCAGTTTCGCACACCAAGACGGCCGAGATACGACTGGATGCCGCAGTTGGTTAAGTGCCTGCCCAAATTAGAGAGGTCCCAGGTTCGAATCCAAGTGAAATCGAATCTCCCTAGTCTTCTAGTCTGATCTCAATTGTTCCACAAAACAACACTCAATTCGAACAGCCTTTGCTGCTTCCTGCACTTTTCAACCATCACATCTGAGCTTCAATCCCAACTTGCAATCTCTCTCTCTTCTGCACTCTCAATCACGTCACGTCTTTGATCTCCGCATTACGATGGAAATGCTTATGTAACAAAAAAAAAAAACGATCAGATTTTTCTTAACCGGAATACATGCTTACTGTGCACAAACCGCACTTAAAACCAGTCAAAACCTTACGACCGCATTAAGAACCCAAACTGCGTGCGATGCTGATTTGAGATCTTTTTGTTCTTCTGTCTTTCTTCTTCCTCCGAAAATGATCGAGATTTCTACTTTATATCGGTTTTGTTTTTACCTTGTGTGGTTATTCACCGAATAAACTACATCATTTGTGGCGTTTTTTCGTGCGGTATTCTTTCCCACTGGCCACTTGCAACAACCGAAGGAATTTACACCGTTACTCATCGTTTGCTTAAGTGACTGGTCAGGGCACACGAGGCACACGAGCGGAATGCAAGAAAAGTGCAAAAAGATACGGGGATTTGTGTCTGCCACGAAAAAAAAATTCCCATGAGTAGGGACAATGACGTTGGTGCTGCAGATGTAATGAATTGCTCTAGAAGACTCTGAAATTGTAGGAAGACACAGCAGAGGACGTCGACGATAATGGTGGTGCAAACCAAATTGGTTGGTCTCCTCTCTTACACAATTGGAGAGGAACCTATTTGTTGTGGGCAGTTGGAGGAAGCTAGGAAAAGAACATGCAAGCTGGAGAGACTCGTTGGTTAAGGCCCAGTTCCAGAAAACGCCGAGGGTGTGAAACAACGTAGCGGACGTCCATGATTAAGTTGCGCACAAAAGAGCAGAGGGACCTCAAACAGCCTGGTGTCCTCAGTTGGCTTTAGCTAGCTCGAGAGGCTTGCTGGTTAAGGCCCAGGTCCAGAAGACTTCGAGGCTGTGGGACAACGCAGCAAGGGACGTCCATGATTAAGGTGGCGTTCAAAAGTGGAGAGGGACCTCAAACAGCTTGGTGTGTGCAGCTAGATTTAGCAGTTGATTAATGCCTAGGCCCAGAAGACTACGAGGGTTTGAGACAACGTAGGAGGGGACGTCTACGACTGAGGTGACGCACACAAGTGGAGAGGGACCTTAGCTTACTTGGGGTCAGCAGCTCGAGGGAGGCAGCTAGTGAAAGATCGTGCTAGCTGGAGAGGCTTGTTGCTTGAAACCCAGGTCCAGAAGACTCCAAGGCTGTGGAACAAGGTAGCGGGAGCCGCCGCACACAAGTGGAGAGTAACCTCAAGTAACTTGGTGTGCGCAGCTGGAGGTAACTGGTTGGAGAGGCTTGTTGATTAAGGCCTAGGTCCAGAAGACTCCGAGGGTATGGGACAACGTAATAGGGGACATCCACGATTAAGTTGGCGTAAAAGAGCTACCAACTTGGTGTGCGCAGCTGGAGACACTTTTTCGTTGAAGCCCAGGTCTACCTTAGACTGTAACGCCACAAGAAGAAGAAGAAAAAGCTGAGAATTTCGATTCTGGCGGTAACGTCGACACCTGTACAAAGGACCAGTATTTGAGTCTTAGTGCTCTAGTGTAGAGTTTTAAAAACCTCCGACAAAAAAAAAACGCCGACAAACGTTTCCACGTTTCTTTATAAATAAAAATGTCCTTTTGGTCGTGACTCAACGACCAATTTATCTCAGACTAAATTTCCTTGACGATCTGCAGTCCAACGCAGACTTGGTTCATGTAGCAGCCAATTCCTTATACACACCCGAATGATGTAATGATTCCAATTTCTCCTGCCAGGCTCGTGAAAGCAGTGATTTCTTATTTTACGATTTCCCCCCGAAAACAGTTTTAATCTCCCATGAATATTTAAGCACACAGCCTCTTGAAAATGCAATAAAATTCCACTTAACATATTTTCTCCTTTCTCTTCCCCTCTACAGGAAGTCTTCACGAAGGTAAAGCAGAACGTTGTCATCTCTCCATTTTCGGTGAAGTTCGTTATGGCAATTCTCTCCGAAGCAGCTGATGCAGAATCGATTACCAAGAAGGAGCTCGCGTCGATCTTCAACCGCGAAGCATCCCCCCAGCTCATGCGTGAAAACTACCGAGACCTGCTGCTGTCACTTAAGGTACGTCTGCTAATCAAGTTTTCTCCAATGAAACAGTTACTTACTTCATTTCTTACAGGAAAAGAGCAACAAGTACACTCTAAACTTTGCGACAAACATGTACGTCCGGGACTACATACAGCCGCGACCACAGTACAAGCGAGTCCTGAATGAAAACTATGACGCCGATATACTGGGTTTGGACTTCACTCAACCCGAGAATGCAGCGACCATAATCAACAACTGGTGTAGCAACGTCACTGAAGGTCACTTGCACAATTTGGTCAATAGCGGTAAGATCTCCATCAAATGGAGGGGAAAGAGTGTGTGAGCTAATTGGTGAATTCAATTGCAGACAATATTCAGAACTCCGTGTTGTTGCTGATAAACGCAATCTACTTCGACGGAAAGTGGCGAACACCGTTCGTTGAGTCATTCGCAAGTGTCTTCTTCAGACAACCATCGGAACAGATTCGCGCCGAGTACATGACAGTTAAGGATAAATTCTATTACTTCCATTCAACCATGTGGAACGCCAAGGTCATCAGATTGCCGTATCAGGTACGTTCATTGAAACTCAAATTTACAAGCAAAACCTTTTAAAATGCAATTCTCTTCGTGTTCAGGGAAAAAAATTCTCAATGACCATCATATTGCCTGGGGCTCGAGGTGGAATTGAGGAACTAGCACGAGAAATCGAAGGTGACGGTCTGCGTCGCATTCAATGGCTGATGACAGAGCAAACAGTTAAAGTGACTTTGCCGAAGTTCAAGTTCGACACCACATCGCATCTGAAGGAAACCCTGATGGCGGTAAGTTCTCATAGCCTCATTTCGATGACTCAGTGTTCTCATGCATCTGTCTCTGCCTCAACAGTTGGGAATCAATGAAATCTTTAGCGATGGAGCAGCGTTGAGTGGAATTGCACAAGGATCGTCGCTGTACAAGAAGATGAAAGTCAGCGACTTCATTCAAAAGGCTGGCATTGAAGTGCACGAGACTGGAACAACTGCATTTGCTGCAACAGGTAAACTTCAAATAAACGTTAGCACACGAAGATCGATTATAACTGTGTCTGTTCATTTTCAGATGTTGAGATTGTGAACAAGTTCGGAGGAGACGACACGGAGGAGTTCATAGCGAACAGACCCTTCATATTTATCATAGTTGACGAGGCAACGACCAATATAATATTTGCTGGCAAAGTACTCGACCCTACCGCCTAGTTGGAGCACAACATCTACGTTAAATATATAAATTGATAGTACGTTTATGGATAGGACTTATAGAAATACAATATTTTAAATGAAACCACGAAATCTTTTTCTATTTTTGTTGAGACATGATTGTTTGAGGTTAGGTGCATCCGTTTCTAAAGGGCCAACCATCATGCTCGTACGGAAACTTAAGAGCAATCAAGCGAATACACAAAAGTGGTGCAATGCGACCATGGTAATTGCTTCGCTCAGTTTCATTAAGTTCGTTTGCCAACTTACGTGGGAGCCAAATGAATCGCTCTCTACGTATGCAAACGTTAGTTGACAGCTTCGCTCAGTTTGGTTAAGTTCGTTCACTTTTGTCTACTCACGCGGAAGCGATATAATGCCTAAAACACAATAGTACGTCAGCGCTGGCGTTGTCTTTCAATGCACACAATTCAATGGACAAGCACACTATATTGCGTCGACCTACGTAAGTGAAAAATGAGGGAGATGAGACGGTCGTAATAAAACGTAAAACGTAATCCTAAGGCACGTCATTATCGAACATGTTAAATATTTTTTGACAGAGGGATGCGCTGTGAAAGCGAAATTGAGAATTTTTTGTGGCAACTGACATTTATTTGAGAGAGACAGGGAACAGATGATTGACGCAGTGCGTCAACGCACTCTCTCCGTAACATGAAGTCGCCTGGCGCAATGCACTATTGTGTTTCAGCCATAAGGCAGCCTCTACGTATGTAAATGTCCGTTGACAGCTTCGCTCAGTTTCGTTAAGTTCGTTCACTTTTGGCGACTTAGTGCCCGTTTACATGTTCAGTGGAATGAAAGAGTGGACGAAATCGATCGGACCCATTTCTCTCCAACTTTTTGGAAAATCATACTCTCTTTTTCGTCCACTCTTTCATTCCACTGAACATGTAAACGGGTACTTACGCGGGAGCCAAATGAATCGCTCCCTACGCATGCAAATTTCAGTTGACAGCTCCGCTCAGTATCGTTAGGTTCATTCACTTCGTTTAGTTTCGTTAAATTCGATCACTTTAAGTTTCTGTAAGCAATTATGGACACTTTAAAACTGAACGATGCTTCTGGTTACCTTTCGTTGAGTTATGACATAAGCTTCATTTTTTGTACATCCAGGGCCAACCACGCCCTTAAGATGGCACACACAAGTTGCTTAAAAGGAAAAAGGATTCCCTTTGTGGGCGAGGGGAACAAGGATTGTCTCTGTGAAAAGTCTGTCTAGAATCAACTGCCGTCGAATACTTAAGGTGGCGCTACAGTCCGGGGTGGACCTGGGCCTCAACCAACAAGCGTCTCCAGGCAGTTGCCTTCAGTTTCGCACGCGCAGTTGGTTGAGGTCCCTTTCCACTTGCGTGTGCCACCTGAATCTCAGTCTTCCTCTACTGCGCCGTCCCTCGGGGATGAATTCGAAGACTTTCCGACTGCCTTCGAATACAGAATCCAAAAAGTTCTATCTACACAATCAAAACACTGAAGGATGTCAATTATGTCCTTTTTTGTATCCTGCAGCATCCTGCGACACTGAATCTTTTCTAATTCTTCATACCTCTCATAAATACCACCAACCCTATGATCTCCATCCATTTCTGCATCAAAAATCAGTAAAATTTTCGAAATCGAAAAAATGTCACTTCTTCATCGAAAAAATGCAATCAATTGTATTCACCTCTGGGTTGACTTTTCGCTGAATTTGTGTCGATTTGTTGAAAATCAAACTTTGGATGAAATTCTTTGGGTTTTTCGACCGGAGATTGTGTGTTTGATGACAGAAATCGAAAGTTTGAGGAATGAGCGGTTGGACACCTTAGGATATGGACGAGGACTTGAAAAAGGCAGCCTTCAGCTCCTACCAGCAACTTCAAATCAACTCAAAACTCTGCCCTGACCTCTCAACTTTGACAAGCCACAGTTTCCAAACCAGGCGTCTCCCGGACATAAAACCGCCATTTCTGGTGTGCTGTTGACCTGAATTTTCATTGATGTGCGTTTCAAACGAATCCGACGACCTTCGATTTTTTCCCCAAAAAAAAATCATGGGCTAACCACTGCAATTTCGATGCGATTTTAAAGCTAGGCAAAGGATTTCATCGCAGATTTTTGAGTGGATTTGGCAAATCCTTTATCTAGCATGTGGGTGGAGATGAGAAGAGGTTTCACAAATCACCCACTCGAAGAGGTACCGAAAACACTCAAGAAAGCATCAAAAATAGAGTCAGGGTTCATCTTCGTGCAAACTACGGTGCAAACTGTCATCAAGTTCGCTTCAATTGCATTAAGTGCTCTCAAACGTGATTGAAAACACTTTTCTTGATGAATTTCATTGATATTCAGTCCGATCCATGACCTGAGTGAAAAAGAATCTTAAACAGAGCTCCAAATCTGAAGGAAACTGAACCAGGCGATGAGTTGTGTTGAAAGCTGAGGTTAGGTACATCTAAGCTTTCTCTGGGGATTGAAGGTTTTCTTACGGATCCTGATAGAGAGTGTAATGGCGAAAAGATATCCTGATGAAGAAGGAGACAAGAAGGGTCACTCGAGGTATAGCAGCCGGAGAAGACAGACGTACAAGTTGAGCATCGAGAATTAGTGTAGTATATGTAGTTGTATTCTCAGTATACTAAATAAAGGCTGGTTTAATTAAATATACAGTTCGTTATAAGCGTCAGTTTATTTTCTAGTGCTGCAGATCTTTCTGAACTCTTATTAGTTTCTCAGAGGGATTCGAAAGCTCGCTAGATGCATTCGAGCTTCTTTTAGGGCTCTAGTGTTAGTATGTACTTTGATTTATCTTATAAGCAGGCGGCGATTAGTCGCAGACGGAGTCTCAGTCGCAGACGCAACAGAAATCGCAGCCATAATCGTAATCGAAATCGAGTTCGAAGTTGAAATCAAAATCGAAGTCGAAATCGTAAGCGAATTTTAATCGCAATCGGGATCGAAATGGCAGTCGAAATCGAAATCGCAACTGTATTCGAAATTGAAAGGAAAATCGAAATCGTAAGCGAAACTGAAATCGCAATCGGAATCGAAATCGAAATTGCAATCGTATTCAAAATTGAAATCGCAATCATAGTCGTAGTCTTAAACGTAGTGTTAATCGTAGTCTAAGTTGTAGTCTTGGTTGTAATCTCAGTTGTAGTTTTTGTTGTAGTCTTAGTCGTAATCTTCGTTGTTACCTTAATTGTACTCGTGCCTGTACTCGATCCCATTCGGGATCCCGTCGGTAGCAAGACCTTTATGGGCACAAACAGGATATCAAAATTGCAATTTACTCTCTTAGCACTTATTCGTCCATCAAAATGAATATTGAGCTGAATATACATACAAATTTCGATTTTCATTTCTTTCGGCAGCACTTTATGTACGAAAAAAAGGCACATCTAAATGTGCATCGAAATCTTGACTTACTGTTGATTAAGAACAGGAAAAGTCTACACGTTTCCACACTAAAAAATATTTGAATAATTTCCTAAAGAATATTCGTTTTTCAGCTTCTTAAACAACTTCGATTCTTTTTAAGAACATTTTCGATTCGAAATTCAAAAGAACTCTTCACTTTCCCTCTACTCGCCAGCAGATGTCACTACAACGACACCGGCATGAATTTGTTCCGAATACCCTGACTGAACACACCCAAGCAGGGCATGTCAATTTTTTTTTTGCTATTCTCGGTTACAAATTTCCCTCTGCTCTAGTAGTGTGCGTGTGTAGGTGTGTTTGTGACAAGAAAAAAAAAACTTCTCCACCGAATACAGAGGCACACACTCAGTAAGATCTTTGTTTTGCCCAACACTTGTTCGAAAATCCGGAAAAACTATCGCGTTAAATTCAACGATAAATCCCCAAATAAAAGTGAATAAAAATTCTTCAAAAATATCAAGAAAATGATCGAGTTTCGATTTCACTAAACGTTGTGCTCAATCCCAGCCGCCAAACAACTTAAATATTCGACGCGAAAAATAAAAGTGCCGTGTGTGTAGTGTGTGCCGAAAGCAGCAGCAGTAGCAGCAGCAATAGCAGGCTCGCCATGTTCCACCAAACCCAAGCTGTACAAGGGCGGCGGTGTTTATTATTTTTCTCGGCGATTCTTATTTCAATTCTATGCATTTTCCAACAAATTGATGCCTCCTATGGCCAGGGTGAGTCTGAATATCGAGATGAATTGATGGAATTTGAGTGTGGGAGCAGAAGTCGGGGGTTTGCATGTTTGCGGAAAAGGTTTAGAATTTTTCCTCCCCACACCCCTGAGCGATTTCACGATTTCATATATCACACACATCCTCTTTTGATTTACCCTTTTTTTTTGTATTCCTCTTTTGCTCCCCCCAGTGCCAGTGGCACTGCTATGACTGGCTCATGATAGTTTTGAAAGCGAAAAGTGTGTGTAGGAAGCAGAGAAGTGGCAGCAGCGGCGGCATACAAAAGAAAAGTTTCTTTAATTTTCTTTTTTGTTTGTCGGAGTTTTTCCCCCGCGCGGCAGCTTTGCGTTGGAACCACTCTCCAGCCATCGACGGCAGACAGTCCAACCGTCCGAGCAGAATCTCTGAGACACCTATTTTTGGTTCTACTTAACGAATTAATATTTGTCCGGCGTTTTGAGTCGCTTCTGCTGATTAATTAATCATGGGAGGAATTTTTAATTGAATTATTCCTCTCAATTGTCCAGTGCTCTTTGGTTCATAGTTTTGCCTAAAATTTGTTGTGTTTTTTTTGTTTTTTTTTTTGTTTGTGAACTTTTAGAAGAGATCAATGTGGAGCTTGGAAAGAACACCACCATCCAGTGCATGTCGTCCAGCAATCATGTCCGGTGGACATTCCAGGGAAAGAATATCACCAGCCAGGATAAAAGGTAACCAAAGTTTCTAGTCCATTTCAGCTGTGTGGCGACTGAAAGGAGAATGTTTAGCTTCGGAGGCGGGGATGATAAGTCGAGTAATTACGAACTTCCCGATGCTGAGTAAATTGCTAATGTGTTGAATGCTCTAGATGCTTATCTTGGCTAGCTAATTGGGACAGGCAATGATGCAAGCCACACGAAGACGGAGCTGGTCAGTGAATGGAGGCATTTTGAGAGTAGTTGAAAGTCGTGAATGAATGCAGAAGCTGATTAGGAAATTATTTGCAGAACACTGGGGAGCGTCTTTAAGAACGGGGTTTGGCAGAGGTTTTGTTGTTATCCGTCGTGACTCATGACTTGTTGAATGGCGCTACAAATTCATTTTATCAATGGCGCCCCAGCTTTTGAAAAGAATCCGGCCTGTAACGGAAGAAATGAGCTCATCGCCCTTTTACTTTCTCAAAGTTGCTTTGAGGTCTTTCTCAATCAGCAAGTGTCACAAATTTTTGTGCAAGATGGGCCTGGCGGATCTTTCATTGCAGTGCACATGAACCAAGACAGAGAATTTCGAGTTTTTCACTTGAAGCATGAGGGCATGAGGAAGTGACCTTTATCCAGCCAGCATGAGTCAGACAGCTCTGTGACAACATTCATTCTAGTAAATTAACCCGTTCACTGATTAATGACTGTCATTATAAGTCTAGTTTTTTTTTAGGTTAATGTTCGTATGCATTTGTTCAGAATTGACAGGATCAGAAATGTTCAGAATTTGTCGTAGCGCTTGACAAGTGTTATTTCGAATGACTTCGATTGCTTATGTCAGTCAAATGCTGGTCCTGTTGTATTTGTGTGATGCAGGATTTTAAGGGCTTGACTATCTTCCGTAAATGTCCTGAAAAGTTGACAGACATGAGATCCTTGATTGGATTTCGCTTTTTGAATTGAATTGAAGTTTATTAATTTGTGTGGGCCACCTTGTACGTGAAGGGTTTTGCTTCGACTCTGAGCCTGTGGGACAACGTAAAGGACGTCCACGTACAAGGTGGCGCACACAAATCGAGGGGGAACTCGGCCGGCTTGGTGTGCTAAACTAGAGAAAGCTGGCGAAAGATCGCGCTGGCTGGAGAGGAATGTTGGGTGAGGCCCAGGTCTACGGACTGTAGCGCCCTAAGGAAAAGAAGGGTTTTGCTGTCATGTAGAGCATATTTTTCCCATACATTGCGTAAGATCAGCAACGTGTCCTGCGTGAGAAGCATTTTTCAACGCAGATAAATGTTATAAACTGGACTAGGTCAGAGAATGAGAATCACGACGTCAAAGTTGAACACATTCATCAGGACGACATCCGCTCAAGCGCGATCGTACGCTTGCTGTCCCCAACTTCAAACGTCAAGTTAGTTAAGGTTCCCTCAACTCGTGTGCGCCACATTAGACGTGGACGTCCTCTGTTGCGTTGTCCCACGGGGTTAGAGTGGAAGCAAAACCCCGGTAAGCCTAAAAATCGGATGAGGACTTCATATCAAGTCGCTTATCCCAACAAAGTCGAAGCAAAACCCCTGATGCGTTGTCCCAAAGGCTCAGAGTCGAAGATCAGATCAGGGCTTGTTGCAGAAATCCTTCCTGAGGTGAAATTGTCAGAAACTAACGACTGCTGCATTTTGGAGACCAACAAGGGCTGTGTTAAGAGCATGAGACTAAGGATATCAGAGATCGGAGCAACTTCTTGTCTTGCAGCTGGAAGGGCTGATGGTTTTGACGTTCGACGATGAGTTGCAAGTTGCAAATTGGTGTTGTTTAAGTCCCAGGTCCAGACTCTAGAGCCAAACGAAAAATAAGTTCCAAGTTGCGGTCAGAACAAGAGTTCTTGATTTTGATTCAGAAGTTTATCAGAATGGGAGTCCCTTTTGCAGGACTGACGTCCAAATCAGTCCACAAGAGGACTTTGCAGACCGCAATCAAATCTACCGCGATATCAGCGCCTCGTAGACTTCAAACAGTGAAGTAAGTCGTATACCCTTGTCTCTAAGCCAGCATCCAACTGGAAAGAATCCAATCAGTCCCACTGTCAATAGGCCATCTGACAAGAACGTCACGAGCTGGAGCCCTACGCCACAAGCTGAAGCCCTACGCCACAAGCTTCTCCACAAGCTGGAGCCCTTCTCCACAAGCTGAAGCCCTTCTCCACAAGCTGGAGCCCTACGCCACCAGCTGGAGCCCTACGCCACAAGCTGAAGCCCTACGCCACAAGCTGGAGCCCTACGCCACAAGCTGGGGCCCTACGCCACAAGATGGAGCCCTACGCCACAAGCTGGAGCGCTTCTCCACAAGCTGAAGCCCTACGTCACGAGCTGGAGCCCTACGTCACGAGCTGGAACCCTACGCCACAAGCTGAAGCCCTACGCCACAAGCTTCTCCACAAGCTGGAGCCCTTCTCCACAAGCTGAAGCCCTACGCCACCAGCTGGAGCCCTGGAGCCCTTCTCCACAAGCAGGAGCCCTACCCCACAAGCTGGAGCCCTACGCCACAAGCTGGAGCCGTATTCGCCACACATTCTTATCTTCTCCTTACAGATACGCCACACATTCTTATCTCTCCATGAGATTGCACCTAACCTAACCTAACCTAACTTATGTTTACAGATCCGTTTTTCTGACCTCAAATTTCCTTCCGCAGATACCACCTCACAACTGAGTCCGTTAACGACATCGACGAGAACAATCTCCTCGTGGAAACAACAAACGCAGCAGTCCCCACGACATACGTTCACAACTTGAGCATACACCGCGTGAAGATCTCCGATGAAGGCAACTACACCTGCCACAGCAGAGGCAGTGGAACAGTCGCCCCCGATCAGCCAAACGAGAATGTGTTCTTCGTACAACCAGTCATACTCCCCAAAGTCGTAGCCAGCAGTCCGCACAAAATCAAACGGAAAACCAAGCTAGGAGTCTCACTGTTCTGCGTGATCGAGGCCTATCCCTTGGAACCAGTTAGGAACCATATAAAGTGGAGGAAAGACGACATTTCGTTCAGCTTCCTAGACAGCAGTACGAATGTGACGCAACTGAACGCGACGCACGTGAATGTAACCCTCGAGATGACCGAGGTCTACAAAAAGGAGAACGGCACGTACGCGTGTGTTGTGCTCTCGCCATCCGGCGACGAGCTGGTGCGCCAGGAAATTGCGCTTTTGGTCATGGCCGTGCCGCAAGTGAGTATTGATTACGTGAAGGCGGTTGGGGCGAATAAGATATTCCTCAACTGGACCGTGAACGACGGCAACGACCCGGTGCAGATGTACTTTGTACAGTTCATGAAGGACGACGCGCCAACGTTCACGTACTACGACCACGTCATCGGCGGGAAGAACACCTCGTATGTGCTGGACAACTTTCAGCCGAACACGAGCTATCTGCTGAGGATCTCGGCGAAGAACAGCATCGGTGATGGGGTCCCGCATCAGCACATCCCTGCAGTGCGGACTCTGGAGAAGGATCCGGTGTTTGTGCCCAAGGTGGAAGCCACTGGGAATACGGAGTCAACCATAACGATTGGATGGGCACCGCCGTCAGCGGAGCTTCTGGAGTACATTCAGTACTACGAACTGGTTGTGTCTGAACCGGGGGAGAATCCGCGGATCGTGGAGGAAGCAATCTACCACCAGAACAGCCGCAACCTGCCGTACATGTTCGACAACTTAAAGACCGCCACGGATTATGAGTTCAAGGTCCGTGCATGCAGCGATTTGACAAAGCAGTGCGGGCCCTGGTCGGAGGTGGTGAACGGGACGACAATGGATGGCGTGGCGAGTCAGCCGACCGAGTTGCATGTGGTGTGCAACACGTCGAGGCAGAACGCTGTGAGCGTATCTTGGAACGTCCCAAAGATCCCGAACGGAAAGGTCGTGTCATATTCGATAAAGTTGGTGGGCAGCGCCACCTACAGGATGGATGATCGTCTCCTGAACACCACCTGGGGGCCCAAGGAGCGCCGGGTCGATGAACCGAACCACAAGACAGTCTACGAGGGTGTCAACCCGAACACGAACTACTCGGTGACAGTGTCGGCGTTGACTCGTCGCAAGAAGACCGGCGAGCCGGCTACGGGACACTGCACCATGCCGGTGGCACTTCCAGAGATCGGTCGGGTGATTTGGACCAAAATAAAGACCTCCCATGAGAAGTGCGTCCTGAAGGTCCTCATGCCGAGGCTGAGCGAGCGAAACGGTCCGATTTGCTGCTACAGAATCTACCTCGTGCGCATGGCTGACTACAACCGGGACCTACCGGTGCCCGACAGCCTGAACGTGTCCACGTATCACGAAATCCACAACGGGAATAACAGCAGAGGCGGGGCGTACATAGCTGAGATGTTTCCTGGCGAAGCCTATCGCCCCGAGATATTCCTGGGTGACGGTAAGCGTATGTATCACGACGAGGTGAGTCAGAGCATTGGGGACAATCATTGTCGCAAGTGCTTGGAAGGAGTAGCATTCCGTAGAGTTTTCCACGCCCCCGTGTTGAAGTCCACCACCACAACAACCGCCAGACCTGAAGGCAAGTCATAGTTTTGTGCCTTGAGTCAGTGCCGGAGTCATTCATTCGTAATTTTGTGTTTGCAGAGCATCAGATTCCAATCATCCCGGAGTTATCACAGCGAGAGCAACTGAACCGCGCGGGAAACCTCACACAGGCCGCTTCAAAGATCCTCGACAACAAACGTCGTCGTCGACGGAACCCGAAGCATGCTGTCGGACAGAACATTCAGCATTTCGAGGAGAACAGTGAGACGACCACGCCCATGCCGTCAGTCTCGTTGCACGAAGTGTTCGACGAGGTTTTCGACGGAGAGATTGACATGAACAGCAATTACACTGGATTCGTGGAAGTAATCGGTACGTACTTGTGTTGCACACTCGCATGCGAATGATGCTCGACGTGAGCGAGTTGCATTTCTTTGCAGTTCGAGAGGAGGACAGCAAACCCCTGATCGCGTACAGTCAATATTTCGAGACAATTAATCCGTCCACAACCACCGAGGTCTACGACAATTCCTATGACATAACACTGATGCTGGACATTGTTGTGCGCGTGCTGTGTGTGTTCGTTGGGCTGGTGTTGCTTCTGCTGATTGGGCTGTGCTTTTTGCATCGCTACTACGCCAAGAACACTGGACAGGGCGATGAGGTCATCAGCTTGCGAGATTCCTTGAGGTAGGTTTTTTTTTTGTTCGATGTGATGAAATGTTTATTTTTAACGGGGAATTGGCACGCACATTGCATGTGTTCTGTGCTGATAACCAACACCCTTTTTCGTGTTTTACTGCTAATCTGCATGATGTCAGTGCAATAATATTCATGTCGTGCTTTGGGTGGTGACATTTGACAGTTACCTGTCATGCCACTGCTGTCGAAAGTGCCGTTCTTCAGTGACATGCACGGTGTCCGACAGTCAAGTGGCGTTGGCGACTCTATGTTGCTCAACTGCTTCGGTTTATGTAGGAGGTATTGGCCAGGATATTTCTGACGTTTATGGTGTCTCTACATCTTTTCCCTCGTGCTTGACAAGTTTCTCATCTTTCATTACAGTCGTGCCCTCTGTGGAGGGCGCACCAGCAACCATCGCCACCTCATAGGCTCCGCGATGGTCAAACCCGCCGACATCGGGCCGATAGCGAAGATCGATCTCCCCTCGGCGTACAGAACCCGCCACAAGGACACCGACTACGGCTTCCTGCATGAATACGAGCTGCTTCCAAGTCGATTCAACGACCGCACGACAAAGAACTCGGACATCAAGGAGAACTCTCACAAGAATCGCTATCCAGACATCAAGGCCTACGATCAAACCCGAGTCAAACTGTCCCAACTGAACGGCATGCAAGGCTCGGACTACATCAACGCGAACTTCGTCATCGGCTACAAGGAGCGGAAGAAATTCATCTGCGCCCAAGGACCCATGGAGAGCACCATCAGTGACTTCTGGCGAATGATATGGGAGCAGCATCTTGAGATAATCGTGATGCTGACCAACTTAGAGGAATACAACAAGGCAAAGTGTGCCAAATACTGGCCAGAGAAAGTGACTGACTCCAAGCAATTTGGCGACATCACAGTAACCTTCGCTTCAGAGCAGAGATTCTCCGACTTTCTAGTGCGGAATCTGGACGTTTTCAAGCGAAGTGCCAGCAACGAGGACGAGGAGGAGCGACGACAGATCACACAGTACCACTACCTGGTGTGGAAGGACTTCATGGCACCCGAGCATCCACATGGCATCATCAAGTTCATACGTCAAATCAATTCGGTGTACTCAGTGCAACGTGGTCCGATTTTGGTTCACTGCAGTGCCGGCGTTGGCCGCACTGGAACTTTGGTCGCCCTGGACTCGCTCATTCAGCAGCTGGAGGAGGAGAATCAGGTGTCGATCTTCAACACTGTGTGCGATCTTCGTCATCAGCGTAACTTTTTGGTGCAATCTCTGGTGAGGATTTGGAGAAACACGTCTAGAGTAGTTTAGTCATTGATTGTCTTTGGTTTGTCCACAGAAACAATACATATTTCTGTACAGAGCTCTGCTGGACATTGCTCAGTACGGGAATACGGAGATACTGGCTAGGGGCTTAAGCTTAACAATCGAGAATCTGAAAGTCAAGCCGAATGACAGCAAAGAGAAGTGCAAGCTCGAGTATGAATTTGAGGTAAGTTGGCAGGAGGAGGAGGAGCCAAAACATTTTTTGACATTCATGTGCGTTCTGTTTGTTTAGAAAATCAAGGCGATTGCTGACGAGACAAACAAAACCTGTTCGGTTGGCAGTGGCGATGAGAACATGAACAAAAATCGTAGCGAATTAGTTATACCCTATGATCGTAATCGGGTAAGTGTTTTGCAACTGATTGAACGTTGCTTCAAGAGTGACACTTTTGACATAATCTAAAAAATGAAGATCACTTTTTTTGGTTTGTGCACAAACTGGAACTGTGCGGAAACGCACTTTTGTACAACACAAACCCACAAGATTCACTAAAATAATTTCCTGCCTCTTCAACAGGTCATATTGACACCGATACCCACACGAGAGCATTCGACTTACATAAATGCGTCCTTCATCGAGGGCTACGACAACTCCGAGTCGTTCATCATCACACAGGATCCCATGGAGAACACCATAGGTGACTTCTGGCGAATGATTTCGGAGCAGAGTATAACCACCCTTGTCATGATATCCGAGGTAAGTCAAGCACACGCCATTTTCTCCCCTCAATCAATGACTAACCTCTTTCCGTTCACAGATTGGTGACGGCTCAAGAAAGTGCCCAAGATACTGGGCAGACGATGAAATACAATACGATCATATTTTGGTTAAGTACATGCACAGCGAAAGCTGTCCTTACTACACACGACGGGAGTTCAACGTGACCAATTGTAAAATAGACGATACAATTAAGGTCACACAATTCCAATACAACGGCTGGCCAACGGTGGAGGGTGAGGTGCCAGAGGTGTGTCGAGGTATCATCGAGTTAGTCGATCAAGCTCAAAAACATCACACTGCCGAAAATAATTTCTCAACATCGACACCGATTGCAGTGCATTGCAGGTAAGCTCTGGACTCACAAAACTCCCACTCCTGTTATTTTTCTGACATTTCTCTCATTTGTTGCAGTTTGGGAACGGATAGGAGTTCGATTTTTGTGGCCATGTGTATATTAGTTCAGCAACTAAGAACTGAGAAGAAGATTGACATCTGCACAACTGCGAGGAAATTACGTTCACAGCGAGCTATGCTTTTGGATACATATGTAAGTAGAGTGCTTAGGTTTTGGATGATGATTCACTTGTGCGAAGATAAAGAATGGTCGTGAATTCGGCTGAGATATTTGGCCATTTATGGGTGCTAACGACGGCGACCGTTGAGTCATTCGTTATCGTCTCACCAGAGGGTTAAGTGAGCTCTAAACCGTCATACGGCACAGTCGCCGCAGTTTTGCAAAATCAAACTCATCCGCAGTTTTGGCGAACCAACGGCACTTGTGTTTTCTGCGCAATGAAACCTTAGCCTATCGTTGGATCTTGCTTCGTTTCGAGGTTGAGAAGTTTATAAAATATTTGACGAACGACTCACAGTTTCTATGAATGTTCAGAGAATGCTGTTGTACTTTCGAAACTCTGACAGTGTCTAAGTGACTCTCAATCATTTGCAACAGCTGCTGTTGTTCTTTGAATTGGACTCCTCCTTTTTGTTTCTTTGTCAGCAAAGGAACTAAGCGATGAGGCATATGTCACACTCTTGCCCTTCAACGAACGTCATCATTCTCTCTAATATACGAAGGTTGGATGTTTTCTTGTTCTTGAACCTTGATCTGGCCTAAGCTGGAACCCTTTCTTGACAAAAATCGGCACCACGGTTGATGTTATCACTGGACACTGTGTCATAGACGAAGATGTCAGAAGACCCGGTGTTTTGGTAAATGACATCGACAGAAGCTGTTTCGATGGAGAAGATGTTCGAGAATATTCCGTATTTTCCTTGTACTTGCCAGGCTCTGGCGTATCGTGGACGACATTATTTTGAGGCTTACCTCTTCGAGAGCAAATGTGACCGAGGCACAACCACCGAGCCACCACAAACGAGGCACAATCACCACAGCCCCACCAGCGAGCCGCCAATTACTCATCTATTACTCTGCATCCCTTTTTTATTAGTCTAGTCCACAAGTGGATTGACCCACATTCAATTAACGTGCTGGCACAACGGACCAATTCTGGTTTTCTTCTTCTTCTTCTTCTTAGGGTGCTACTGTCGAAGTGTCGAAGGAAAGTTGGGTTAGTTTGCGCTTGAGAGGCGAGAAAATTTTCACATAGGTCAGTGAAGGCCTGAAATTCTAGGTTAATTCAGGACAACTGTCAACATTAGTTGTCAGTGTCGGGCGATTACAGCTACTTGTGCAGATTGACATTTGTGTCATCCTTGAGGGAGTCAGAGAAGTTCATGTCTCGTGTCTTCCTTTTTGTTGTGGCCATTGCTGAATAAGTGCATAGAAGGTGCTCTAGTTGTTCGATCGCCGCTGGTAAGCTGTAGTCTCTGCATGTGTTGGTCTAGATTAATCATAATCCGTGACGGTAGTATCCAGCAGTGATATGATGCTAAATATTATTCTTAAACCATTCCATTGTGGTGCTACAGTTCGAGCTAGACTTGTATCTACGTTCTGCAGCAACAATAGTTAATATTGGGAGTGACAAAGAATAGTTCATACTCATCGGAATGGAAGACCCAAAAGATTAGAGCAAACCATCAGGCAGTGAATGCCTAGTAGCTTGCTTCTTCATTTTATTCATTTCCTTTGCACTTGTTGGTTCTTGTTGGTTTGACAGCCATTGAGTCATCGCATTTCCATAGACAACGCTCCTTTCCGTCACGAGCAAACCCAGGTGAACCTGGGCCTAGCTTTTCAGCCACCCAAAGGACCTCTTAAAATCAATGTTGATAAGAATAACCCGATGACTGGACACCACACACAGTAACTTGACACATGATGTGAATGCTTGTCCCTTGGTCATCACAATGGGTCCACTAGGACTTAAGCGAGGCGTGGTTTTCTGAATCCTTACCCACCAACCTAACCTAACCAAACTCAAATTCAATGTTCTCAAGTCTATAGTCTTCTTTTCATTCTTTCCTATTCCGCTGATTATTTTTCGATTGATTTCGTTGTTCTACTTCCTTTTGTAGCATCGAAGGGCGATGCCCAATGATGTCCAGCGACGTTCAGTAACAACCAATATTATCCAACGACATACTATGAAAGATATACTATGAAACACACTAGCATGGGAGTTTCCTGCGTGTGGTGGACAAACTCCCTTATCTGGCCTAAGTTATAATCGCCAATCCTACTAGCACTATCTCTCCCTAGATGCCTTCAGCTGCGCACGCCATTTTGAATGGGTTCCCTCTCCACTTGTGTGCGCCACATTAGACGTGGATGTCCTCCGTTACGTTGTCCCACAGGTTCAGAGTCGAAGATTCTTCGGGCCGAAGACAAGTCGTCCATGCGCTCTTCATGGTCTGGCCACCTTGGGTGTTGGACCCATAGACGCATGGCTAGCTTCATGTCCTTGTACAGCCCATACAGCTCGTGATTGAATGCCATCAACGCAAACAGGACCAAAGATTGCACGCAAAACTTTTCTCTCGAAAAGACCAAGAGCTTCCCCATCCCCTTTCTGGCCAAGTTGTTGATGTTGTGCGTCCTTTCTCGATGGCAGCATGTACATACTTCGTTTTGGCCCCTGTTTACAGCCGGAACCACTTTTGACGCTTCCATTTCAGTGTCAGCACATGCCTCATTGACGGTTTGCTGATGTTCTGACCACGTCGTCGATGTTGTGCGTCCTTTCCTGATGGTAGCGGGTACACTTAGGCCTCGTTTAGGGCCAGAGCCATTTTAAACGCTTACATTTCAGTGCCAATATACGCCTCATTGTCAATCCGACTGTCTTTTGTGAATAATCGAACATAGCTGTGTTCAATTTCAAGCCATCATTTGAGTTGTTCTCTCTTCCAACAAGTCCCTTCGCAGTACCCTTGATTGATTTCCTTTAAGAACACTGACTATTTGAACATATTTTTTTATTTACACTTAAACATGTCTTCCTTACAGGCGCAGTACGAGTTCCTACATCGTGCGATTGCAAATTACGCCGATTTGCATAAGCTCTCAACAGAATCACCATCCGACTGTTAATACACTGTTCCCCCCTCCCCCCCGCACAGCATCCAAAACAAAGCAGTTTCATTTCCCAACAAAAAGGATTACGTTTCGATGGGTATTCTTCAAGTGTTGTGTACGTTGTAATCTTTGTTTTGTTTTTATTTGTATCATTTCATTTCTTGCACAAAGTCTATTTGTGATAATTTTAATACAAACCAAGTCTAGAATCTCACGGCCATACGGCCGATCGATCGTCCTGAGCTGAGACGAGCGAGGCGACGACGAGTAAAGAAGCAAAAGCTCATACTTGTAAAAAGTACTCTCTACTCATACGCTTCCCCTGACGTGTGACACGCATACGCAGTGCATGCGTATCAGTCTATACATAGATTATCCATTTCAATTGCCTACCAGATAAGTTGTCATTCTATGTTCAAGCGAAAGCAGAAAGCGGAAAACAAAGCCCAGAAACAGAAACAAAAATCAATGTGAAAAAAGAAAAACAAAAACAGTGGAAATTATTGTATCTAGGATGAGCTACCAAAGGACTAAATCGTATAACAATTATATTAAAATATTATCAATGTAAATTTAGAATATATATACGCGGAGGTAAACGAAGCAACCATACAAAAGAACCACTCTGACCACACACATACAGAATATTTATTTGTTTTTAGCGAACGAGCGAGTTTTTTTTTGATAAATTTATATCCTACGTAAGGTATTTATAAATATTTATACGCGATTGTTTTTCTACTCCAACCTTTTTTATACTATACAAATAAACGAGGAGAAAACAAAAGTGAAGCCATATTTATATATAGAGGGAGTGAAGAGGAGGAAGAGGGAGAGACGAAAACGAAACTTGTAGCGAACCAAACAGAAGTGGAAAAACAAACGAACACACACTATGTTGCTGCAGGAGTTCTCATTTTTTGTATTAGTTCGCATTAAATAGCCTTAAGTTCTATCTCTTTTATATTGTAAAACACACAAATGTACATATGTCAGATTGTAGCGTAAGTTACGTGAGGCTACCGTGCCTCAGCAGTGAGTGTCTGAGAGATGTCTGTTGGAATTGCATTGGTTCATCTGTTGAAGAGTTTTAAATGAGGGAGAACCTTGTCGAGGGGATCTTGGTGACTTGTAGGCGACTAGTGCGTGCATTCCTATTCAAATTAGGACATCTGTACAAAGCTACGAGCCGTAACAGACCACTATTTGGGTGGCTTTTCGTAGCTCGTCCAACAATTTTAAGTATTAATTGACTTGAGGGTGAGAAAGAGTCTACCAAGGCCATTATTGCTTTCCTTCTGTTCATTTTTCTCAACCAGTTGTAACACAAAACCAATCTTTTGCTGACCAGGACATGCTCAGGACATGGCAATTGAAGAGCTAGAATGTTTACATCTTCCCACTACATCTTCTTTTCGTAGTGTGCTTGAGGAACTCTAAGTCTATGGCCCCTAGCATCTGAACTCTTAGTCTATGACCCTTTAGCATCTGTTCACTTTTCTCAACCAGTTGTCACACAAAAATTTTCTTCTGCTGACGAGGACATGCTCAGGACTTCTTCCACTTCTTCTTAGAGCGCTAAAGTCCGAGGTGGACCTGGGCCTCGCTGGCCGATGTCTCCCTTGACTTGTGTGCGCCACCTTGTACGTGGGCATCCTCTGTTGCGTTAACAAAGTGGGCATCCCACAGGCTCAGAGTCGAAGACTCTTCGGGCCGGAGTCCATATGCACTACTTGGCCTAGCCATCTTAGACGTTGGATCCGTAGACGTCTGGCTAGACTCATGTCGCTGTACATCCCAAACAGTTCGTGGTGGAATCTCCTCCTCTAAATGCCATCATCGCAAACAGGACCAAAGATCGCTCACAGAACTTTTCTCTGGAAAAGACTAAAAGATTCTTCATCCTCTTGGGATATTGTCCATGCCTCTGTCCATGCTCAGGACATTGACACAAAACAATTGCCAGTCTCCACATCTTCCAGTTGAGGTCCTCATTCCCTGTATCATTATTACGAATCATCCCTTTTTAGATGGTTTCTGATCACATTAAAGTCAGCTAGGGGCTAAACGCCTAGACAATCTCTTTGTGCAGATTTGCTAAGCCTCTTAAGGGCGACTTTTTCGTCTCTCGCGAGATCTCTAAGGCGGGACTTACACACGAGGATGTCAGTTGCTTCAACTATCGGTCATTCTCTTTTGCAGTTGCCCCTATTTCCTCGGTTTTTTGCATTTGCTGTCATCTAATCGCGTGGGAGAGTGATATCGAAACAGAAAAATTAGAAAATGTACACTCTTTCGAGCGATTAGAAGAGAGCAAGTGCAAAAATCAGAGTAACCGAATTGCTGGTGAAAAACCCTCCTAAAAACATCAGCGCATGTTTTTGACAGTTCAGCTAACGGTAAAAAAAAATCATCAGCAAACAATGTAGCAGGGGTTTTCCCTGCAGAAAATGTGTTAAATTTCCCTTAACTTACATCAAATACGCATGCTAGATGAACCTGCTATTTGTGCAGAACCCTTCTTCAGAACCCCCTTTTTGCTGCTGGGACACCAGGCCACCAGAATTCCCAGTAGGTGTCCTAAGAGCGCAGAGAAGCATTCAAGCCACAAAATCATCGATAACTCCAAAAATCCTGATTGGATTTCGACAAATAGGCACTCATCTGAAAGGCCACAACTAGGGCTAAAATATTCATGCCTGTTCTTGACAGTTCAGCTAACGGTAAATGAGGAAACTATGCGACAAACATGTTTCCTTCCGAAATTTACCCAAAAAAACCTTATTTGCAACAAATGTCCGCGCTCTGATGCATCTGCTGTGTTGCCCCTTAAATGCGAACAAAGAACACCAGGCCATGAGAATTTTTAGTTTGCAGATCTTCTAAAATGTGATTTTTTTCTCACAAAACACCAGGCCATCAGCATTTTTAGAAGGCATCCCAAAGAGGGGAGAATGGTTTTCAAACCACAAAATCGTCGATATCTCCAAGAATCCTTATCGGATTTTGACAAGTAGGCACTCATTCGGTGGTCTCGAGTCAAACAATTCTTTGGTTGAGCCTTGATTTTCATTCCCATTTTCATTGATTCGGGCACAGACTTCGGCTCTGATTATATCACATTCAATACCTGTTAGCTCCAATATCCAATATGCAGATAGCCTTGTCTATCACCTGATGATGGTCCAGGGCACGTAGCAAAAACATATTTTCGGCTTAGTACAGTTTTCTATATCTCCTCTGATTAAAGTAGGCTACAGTGACTGTCTTTCTTATGCGTTTAGACCAAGAAATGCCCACTATCCGAAGGCAGTAACATAATCGCCATTCCAAGTTGTGCAGAGGAGATTTTTTCATCGCGGATCCACGAAATCCCCGTAGACCGCTTGTCACGCTTCGACGGAAGTTTTAAATGGGCAAATTCTGTGTACAACTAACTGGAGTCCACAAAATCCCTGTGGACCCCTTGTCACACTTCAAAAGAGATTATGAATTGAACAAATCAGTACAGAAGCAGCTGGGATCCGTGATATGCCTTGTCACGCTCCGGTCGAGGCTATTAGTGGACAAAATCTGTGTACAACTAGCTGGGGTCCACGAAATGTCTTGTCGGGTTTCGACGGAGGCTATGAATGAGCAAAATCAGTTTACAACTGACTGCGATCCATGAAAATATTCGTGGACCCTTTGTCATGCTTCAATGGAGGCTATAAATGGGCAAAATATGTATGCAACTAATTGGGATCTGTGAAAATACCAGTGGACCCCCTGTCAAGTTTCGAATGAGCCTATAAATGGGCAGAATCAGAACACAATTTGCCTCCAATTTAGTATCAATTCTCGCAAAGCGTGTTTGTTAAACATTCACAAAGAATACGCAGCAAATTTACCAGTCGCCAGAGTCCAAGATCTTCCTTTACATCCTTTGGGCTTTAAAGTCTCTGTAAAACTACACCATCAGTCGTCAGAATTCAAGTTCACATCCTTTCGGCCTAAGAGTCTCTGTTAATCTCCATGCCATCTGTGGGAACATCTCCGTTCCCTGGTGAAGTGCTTACATACACACTCTCTGCAGACGAATTGATTTCAATTTTCACCCCATTGTCGGGAAGGACAACAATCATGTCTGAGTGCTCCAACCGACGAACCAGTGTACCCCCAACAAAAGAAACGATAAAATCTCCAAATGACACTCGCCGCCACACTTATGTTGCAATCTGATAAACACACACAAACAAACAAATAATAGCTCTCAAGTATTGATTTAAGTTGTAACCGAAATGAGAGACGAAAGAAAGGGGAAAACTAAAATGCGCGCGCGAAGGAAAGAGGTATTGCACAAATCTAAGTTTAAACGTATCATACATGTGAGATAAAATCAAAGCCGATTGCAGCAGTAATGTTTTGTTTTTCCGTTTGTTCTGTTCCGTTCCATTTTCATTTCATTTTTACGTTGTTTTCCGTTCCTTTTTCGTTCGTTTTCTGTTTAGTGAAATTGTAAACTGATTGAATCAATGTTCGATTTATTATTATTATTCTCATACTAAGTACAGGAAGTAGATTTTTGTACGCGAAATAGATTTTTTATACAGAAAACAGGCGCACCTGCGAGTGCGGCTGTTTAGCACTTTACTTTGCATACGATTATTGGTTCCGTCAGTAGGTGAAGTGAGGCAGACAACCGGAAAACCGAGATCTATAAATGTACGATATATAAAAGCTTATTATATGATTTTTTTTAGAAATAAATAATCTAGTCTATATACATATTACAGTTATTATAATTGTGAAATAAATTTGTTTTTTTTTCTCTCTGTAGTCTCTTTGTTCGCACAGAGTGTAGCAGCAGGTGTCGAGTGAAGTGTAAACGCTTATAATTTAATTGAAGAGGTGATTTTTTTGTTCTTTTTCAATCGATTGGCCATAGATAGGTTTATCATCAATGGGTTAGTTATCTTTTCTGTGAGAAAATGAGTGTTATTTTGTGGTTAGGTTTCTTTTTTGAGCATGAATGTTGTTGCCGTCACGAGGGGGTTTTGTGGCACACAAATGTGTGATTAAGTCAGAAGGTGACGGATGTGTCCTGCATGAGAGTCCACAGTGTTGTCAAAATGCCACCAACTACATTTTGCTGGAAATACGTAGGTGGGTGGGTGATAGGGTGCCCTTGCGACTGTGTCGGGGCTCACTTAGACCAACAGTTGTGCCCTGGGTATAGGTGGGAGTACCCCATGAGACCTACTTTTCCACCGCTGATTAGAACCACCCAGATTGTTTCAGATATCTCAGGAGTTGCTTCAGCTCTATTTTATTCAGATCCTCCAGCTTGTGGAAGAAGTAGTATTGCCTAGTGTTTGTAGTCTCTTTCCCCGTAGAGCTGAACAATCGCAGAGCAGGTGGCGGACGGACTCTATTTCCTTCTCGTTCCTGCAAAATACGTAACAAAGTCCAAGCAGCTCATCTAAAAAATGTGTAAGAGGCGAGAACTCCTTTGTTAAGTTGCGGCTATTCTATGCAACTCTCTTGCTTTTATTCATGGCATTCTTCCGCTTGCCAACACATTGCGAGCTGCTGCTTAAGAATTGCCAAAGTATTGCCTTAGAATTTCAATGCTTTGTGCCACACATGTTTTGCTTGATTTTGTGAGTGGATCAAAAGGTGATGTCGAGAGACTGATGCGTGATTTTCAAGAGTCTAGAATCTTGTCAAATTGCCACCAGCTTCTTCTTCTTCTTAGTGCGCTACAGTTCGAAGTGGACCTGGGCCTCTCCAACCGGCACGATCTCGTGCCAGCTGTCTCCAGCTTCGCACACCAAGGCGGCCAAGTTCCCTCTTGACTTGTGTGCACCACCTTGTACGTTAACATCCTCTGTTGCGTTGTCCCACAGGCTTTTCGAAGCCCGAAGACTTTTCGGGCCAGAACTTTGTTGTCCATACATTTTGCATAGTCTCGCCATCTTAGTTGTTGGATCCGTAGACGCCTGGCTAGACTCATGCCGCTGTACTGTCCATACAGTTCGTGGTTGAACCTTCTCCTTCAAAGTCCTGGTTGAACTGAGTCTCAACCAACAAGCTTCTCCAGTTGGCAGTGCTCCTTGAACTGAAGCGCCACAATATGATAAAGCTATGAGCCGAAACAGATCATCGTTTGGGCGCCATTTCGTAATTTGCCCAAGAATTCTTAGCATGAATTGGCTTGCGGAACTCCAGGAGAGTCAATCTACTTAGGAGTTGATTGCTGTAGCACTTATTAAGAGGAAATATGGGCGTCATGGTGCATCGAATCCTACGCTAAAATTCTTTGCCAAATCCCCGACACGGTACAATTTTCATAATTCAGGGCGTCCTTCTTGAAGAATCTACTAAGACGCTGATTGCTTGACTTTGCCTCACCAAAATCCTTGGAAGGCGCAGATGTTTCGCAGGGCAACCTGATGCAGGCATTCACTGAGCATTGCTTCGAGAGTACAGCGTCTCGAAGATCCATTATGGGATCGTGTCAAAAGTAGCCTTTAGAGTTTTCCAAAAGCGCAGCATTCACTGAGCATTGCTTGGAGAGTACAGCATCTCATAGATTCAGCATGAAATCGTCTCAAGAGTAGCATTTTGGAGTAGGAGTTCAAAAGGAGACAGCACTAATTAACTCAAAAAGAGTCAAGAAAACGTCTCAAAAGTAGACTTTTGGAGTATGAATTCAAAAGGAGAAGAGAACACTTTTAGAGTGTTCCAAAGATCCATCAAGAGATCGTTTCAAAAGCAGCCTCTTGGAGTTGGAGTTCAGAAGAAGAGGAGATCACTATTTAACTCAAGCTGCAGAAGCCGAGACAAGTCCATAGCCGCCATCTTTCTACACCTATTTTCATAGTTGTTTCCTCCCTTGCAGTGTGGTGCCGGAGCATTGATTGCCATAGTTTTCCCTAGATCACAGTCTTTCTTTTAGAAGATGATTGCCTTCCATTTTGGTAATGACTCTCACTGACAGTTGATCTCGTCTCCTTTCTTTGAAGTTGAACATTCCTTTGTTTTTGGACTAATTTTCGGATGATCTTCATCATGTTTATGCTCGAAATATGCACCACACTCTCAGTGCATCTCAGCTCAGCAATTTGTCCTTTTGTGCGTTTACCGAGGCAATGAAAGGACACGTCTTTTCAGTCTTTCGATTCGCTCCCAAATCAGGATACAAAACGGTTCGAGTGTCGCTTACAAAACACAAAAGGGCCAGACACATCGTGGGATAACCGAAAATTTACTTGTCACACGTTCTGCGTGAACTTCGAAGTTGTAGACCACACTTTTGATCATTCATTCATTCATTTTCCGTGGCCCGCGTGCTCCACTAAAGGGGTCGCGATGGCAATGCACGCATGCGAGATCTCCAGACCAGTCGATCCTCTGCCATCGACTCTAACTCATTAGGAGCTATGCCCAAGCGCAACCAGGCTAGTTTTTGGACTTGGTTCAACCATCTCGTCCTGCATCTCGTCCAAGCGGTCGCCTACCTGATGGACCGCATTCAAGGCATGACTGGATGGCGCAGTTGGCTAAGTGCCTGCCCCAAGTAAGGGGGTCCCAGGTTCGAATCCCAGTGAAATCGAATCTGGTCCAGTCACCATTTGTCGTTAGAATCAAATTATCGGCTCAGGAGTAGGTTGCTACCTGGCAGTACAATGGACCAATTTTGAGTCTAAGTGCTCCAGTGTAGTGTTTCAAAAAACTCGCTGTTTATCGAGGCATGTGAGTGAAACTGTCATGAAAATATGTAAAAAGTCATCCACCTATCCATCAAAACCTCCTCTACGATGTGTGACATTCATCATGCTTTGTAAAATCTTTCATTTTCTTTCATTTCAATCAGCATCTTTTGTACACAAATGTATTTCCTACTTTCGACTTAAGACAATACGTTGTATCAAGAGTTTAATTTTCTCTTCATTTTCTATTCTCTGTTCACACGAAAGATATCGTTTAAAAATAACACAAAATGAGACTAAAGCCTATTAAATTTAAGGTAGATAAAACATTTTCTTTATTTATTCTCAATTTTCAACCGTTCTTTCCAAGACTTGACCAAACATAACCTTTCCGTCGTAACCAAAAAAAAAAAGAAAACTGAAAATTCTGATAAATTTATGCATGAAAACAGGAGATAAACTCTTTATCAACCGTGTATGCACCCAAAAATATCCCACCTTAAAGCAAATGTAACAGTTTTTGGACAAAATTCAATTGTTCCCTTGGTTCACTTCATTTGTGCTTCTTTCATTGTTTATCCCTTATTTTCCTTGTTTTTAGATATGTATACATATTTTATACTCAATAAAGCTCTAAAGTAAAACAGAATAAACAAATTAATAAATATACAAGATTAATGAATGGAGAAGATAAACAATTTTATGTTTAAAAAATAATTTAAAACAAAAAAAAAAAAGAAAAAATATTTAAAAAAGAGAATTAAATATATTAAAAGTAAAAAAAGGATTATATTGTAATTTGTAACCATGTATCACTTATCTGATATATTTTGTATTAATAAATAAATGTTTTAAATACAAACAGACGGAGTGGTCTTCGTGGGGAGGTGTTTTTTCACTTAATCTCGCGTAATAAATGGAAAGTGCTAACCTAACGGTGATGAAGGATAACCCTTGTGTTTTTTAAATCAACTGTTCAGCTTGCCTGAGCTCTAGTTAGCTGCGTCCAGCTGTGCGTCAATAAGCCTCAACGTTCCACACTAAACCTTGCTGCCTCATACATACACCAAATAGGTTCTTCTTCTTTGAGTTGCGCTACAGTTCGGGGTGGATCTGGGACTCAACCAACAAGCGCACGGTCTCTGTCAGTCTACCAGGGCTCATCACACTTTTTAGGATGGTTGATCAACTGATTGACACGACTGGATGGCGCAGTTGGTTAAGTGCCTGCCCCAAGTTCGAGGGTTCCCAGGTTCGAATCCCAGTGAAATCGAATCTGGCCCAGTCACCATTTGCCGTTGGGATCAAATTAACGGCACTGGAGTAGGTTGCTGCCTGGCAGTACAATGGACCAGTTTTAAAGCCGAGTGCTCCAGGAACGCTTCAAAAATCCTACGCAAAAAAAAAACTGATTCGTCAACGGCGGCATCCACAACTCCAGTCAGCAGGAGCTACCTGGCTTCCATGGTAAGGTCGGGACCCTGGAATAGAGATGGCGACGAATGAGTAATTCTCTTAGGATCAATGGCGGCGCTCACAGCCTGCAAGAGGCTACACCGAATCCTTCCGGATCCCTTTGTCCGGGGGCTAAACAAATGTACCTGTCCTCCCAGTTGGAGGTTGTGCGTGACGTTAACTTCCTCAACACGTAAAAAACAAACGAGTTTAGAAGCAACAACTTGCCTCAGATATGGTCTTTCGCTAGCTGCCTCCAAATCCGCACACCAAGTTGGTTGAAGTCCCTCTCCACTTGTGTGCGCAGTCTATACCACGGACGTCCTCTGTTGCGTTGTCCCAGTGGCTCGGATTCGAAGACTCTTCGAGCCGGAGCTGTTTTGTTCATACGTTCTACATTGTCTAGCCATATTAAGCGTGTTATCCGTAGATGCTTGACTTGGCTCATGCCGCCGTAGAACCCGTATAGTTCGTTGTTGAATCTTCTCCTCCAGATGCCATCAACGCTAACAGGACTAAAAATCGCACGCAGAAATTTTCTCTCGAACAGACCAAGAGCTTCTTCATTCGCTTTTAATAACCGTAGAGCAGAACTGGGATGAACAACTTTCAACTCGTAGTGGTCATAAACATGAGCCTTCCTGTTCTCTGCATCCGTCGGTAAGGTGTACAAGCACTGACAAGTTGGTCTTGTGTAAATCTTTGCTAACAGCTGATAATTCCTCTTCTATTCCACCGCTGTATTCCACGAGGGATCTGCGCATGAATAAGCCTTAACGCTAAACTCTGTGATCTAATGAGCCTTGATGCCTCAAAGCACCCAATAGGTTAGGTTCACTTCCAGTATGACGGCACTACCTTAACTGTGGTCCTTCCTCTCAGCGTGGTATCGGAGCATTGATCATCTAGATCATCCTCTTTCTCTTCCATTTTTAACTGATGAAGCCCACCGCCAGTTGCTCCCGCCTCCTTTCTTGTCAAACATAGCCTTTTATCTGGATGATGTCTGAAAACATACAAGAAAAACATAAGAAGAGCACCCCCAATCGATCGCAATGCGATCAGTCTCCTCACAGCACAGAGAATCATCGTTCACCCCAGCTTCTTGAACTCGCAATCAGCCCCACCAAAAGTAACCTAGAACACAAAGCACTTCGTAGCGGGCGCTACAGTCCGGTGGGCCTCAGTGAACATGCCTTTCCAACTAGCACGGGCTAGTCGCATCCAGTTTCGTACACTCTGCTGATTGAGATTCCTTTTGAGCTAGGCATGTCAGAGGCACGGTCTTCCTCTACCACGTTGTTGGAATCGAAGACTTTCCGAGCCAGAGCGTTTGTGTCCAGTCGCTCTACATAACCTAGCCACACGAGTCGAGACATTCGAATTCGTTTGACTAGGTCCATGTCGCTAACAGCTCGTGAAGTTCGTCGTTCAATCTTCTCCTCCAAACTGCTTCTGCGCAAACGGGACGGAATGTAATTCGAAGGATTTTTCTCTCGAAGCGACCAAGAATCTCTTCGTCCGTATTTGATGTCGGACGATGCTTCTGCGCCAGCAGGACAGGGACTATCAAGGTCTTATATGTGGATAGCTTGATTTTTCGAGAGAAGGCTGTATTTTTCAATTGACGTCCAAGCCCAAAGACACAACGAGTGATCAAAGTTATCCTGAATCTCCGTTGAATCTCATGAATCCTGAATCTCCTGTATCCTGAAATTCCGCGGTCGGGTCATTTTCGAAGTTTATTGCGGAGCCTAGGTAGACATCGTGCTTTATCACCTCGAAGTTGCATCTACCTATTGTGTCGTTTTGTCAAAGACGACGTCGTTGATGCATCTTTTCTGTAGACAGCGAAGTACGAAGTACATCTTCGTCTTACCCTCATTCACCGGAAGACCCATATTAGCCGCTTCCTTCTCGATGCTCCCAAATGCCCAACTGACAGCCCGTTGAGTCCTTCCGATGATGTCAATGTCATCGGCATATGCGAGCAGTTGCGCAGACTTGTGGAAGATTGTGCACCTACGAACACCAACCACACAAAACTTAAAATTTCAGAATTTTTTATTTTCTAACAGTTAACATTTACACTTGTACCATTTAAACTATGAATATATACTGTATATGTTCCTAGACTGACTAAATCCTATTCCCTATTTGCTATCTCCATTTGCCGTGCTCTGAGGTCCATCGTCCTCATCGTCGTTCCCATCACCCAGACCATCTTCACTCATCATGCGAACAAATTCCTCGGCCAACTTCTCAGCATGATCCAGAACTTGATCCCTAGACCATGAGGCTGTCTCTGCCCTGAACGACTGCACCTGCGAGAGTAGATTCTCGAAAACCTCCAACTGCGCCTCAACGGAGTTATCATCTGAACTGGTCTCGCCAACAGTTGGCGATGCGAGTCCAATGGTTTTCAAGAAATTCTTGTTGGCTGCAAGGGAACCGGTTTATTGAGGAGTGCTGGGAGAGAAATTCAGTAAACTTACATGTTCCTCCCGAGCTTACGTCAATGTTTGACCAGACGAAACTCCTTAATGCCTGTTGCACCTCGTCATATCCCAGCGGGTCGTTTGGATCGTCTTCCTCGTCTTCTTCTCGCGAGCGCTCCAATTCGATTACATCAAACAACAGATTCGAACCTTGTTTGGCTTCTTTGTAAGTGATGCCCTCATTCGAGTCATCGTACAGACGATCACAGAGCAGAATTCCAAGTTCAATTTGATGCGCCTTCACAAAGTCCGCATAGTAACCGATTCGCTTCGAAAACCCCCGCTGAAATAAGGAGAATCCTTTTCGAAATTATCTGCACAAACGCCCAATCAAACATCTTACGTTTCCAGAATCAAAATAAATGAGGAATGCCTCCACACTTTCGATTATTTCCGCAGGCATTTGCTCTAGCTCAGACTCGAGTGGGAGTAGCAGCAGATTTGTCTTGTAGTACTTTGTGGTCAAACCATATTTGTAGGCCTTGTAGTTGAGCGGCGTTCCCACATCAATCGAAACATGATCTTCTTTTTCGTCGATTTTGCGAATCTCTAAAAGGAAGACATCGGGTTAATTTCAGATGATTCACAGAACAATATTTCTTACTGTTGATTATTTCTAATGGGCTAACCTTGCCTTCTGATGCAATTAGGACAATCGGAGATTCAATCATACTGGAGCTATATGTAAATAAATTATCGTCGATTGTTTAGGAATTGTGAAAAGTTGAAATGCAACCGGAAAAGTTGCTCAATACGAAGAGAACAAGGGAAAACAAATTCTTGTTTGCTTTTGACAACTCGTATGACATTTCATGGAAGAATTTGACGTTAGTGAAATTACGGGATGTTTGTTTTGTATCGAAAATGGAACTGGAGTGAGTTCGTAAATGCTACTTCTATTGAAAAGAACAGCATAAGTTCAAATTCATCAAAATCCAAAAGGAATTCTCGGAGATCCTCTCTTTGGATGTGCCACTGTCCCGAACACACCAAAAGGTATGCAAGAATTTGTTGCATATGCGTAGGATATTTTCTGGAATACCTACTCATATTTTCGGCTTTCTGATGGCTTGGTGTTCTCAATTCTGGTGAAAAATCGTCTGGTTTGGAATCTGTGGCTTGTCAAAGTTGAGGGTAGAGGCCTTTGAAATCGCATCGAAATTGCATAGGTTAGCCTTGGATTTTTTTTGGGGAAGAAATCGAAGGTTCTCGGAATGCGTTCAAATGCACATTTCTGGAAAATTCAGGTCTAAAGCACACCAGAAATGGCGGTTTTATGTCTGGGAGACGTCTGGTTTGGAATCTGTGGCTTGTCAAAGTTGAGGGTAGAGGCCTTTGAAATCGCATCGAAATTGCATAGGTTAGCCTTGGATTTTTTTTGGGGAAAAAATCGAAGGTTCTCGGAATGCGTTCAAATGCACATTTCTGGAAAATTCAGGTCTAAAGCACACCAGAAATGGCGGTTTTATGTCTGGGAGACGTCTGGTTTGGAATCTGTGGCTTGTCAAATTTGAGGGTAGAGGCCTTTGAAATCGCATCGAAATTGCATAGGTTAGCCTTGGATTTTTTTTGGGGAAAAAATCGAAGGTTCTCGGAATGCGTTCAAATGCACATTTCTGGAAAATTCAGGTCTAAAGCACACCAGAAATGGCGGTTTTATGTCTGGGAGACGTCTGGTTTGGAATCTGTGGCTTGTCAAATTTGAGGGTAGAGGCCTTTGAAATCGCATCGAAATTGCATAGGTTAGCCTTGGATTTTTTTTGGGGAAAAAATCGAAGGTTCTCGGAATGCGTTCAAATGCACATTTCTGGAAAATTCAGGTCTAAAGCACACCAGAAATGGCGGTTTTATGTCTGGGAGACGTCTGGTTTGGAATCTGTGGCTTGTCAAAGTTGAGGGTAGAGGCCTTTGAAATCGCATCGAAATTGCATAGGTTAGCCTTGGATTTTTTTTGGGGAAAAAATCGAAGGTTCTCGGAATGCGTTCAAATGCACATTTCTGGAAAATTCAGGTCTAAAGCACACCAGAAATGGCGGTTTTATGTCTGGGAGACGTCTGGTTTGGAATCTGTGGCTTGTCAAAGTTGAGGGTAGAGGCCTTTGAAATCGCATCGAAATTGCATAGGTTAGCCTTGGATTTTTTTTGGGGAAAAAATCGAAGGTTGTCGGAATGCATTCAAATGCACATGGATCGAAAATTCAGGTCTAAAGCACACCAGAAATGGCGGTTTTATGTCTGGGAGACGTCTGGTTTGGAATCTGTGGCTTGTCAAATTTGAGGGTAGAGGCCTTTGAAATCGCATCGAAATTGCATAGGTTAGCCTTGGATTTTTTTTGGGGAAAAAATCAAAGGTTCTCGGAATGCGTTCAAATGCACATTTCTGGAAAATTCAGGTCTAAAGCACACCAGAAATGGCGGTTTTATGTCTGGGAGACGTCTGGTTTGGAATCTGTGGCTTGTCAAATTTGAGGGTAGAGGCCTTTGAAATCGCATCGAAATTGCATAGGTTAGCCTTGGATTTTTTTTGGGGAAAAAATCGAAGGTTCTCGGAATGCGTTCAAATGCACATTTCTGGAAAATTCAGGTCTAAAGCACACCAGAAATGGCGGTTTTATGTCTGGGAGACGTCTGGTTTGGAATCTGTGGCTTGTCAAAGTTGAGGGTAGAGGCCTTTGAAATCGCATCGAAATTGCATAGGTTAGCCTTGGATTTTTTTTGGGGAAAAAATCGAAGGTTCTCGGAATGCGTTCAAATGCACATTTCTGGAAAATTCATCCTTTGAAATGCACATTTCTGGAAAATTCAGGTCTAAAGCACACCAGAAATGGCGGTTTTATGTCTGGGAGACGTCTGGTTTGGAATCTGTGGCTTGTCAAAGTTGAGGGTAGAGGCCTTTGAAATCGCATCGAAATTGCATAGGTTAGCCTTGGATTTTTTTTGGGGAAAAAATCGAAGGTTGTCGGAATGCATTCAAATGCACATTTCTGGAAAATTCATCCTTTGAAATGCACATTTCTGGAAAATTCAGGTCTAAAGCACACCAGAAATGGCGGTTTTATGTCTGGGAGACGTCTGGTTTGGAATCTGTGGCTTGTCAAAGTTGAGGGTAGAGGCCTTTGAAATCGCATCGAAATTGCATAGGTTAGCCTTGGATTTTTTTTGGGGAAAAAATCGAAGGTTGTCGGAATGCATTCAAATGCACATGGATCGAGAATTCAGGTCTAAAGCACACCAGAAATGGCGGTTTTATGTCTGGGAGACGTCTGGTTTGGAATCTGTGGCTTGTCAAAGTTGAGGGTAGAGGCCTTTGAAATCGCATCGAAATTGCATAGGTTAGCCTTGGATTTTTTTTGGGGAAAAAATCGAAGGTTGTCGGAATGCATTCAAATGCACATTTCTGGAAAATTCATCCTTTGAAATGCACATTTCTGGAAAATTCAGGTCTAAAGCACACCAGAAATGGCGGTTTTATGTCTGAGAGACGTCTGGTTTGGAATCTGTGGCTTGTCAGAGTTGAGGGTAGAGGCCTTTGAAATCGCATCGAAATTGCATAGGTTAGCCTTGGATTTTTTTTGGGGAAAAAATCGAAGGTTGTCGGAATGCATTCAAATGCACATGGATCGAGAATTCAGGTCTAAAGCACACCAGAAATGGCGGTTTTATGTCTGGGAGACGTCTGGTTTGGAATCTGTGGCTTGTCAAAGTTGAGGGTAGAGGCCTTTGAAATCGCATCGAAATTGCATAGGTTAGCCTTGGATTTTTTTTGGGGAAAAAATCGAAGGTTCTCGGAATGCGTTCAAATGCACATTTCTGGAAAATTCAGGTCTAAAGCACACCAGAAATGGCGGTTTTATGTCTGGGAGACGTCTGGTTTGGAATCTGTGGCTTGTCAAAGTTGAGGGTAGAGGCCTTTGAAATCGCATCGAAATTGCATAGGTTAGCCTTGGATTTTTTTTGGGGAAAAAATCGAAGGTTGTCGGAATGCATTCAAATGCACATTTCTGGAAAATTCATCCTTTGAAATGCACATTTCTGGAAAATTCAGGTCTAAAGCACACCAGAAATGGCGGTTTTATGTCTGAGAGACGTCTGGTTTGGAATCTGTGGCTTGTCAGAGTTGAGGGTAGAGGCCTTTGAAATCGCATCGAAATTGCATAGGTTAGCCTTGGATTTTTTTTGGGGAAAAAATCGAAGGTTGTCGGAATGCATTCAAATGCACATTTCTGGTCTAAAGCACACCAGAAATGGCGGTTTTATGTCTGAGAGACGTCTGGTTTGGAATCTGTGGCTTGTCAGAGTTGAGGGTAGAGGCCTTTGAAATCGCATCGAAATTGCATAGGTTAGCCTTGGATTTTTTTTGGGGAAAAAATCGAAGGTTGTCGGAATGCATTCAAATGCACATGGATCGAGAATTCAGGTCTAAAGCACGTCTGGTTTGGAATCTGTGGCTTGTCAAAGTTGAGGGTAGAGGCCTTTGAAATCGCATCGAAATTGCATAGGTTAGCCTTGGATTTTTTTTGGGGAAAAAATCGAAGGTTGTCGGAATGCATTCAAATGCACATGGATCGAAAATTCAGGTCTAAAGCACACCAGAAATGGCGGTTTTATGTCTGGGAGACGTCTGGTTTGGAATCTGTGGCTTGTCAAAGTTGAGGGTAGAGGCCTTTGAAATCGCATCGAAATTGCATAGGTTAGCCTTGGATTTTTTTTGGGGAAAAAATCGAAGGTTGTCGGAATGCATTCAAATGCACATGGATCGAAAATTCAGGTCTAAAGCACACCAGAAATGGCGGTTTTATGTCTGGGAGACGTCTGGTTTGGAATCTGTGGCTTGTCAAAGTTGAGGGTAGAGGCCTTTGAAATCGCATCGAAATTGCATAGGTTAGCCTTGGATTTTTTTTGGGGAAAAAATCGAAGGTTCTCGGAATGCGTTCAAATGCACATTTCTGGAAAATTCAGGTCTAAAGCACACAAGAAATGGCGGTTTTATGTCTGGGAGACGTCTGGTTTGGAATCTGTGGCTTGTCAAAGTTGAGGGTAGAGGCCTTTGAAATCGCATCGAAATTGCATAGGTTAGCCTTGGATTTTTTTTGGGGAAAAAATCGAAGGTTCTCGGAATGCGTTCAAATGCACATTTCTGGAAAATTCAGGTCTAAAGCACACCAGAAATGGCGGTTTTATGTCTGGGAGACGTCTGGTTTGGAATCTGTGGCTTGTCAAAGTTGAGGGTAGAGGCCTTTGAAATCGCATCGAAATTGCATAGGTTAGCCTTGGATTTTTTTTGGGGAAAAAATCGAAGGTTCTCGGAATGCGTTCAAATGCACATTTCTGGAAAATTCAGGTCTAAAGCACACCAGAAATGGCGGTTTTATGTCTGGGAGACGTCTGGTTTGGAATCTGTGGCTTGTCAAAGTTGAGGGTAGAGGCCTTTGAAATCGCATCGAAATTGCATAGGTTAGCCTTGGATTTTTTTTGGGGAAAAAATCGAAGGTTGTCGGAATGCATTCAAATGCACATGGATCGAGAATTCAGGTCTAAAGCACACCAGAAATGGCGGTTTTATGTCTGGGAGACGTCTGGTTTGGAATCTGTGGCTTGTCAAAGTTGAGGGTAGAGGCCTTTGAAATCGCATCGAAATTGCATAGGTTAGCCTTGGATTTTTTTTGGGGAAAAAATCGAAGGTTCTCGGAATGCGTTCAAATGCACATTTCTGGAAAATTCAGGTCTAAAGCACACCAGAAATGGCGGTTTTATGTCTGGGAGACGTCTGGTTTGGAAACTGTGGCTTGTCAAAGTTGAGGGTAGAGGCCTTTGAAATCGCATCGAAATTGCATAGGTTAGCCTTGGATTTTTTTTGGGGAAAAAATCGAAGGTTGTCGGAATGCATTCAAATGCACATTTCTGGAAAATTCAGGTCTAAAGCACACCAGAAATGGCGGTTTTATGTCTGGGAGACGTCTGGTTTGGAATCTGTGGCTTGTCAAAGTTGAGGGTAGAGGCCTTTGAAATCGCATCGAAATTGCATAGGTTAGCCTTGGATTTTTTTTGGGGAAAAAATCAAAGGTTCTCGGAATGCGTTCAAATGCACATTTCTGGAAAATTCATCCTTTGAAATGCACATTTCTGGAAAATTCAGGTCTAAAGCACACCAGAAATGGCGGTTTTATGTCTGGGAGACGTCTGGTTTGGAAACTGTGGCTTGTCAAAGTTGAGGGTAGAGGCCTTTGAAATCGCATCGAAATTGCATAGGTTAGCCTTGGATTTTTTTTGGGAAAAAAATCGAAGGTTGTCGGAATCCTTTGAAATGCACATTTCTGGAAAATTCATCCTTTGAAATGCACATTTCTGGAAAATTCAGGTCTAAAGCACACCAGAAATGGCGGTTTTATGTCTGAGAGACGTCTGGTTTGGAATCTGTGGCTTGTCAAAGTTGAGGGTAGAGGCCTTTGAAATCGCATCGAAATTGCATAGGTTAGCCTTGGATTTTTTTTGGGGAAAAAATCGAAGGTTGTCGGAATCCTTTGAAATGCACATTTCTGGAAAATTCAGGTCTAAAGCACACCAGAAATGGCGGTTTTATGTCTGGGAGACGTCTGGTTTGGAATCTGTCAAATTTGAGGGTAGAGGCCTTTGAAATCGCATCGAAATTGCATAGGTTAGCCTTGGATTTTTTTTGGGGAAAAAATCGAAGGTTCTCGGAATGCGTTCAAATGCACATTTCTGGAAAATTCAGGTCTAAAGCACACCAGAAATGGCGGTTTTATGTCTGGGAGACGTCTGGTTTGGAATCTGTGGCTTGTCAAAGTTGAGGGTAGAGGCCTTTGAAATCGCATCGAAATTGCATAGGTTAGCCTTGGATTTTTTTTGGGGAAAAAATCGAAGGTTGTCGGAATGCATTCAAATGCACATGGATCGAGAATTCAGGTCTAAAGCACACCAGAAATGGCGGTTTTATGTCTGGGAGACGTCTGGTTTGGAATCTGTGGCTTGTCAAAGTTGAGGGTAGAGGCCTTTGAAATCGCATCGAAATTGCATAGGTTAGCCTTGGATTTTTTTTGGGGAAAAAATCGAAGGTTGTCGGAATGCATTCAAATGCACATGGATCGAGAATTCAGGTCTAAAGCACACCAGAAATGGCGGTTTTATGTCTGGGAGACGTCTGGTTTGGAATCTGTGGCTTGTCAAAGTTGAGGGTAGAGGCCTTTGAAATCGCATCGAAATTGCATAGGTTAGCCTTGGATTTTTTTTGGGGAAAAAATCGAAGGTTGTCGGAATGCATTCAAATGCACATGGATCGAGAATTCAGGTCTAAAGCACACCAGAAATGGCGGTTTTATGTCTGGGAGACGTCTGGTTTGGAATCTGTGGCTTGTCAAAGTTGAGGGTAGAGGCCTTTGAAATCGCATCGAAATTGCATAGGTTAGCCTTGGATTTTTTTTGGGGAAAAAATCGAAGGTTGTCGGAATGCATTCAAATGCACATTTCTGGAAAATTCAGGTCTAAAGCACACAAGAAATGGCGGTTTTATGTCTGGGAGACGTCTGGTTTGGAATCTGTGGCTTGTCAAAGTTGAGGGTAGAGGCCTTTGAAATCGCATCGAAATTGCATAGGTTAGCCTTGGATTTTTTTTGGGGAAAAAATCGAAGGTTGTCGGAATGCATTCAAATGCACATGGATCGAAAATTCAGGTCTAAAGCACACCAGAAATGGCGGTTTTATGTCTGGGAGACGTCTGGTTTGGAATCTGTGGCTTGTCAAAGTTGAGGGTAGAGGCCTTTGAAATCGCATCGAAATTGCATAGGTTAGCCTTGGATTTTTTTTGGGGAAAAAATCGAAGGTTCTCGGAATGCGTTCAAATGCACATTTCTGGAAAATTCAGGTCTAAAGCACACAAGAAATGGCGGTTTTATGTCTGGGAGACGTCTGGTTTGGAATCTGTGGCTTGTCAAAGTTGAGGGTAGAGGCCTTTGAAATCGCATCGAAATTGCATAGGTTAGCCTTGGATTTTTTTTGGGGAAAAAATCGAAGGTTGTCGGAATGCATTCAAATGCACATTTCTGGAAAATTCAGGTCTAAAGCACACCAGAAATGGCGGTTTTATGTCTGGGAGACGTCTGGTTTGGAATCTGTGGCTTGTCAAAGTTGAGGGTAGAGGCCTTTGAAATCGCATCGAAATTGCATAGGTTAGCCTTGGATTTTTTTTGGGGAAAAAATCGAAGGTTCTCGGAATGCGTTCAAATGCACATTTCTGGAAAATTCAGGTCTAAAGCACACCAGAAATGGCGGTTTTATGTCTGGGAGACGTCTGGTTTGGAATCTGTGGCTTGTCAAAGTTGAGGGTAGAGGCCTTTGAAATCGCATCGAAATTGCATAGGTTAGCCTTGGATTTTTTTTGGGGAAAAAATCGAAGGTTGTCGGAATGCATTCAAATGCACATGGATCGAGAATTCAGGTCTAAAGCACACCAGAAATGGCGGTTTTATGTCTGGGAGACGTCTGGTTTGGAATCTGTGGCTTGTCAAAGTTGAGGGTAGAGGCCTTTGAAATCGCATCGAAATTGCATAGGTTAGCCTTGGATTTTTTTTGGGGAAAAAATCGAAGGTTCTCGGAATGCGTTCAAATGCACATTTCTGGAAAATTCAGGTCTAAAGCACACCAGAAATGGCGGTTTTATGTCTGGGAGACGTCTGGTTTGGAATCTGTGGCTTGTCAAAGTTGAGGGTAGAGGCCTTTGAAATCGCATCGAAATTGCATAGGTTAGCCTTGGATTTTTTTTGGGGAAAAAATCGAAGGTTGTCGGAATGCATTCAAATGCACATTTCTGGAAAATTCAGGTCTAAAGCACACAAGAAATGGCGGTTTTATGTCTGGGAGACGTCTGGTTTGGAATCTGTGGCTTGTCAAAGTTGAGGGTAGAGGCCTTTGAAATCGCATCGAAATTGCATAGGTTAGCCTTGGATTTTTTTTGGGGAAAAAATCAAAGGTTCTCGGAATGCGTTCAAATGCACATTTCTGGAAAATTCATCCTTTGAAATGCACATTTCTGGAAAATTCAGGTCTAAAGCACACCAGAAATGGCGGTTTTATGTCTGGGAGACGTCTGGTTTGGAAACTGTGGCTTGTCAAAGTTGAGGGTAGAGGCCTTTGAAATCGCATCGAAATTGCATAGGTTAGCCTTGGATTTTTTTTGGGAAAAAAATCGAAGGTTGTCGGAATCCTTTGAAATGCACATTTCTGGAAAATTCATCCTTTGAAATGCACATTTCTGGAAAATTCAGGTCTAAAGCACACCAGAAATGGCGGTTTTATGTCTGAGAGACGTCTGGTTTGGAATCTGTGGCTTGTCAAAGTTGAGGGTAGAGGCCTTTGAAATCGCATCGAAATTGCATAGGTTAGCCTTGGATTTTTTTTGGGGAAAAAATCGAAGGTTGTCGGAATCCTTTGAAATGCACATTTCTGGAAAATTCAGGTCTAAAGCACACCAGAAATGGCGGTTTTATGTCTGGGAGACGTCTGGTTTGGAATCTGTCAAATTTGAGGGTAGAGGCCTTTGAAATCGCATCGAAATTGCATAGGTTAGCCTTGGATTTTTTTTGGGGAAAAAATCGAAGGTTCTCGGAATGCGTTCAAATGCACATTTCTGGAAAATTCAGGTCTAAAGCACACCAGAAATGGCGGTTTTATGTCTGGGAGACGTCTGGTTTGGAATCTGTGGCTTGTCAAAGTTGAGGGTAGAGGCCTTTGAAATCGCATCGAAATTGCATAGGTTAGCCTTGGATTTTTTTTGGGGAAAAAATCGAAGGTTGTCGGAATGCATTCAAATGCACATGGATCGAGAATTCAGGTCTAAAGCACACCAGAAATGGCGGTTTTATGTCTGGGAGACGTCTGGTTTGGAATCTGTGGCTTGTCAAAGTTGAGGGTAGAGGCCTTTGAAATCGCATCGAAATTGCATAGGTTAGCCTTGGATTTTTTTTGGGGAAAAAATCGAAGGTTGTCGGAATGCATTCAAATGCACATGGATCGAGAATTCAGGTCTAAAGCACACCAGAAATGGCGGTTTTATGTCTGGGAGACGTCTGGTTTGGAATCTGTGGCTTGTCAAAGTTGAGGGTAGAGGCCTTTGAAATCGCATCGAAATTGCATAGGTTAGCCTTGGATTTTTTTTGGGGAAAAAATCGAAGGTTGTCGGAATGCATTCAAATGCACATGGATCGAGAATTCAGGTCTAAAGCACACCAGAAATGGCGGTTTTATGTCTGGGAGACGTCTGGTTTGGAATCTGTGGCTTGTCAAAGTTGAGGGTAGAGGCCTTTGAAATCGCATCGAAATTGCATAGGTTAGCCTTGGATTTTTTTTGGGGAAAAAATCGAAGGTTGTCGGAATGCATTCAAATGCACATTTCTGGAAAATTCAGGTCTAAAGCACACAAGAAATGGCGGTTTTATGTCTGGGAGACGTCTGGTTTGGAATCTGTGGCTTGTCAAAGTTGAGGGTAGAGGCCTTTGAAATCGCATCGAAATTGCATAGGTTAGCCTTGGATTTTTTTTGGGGAAAAAATCGAAGGTTGTCGGAATGCATTCAAATGCACATGGATCGAAAATTCAGGTCTAAAGCACACCAGAAATGGCGGTTTTATGTCTGGGAGACGTCTGGTTTGGAATCTGTGGCTTGTCAAAGTTGAGGGTAGAGGCCTTTGAAATCGCATCGAAATTGCATAGGTTAGCCTTGGATTTTTTTTGGGGAAAAAATCGAAGGTTCTCGGAATGCATTCAAATGCACATGGATCGAAAATTCAGGTCTAAAGCACACCAGAAATGGCGGTTTTATGTCTGGGAGACGTCTGGTTTGGAATCTGTGGCTTGTCAAAGTTGAGGGTAGAGGCCTTTGAAATCGCATCGAAATTGCATAGGTTAGCCTTGGATTTTTTTTGGGGAAAAAATCAAAGGTTCTCGGAATGCGTTCAAATGTACATTTCTGGAAAATTCATCCTTTGAAATGCACATTTCTGGAAAATTCAGGTCTAAAGCACACCAGAAATGGCGGTTTTATGTCTGGGAGACGTCTGGTTTGGAATCTGTGGCTTGTCAAAGTTGAGGGTAGAGGCCTTTGAAATCGCATCGAAATTGCATAGGTTAGCCTTGGATTTTTTTTGGGGAAAAAATCGAAGGTTGTCGGAATGCATTCAAATGCACATTTCTGGAAAATTCAGGTCTAAAGCACACAAGAAATGGCGGTTTTATGTCTGGGAGACGTCTGGTTTGGAATCTGTGGCTTGTCAAAGTTGAGGGTAGAGGCCTTTGAAATCGCATCGAAATTGCATAGGTTAGCCTTGGATTTTTTTTGGGGAAAAAATCGAAGGTTGTCGGAATGCATTCAAATGCACATGGATCGAGAATTCAGGTCTAAAGCACACCAGAAATGGCGGTTTTATGTCTGGGAGACGTCTGGTTTGGAATCTGTGGCTTGTCAAAGTTGAGGGTAGAGGCCTTTGAAATCGCATCGAAATTGCATAGGTTAGCCTTGGATTTTTTTTGGGGAAAAAATCGAAGGTTCTCGGAATGCATTCAAATGCACATGGATCGAAAATTCAGGTCTAAAGCACACCAGAAATGGCGGTTTTATGTCTGGGAGACGTCTGGTTTGGAATCTGTGGCTTGTCAAAGTTGAGGGTAGAGGCCTTTGAAATCGCATCGAAATTGCATAGGTTAGCCTTGGATTTTTTTTGGGGAAAAAATCAAAGGTTCTCGGAATGCGTTCAAATGTACATTTCTGGAAAATTCATCCTTTGAAATGCACATTTCTGGAAAATTCAGGTCTAAAGCACACCAGAAATGGCGGTTTTATGTCTGGGAGACGTCTGGTTTGGAAACTGTGGCTTGTCAAAGTTGAGGGTAGAGGCCTTTGAAATCGCATCGAAATTGCATAGGTTAGCCTTGGATTTTTTTTGGGAAAAAAATCGAAGGTTGTCGGAATCCTTTGAAATGCACATTTCTGGAAAATTCATCCTTTGAAATGCACATTTCTGGAAAATTCAGGTCTAAAGCACACCAGAAATGGCGGTTTTATGTCTGAGAGACGTCTGGTTTGGAATCTGTGGCTTGTCAAAGTTGAGGGTAGAGGCCTTTGAAATCGCATCGAAATTGCATAGGTTAGCCTTGGATTTTTTTTTGGGGAAAAAATCGAAGGTTGTCGGAATCCTTTGAAATGCACATTTCTGGAAAATTCAGGTCTAAAGCACACCAGAAATGGCGGTTTTATGTCTGGGAGACGTCTGGTTTGGAATCTGTCAAATTTGAGGGTAGAGGCCTTTGAAATCGCATCGAAATTGCATAGGTTAGCCTTGGATTTTTTTTGGGGAAAAAATCGAAGGTTGTCGGAATGCATTCAAATGCACATGGATCGAAAATTCAGGTCTAAAGCACACCAGAAATGGCGGTTTTATGTCTGGGAGACGTCTGGTTTGGAATCTGTGGCTTGTCAAAGTTGAGGGTAGAGGCCTTTGAAATCGCATCGAAATTGCATAGGTTAGCCTTGGATTTTTTTTGGGGAAAAAATCGAAGGTTCTCGGAATGCGTTCAAATGCACATTTCTGGAAAATTCAGGTCTAAAGCACACCAGAAATGGCGGTTTTATGTCTGGGAGACGTCTGGTTTGGAATCTGTGGCTTGTCAAAGTTGAGGGTAGAGGCCTTTGAAATCGCATCGAAATTGCATAGGTTAGCCTTGGATTTTTTTTGGGGAAAAAATCGAAGGTTGTCGGAATGCATTCAAATGCACATGGATCGAGAATTCAGGTCTAAAGCACACCAGAAATGGCGGTTTTATGTCTGGGAGACGTCTGGTTTGGAAACTGTGGCTTGTCAAAGTTGAGGGTAGAGGCCTTTGAAATCGCATCGAAATTGCATAGGTTAGCCTTGGATTTTTTTTGGGAAAAAAATCGAAGGTTGTCGGAATCCTTTGAAATGCACATTTCTGGAAAATTCATCCTTTGAAATGCACATTTCTGGAAAATTCAGGTCTAAAGCACACCAGAAATGGCGGTTTTATGTCTGAGAGACGTCTGGTTTGGAATCTGTGGCTTGTCAAAGTTGAGGGTAGAGGCCTTTGAAATCGCATCGAAATTGCATAGGTTAGCCTTGGATTTTTTTTGGGGAAAAAATCGAAGGTTGTCGGAATGCATTCAAATGCACATGGATCGAAAATTCAGGTCTAAAGCACACCAGAAATGGCGGTTTTATGTCTGGGAGACGTCTGGTTTGGAATCTGTGGCTTGTCAAAGTTGAGGGTAGAGGCCTTTGAAATCGCATCGAAATTGCATAGGTTAGCCTTGGATTTTTTTTGGGGAAAAAATCGAAGGTTGTCGGAATGCATTCAAATGCACATGGATCGAGAATTCAGGTCTAAAGCACACCAGAAATGGCGGTTTTATGTCTGGGAGACGTCTGGTTTGGAATCTGTGGCTTGTCAAAGTTGAGGGTAGAGGCCTTTGAAATCGCATCGAAATTGCATAGGTTAGCCTTGGATTTTTTTTGGGGAAAAAATCGAAGGTTGTCGGAATGCATTCAAATGCACATTTCTGGAAAATGCAGGTCTAAAGCACACCAGAAATGGCGGTTTTATGTCTGGGAGACGTCTGATTTGGAATCTGTGGCTTGTCAAAGTTGAGGGTAGAGGCCTTTGAAATCGCATCGAAATTGCATAGGTTAGCCTTGGATTTTTTTTGGGGAAAAAATCGAAGGTTGTCGGATTGCATTCAAATGCACATGGATCGAAAATTCAGGTCTAAAGCACACCAGAAATGGCGGTTTTATGTCTGGGAGACGTCTGGTTTGGAATCTGTGGCTTGTCAAAGTTGAGGGTAGAGGCCTTTGAAATCGCATCGAAATTGCATAGGTTAGCCTTGGATTTTTTTTGGGGAAAAAATCGAAGGTTCTCGGAATGCGTTCAAATGCACATTTCTGGAAAATTCAGGTCTAAAGCACACCAGAAATGGCGGTTTTATGTCTGGGAGACGTCTGGTTTGGAATCTGTGGCTTGTCAAAGTTGAGGGTAGAGGCCTTTGAAATCGCATCGAAATTGCATAGGTTAGCCTTGGATTTTTTTTGGGGAAAAAATCGAAGGTTCTCGGAATGCGTTCAAATGCACATTTCTGGAAAATGCAGGTCTAAAGCACACCAGAAATGGCGGTTTTATGTCTGGGAGACGTCTGGTTTGGAATCTGTGGCTTGTCAAAGTTGAGGGTAGAGGCCTTTGAAATCGCATCGAAATTGCATAGTTAGCCTTGGATTTTTTTTGGGGAAAAAATCGAAGGTTCTCGGAATGCGTTCAAATGCACATTTCTGGAAAATGCAGGTCTAAAGCACACCAGAAATGGCGGTTTTATGTCTGGGAGACGTCTGGTTTGGAATCTGTGGCTTGTCAAAGTTGAGGGTAGAGGCCTTTGAAATCGCATCGAAATTGCATAGGTTAGCCTTGGATTTTTTTTGGGGAAAAAATCGAAGGTTGTCGGAATGCATTCAAATGCACATGGATCGAAAATTCAGGTCTAAAGCACACCAGAAATGGCGGTTTTATGTCTGGGAGACGTCTGGTTTGGAATCTGTGGCTTGTCAAAGTTGAGGGTAGAGGCCTTTGAAATCGCATCGAAATTGCATAGTTAGCCTTGGATTTTTTTTGGGGAAAAAATCGAAGGTTGTCGGAATGCATTCAAATGCACATGGATCGAAAATTCAGGTCTAAAGCACACCAGAAATGGCGGTTTTATGTCTGGGAGACGTCTGGTTTGGAAACTGTGGCTTGTCAAAGTTGAGGGTAGAGGGCTACTTTGGTTTCCATGTCATCCTTCATTCGGAATATTTCGTCTTCTCTCTGAAAGAAAATAATTCAAAAAGGAAAGGAGAGAGCGTCTCTCCACCGAAATCACTTGTAAATAGACAAACAAAATGCACTGCACACTTGATGAGAGGGTACCTTATTTGGTTTCAATTATTGCTCGAAAGCCAGCTCAAGCAAGAAGGGCTTTCTGAGCAACAATCAAAATTATATAAGCACCAGGGTTAGTTAGCTAGTCGCCGTCGCCCCGCACCGGCTCTCTGCTGAGCTCGTTCACACACGTGCCGTGTCGTCTTTCGGCACATTCTAAATTAATTTAATTTTTTGTCTTCTATTGATATTTACCAAATCTCCGCTCCGTTGGACTCGTTTCGTCGTGCCCCCATCGTCAGCAGTCGAATCCTCTCCGCATGTGCCCGATGTGAGCGTATTTGCTTTTCAAATTGCATTACCCAACCGGCGTCTAACAAGGACAACGGGAAAAAAGGAAACCTTCAGTGATTGTAATTAAACTGGGTTATCCTCGTGTCAAACACCTTGTCTTCCCATCTGAACACCGCGCTGACTTCACTTCACTTCACTTCGCAAAAGAACACCATCACTGTTTTCGGAGTACTCGTGAGGTGAGATGTCCGCACGGTATGAGGACTCACCGTGCACTGCAACCGGAACTCTGGATGAGCAGATATCCTGTGATCACAACCGAAATCCGGCGATGTGTCCTTCTGCCGTGGCAGAGCTTGAGCGCTGAGCTTTCCACACAACCACCACCAGCGCGGCGGCATGTACTCTCGCCGTTCCTGTGTAAGGATAATTGACTGACATTGTGTAAGCACACAATACAATGTCACAACACGGACCGGGTATATAGCAGATTAAGAGTGTTAACGCCGCACACCACACCCACCCCCCGTTTCGGTTGAATTTGAATTCGGGAGCAGGCAGATGCAGCACTCCCTCGCGCGCACATCATCGCGTAACGAAACACAGTTTTTATGGATATTGTGTCCTTAAAAGCTTCTCAACACCTGTGGATAATGTGCGGGAGCTTTCAGTCAACTACCGTGGCTGATTGACCAATAATCGGGCCAACCATACCCCCTAATGCACTTCCTGATAGTTGCCGGGTTCATTTCGGGTAATTGTTGTGGCTTAACGGCGCAGAGGGGGTTTAGTTTGGTCGGGGCCAATGAGAACGTTGCTGTTTGCGCAGAACTTCTTTTGTTTTATGGGCCTACTCGAGGGCTGATGGATGGGTTGTGGAGGAGCAGGAAGTCGAAAATAGAATTCTGTATATAGCCCCGTTGGAGGTGGGGACTTCCTTGATAAGAAGTTGAACCTATGAGTTGCTCTGCGGAATTTTTGAATAGGGCGGAGTTTTGTCACAAACCTGACGTTCAACGCGATTGCTTAATGGCGAGTTTTTTCCAAACAGAGCTGTGCTATTCTTGTCGTATTCCAAAGAAAAGACATTAAGCCTGGGAGGTCACGAAATCCAGACCAATCTGCTGAGGAACTAAGCCGGGCTTAGAAGATCCTTGATTCAATCAAATTGCGATCACAAACGGTGAACATAATAAATAATGAAAATGGCGGCGCTACAGTCCGAGACGAACCTGGGGCTAAGTTCTCAGCAACCACTCGTGTTGTGCGTGCAATTGTTCTCTCACGAGTGGAGAGGAACTACACTTTAGTGCTGACTCCGAACGGCGATTTTGAGAAGCTTTTTCAGACAGTTATATTCTTTGAGCATTGGCAGTGACTTGAAAGACTTGAAGCTGTCAAAAAATGTTCTTTTTTCGATATTCGAACCTTAGACCTCGAGCGTAGGACTCGACGCACCTACTCACTACGTCACGGGACTCTTATGGTGAAAAATCAGTGAAAAAATGTCAAATTTATGAGATGATTCTAGAGCATGAATATTCTAACGATTGGACCACTTCTTTTTGGATTTTCGACTGTTCGTAGCGAAATAAAAACTCGTAGGTAGTTTAACTTCAAAATCTCGGATTACTCGCGTCGAAATGCTTTAAAAAGTCACTCAATCTTGCTAGGAGCTGTAGACCACCACAGATTCTGTACGTGGACTTCTGGAAAAGGAACCTCAACCAGATTGGGGCACCACGTTGGAGACAGCTGGCAAAAGGCTTCGCAGACTAGAGAGGCGTGCTTGTTGAGGCATAGGTCCACTCTGGACTGAAGCGCGACTTGAAGATGGAAAGGAAGACAAAGGAGAAGAACAAGTCCAAGAGATTGTACGACTCACAGGTTTTTTTGATTAACCGTCTTGAGGACACGTTTGTTCAAAGCTTCATTTAGACAATTTCAAATAAATTCCTTTTCAGGGCTCTGTCTTTATTTATTCAAAATTTTTTTGTAAAATAGAAATTTTTTGCTTCAGTCCTGCTAACTGGAGAGACTTTTTGGTTGGGACCTAGGTTTACGTGGGGTATTTACGTGAATTAAAGTTAATTATTATTTCGACCTAAGAATATTCTACAAGACTGGGACTGTTTAGACGACTTCCCTTGGTATTGCCATCAGCGATATAAATCGCGATTGAATCAGAGCTTGAAAGTTACAGTTGTGATCAAAAATAGTCCTTAAACTCGAATGCCTGTCAGGGTCTTAACAGTGAATGTGGACGCTGTGGCGTAGTGGGCGTGAATAGTGAACAGAGAAATTCGTCGAGGAGTGTTTTTGGTACTTTGCTCACGTTCTTATTATTTCGTTTTAGTTTATTTCTTGTTGTTGAGTATTTCTTTCATTAATTACCTCTAGAGAGAACTTCATTTCGACTGTACAAGAAGATCGTCTTGTCCAGGCGTTTACGGATCCAACACCTAATGTCCCTAGATCATGTCCTTCGAATTTGATCACACAAGTTTGAACACAAGTTAAAAGCGATCTCAACCGATTTTGAAGTTCGGAGCTGGGGACATCTGGCAGCTGGATCGCTCTGTCAGCTGGCCATGCTGCTTAAGGCCCAGGTTCTTCTCAGACTAAAGAGGAAAACCTGCAGAGGAGAAAAAAGAGATCGTGTTAATAAGAAACGAAATAAGGCTGAGTTAGTAAACGTCAACAAAATGCGCATCACGTAAGCATCACTGCCTCTGTGATGCGACGCAAACATTTTTTGATGTTGCGATGCATCACGGTGTTTTAATTTTTTGGCGTTTCGGAACGGTTTATTGTCTTGTGTTTCAATTGTTTTTTTTTTTTGTAAAAATGTCAAAGAAATTGAAGACGATTTTTAGATAATTTGGTTAAAAATGTCGGCAACTACAATGCTAGTATAATAATAATAATAATGGCGGCGCTACAGTCCGAGGTGGACCTGGGCCTAGCTTCTCAGCAACCACTCGTGTTGTGCGTGCTATTGTTCTCTCACGAGTGGAGGGGACTTACAGTTTAAGGCCGACTCCGAACGGCGAGATTGAGAAGCTTTTTCTAGACAGTTATACTCTTTGAGCATTGCCGTGAAAAAATGTTTGATGTTTGTTTCGAGATTCGAACCGACGACCTCGAGCGTAGGAGTCGACGCACCTACCCACTAAGCCACGGCTCCCACAGGGTGTCCTCTTGCTCATCAAAATTAAATACTGATCGGCTACGGCACCAAAAACTGTCCGTGTTGCTAATGCCAACTTTCGTTCTATTTCTTCCTGGTAAGCTCTTGAAGATTTGTTTTCCTTTAACAAAGCAGACCAATGACTAGATTTTTTTCACGAAATGGTTTTCTCAAATCTCCCGCCTAGTAGATAAAGTCATAAAGAAATTCATAACCTTCAAGCCGCCCTCAAGGTTGTACGCTTAACTCCTGAACACGTGGAGTGAGTTTATCTGAAACCTCTGATCTTTGAAAATAAATTTCAAATCGGACACGCTCCATAGTTCAGCAGAGAAAATGGAAATATGGAATCCCGAAACGGGAGGTTTCTTCAAAATACTTGGTTCTTTGAATCCTTTCAACAAAAGAAAGAGATTTGTGACAATTGTGTCGAATTTCCTTTCTCTTCCATTGCCACTCAGTCAACTCTGGAAAAGTGAAAGTCTCTAAATGGCTCGCAATCAAAACAGGATCCCTTGTGAATGTCTAAAGTCACGACCAAAAATACATCCAACCTGTCAAACACCCCTGCCATTCACTTTCACACGATTTTACACAAGAAGTGCGTGGAATACCCTTTCGACCCTTTCCCACTCAAAGACTCGCCATTTAGTTGTAGCCCGAGTATAAAACAGAAAAAAAATCGTGCATGTCAACGAAAAACCAACCCAAACTTTGACGAACGGCGGCGACATTAAAAATTAACGAACACGAATGTGTTCTTTAAACTCAACACCGTTGTCAATTCAAATAAACTGTCAGCGGCACAGGTTGACAGTTGAATGTGACAGATTGGAAGGGAAAAGGTTGACACATCAATAATGGACTCGATATTTTAATGGATTCACTGACAGACGGTTTCCTGTTGTGCCGCTCCAACTATCCTATGACATTTGCATTCCAGCACAGTCCTCCCCCCTCCACACACTCAAACTCCTGGTGCAATCACTTAATTGTTTTGCCATGCATTTGTAATACAATTTCCGAAGCAGCGAACTGTCAAAGTGTTGCCTGCTCCGGCAGCTAATGGCGGTGCAAAACGAAACGGGATTCCATTTGTTTTCGGGGATTTTTCTTTGCTCCTTCCACGGAGTTCGGCAGTTTCTGGAGAAAATCTTACGAAAATGGATTCTATTCCCCAAACGCAAGGACTTCTCTGACTTAACTAATGTGGATATCAATCGTAGGCGACACCGTTGGATTTACCTATCCCCTGTGCTGCAGAGGGGATGCCTTACGCTTTCCCAAAATTTGACAATTGATGTTGTTTATTATTTATGCTTTTAAAACTCTTGCTCTGCATCCAGGAGTGCGGTGCGGCGGCAAGGAGTTCTCGGTGTAAATTAGTAAACAACTCTCGGTTGGCAATACACGTGCCACACAGATGTCTTGACGTTTTTCCTCTGTGGTCTGGTGGAGAAACTGGGAAAAGTGCATTCATCGTTGGTGGGTGGGTTTTTCGTGATGTACAGATTTTAATTGTTATCGTCGTTCATTGGGAAGGCTCTGGAATGGGGGTATCCTTTGAAGGAGGCGATGAGGACTAGGTGAGAGTTGGGACGAAGTGAGAGTCGATAGTGATGGTCAGTGTTGGGGATGTTTATTTATTCAGGTGGCGAAAGTTTGCTTTTGAACGATGAAAGACTTAAGGGTGGGTGATGGGAAATTAGCTGGATTTTGCTTTATGTCCAATGTGCATGGCCAGTGGCTGGTCAAATGATTTGGTGGTTGAGGCAGTCTTGGGGAAACTATGACTCTGAGAATCAAGTCAGTGAATTTGAAGCAGTGAAGACCAGTGGCAAGGACTGTAAAGACGTCGTTTCGAAGATTTCTACTTACACACCCTTAAGTTCTTCATCTTTCAAAGGATTTGTAGGACTTGTGGCACTGGAAAAGTTGCATTGTCTCCAAGAATCTTTAGTTTGACTGAAGCAGAAGTGGAGACTTTTGACAGAGTGACGTTTATTTCCAGAATTTGACAGAGAAAAGATGTGAGCCGACAAGTGCAGAGTGACTTCAACCACCTTGACGTGCGGAATTGACGATAGATTGCAAAAGATCGTGAAGCTGAAGAGGTTTGTTGATTGAGGCCCAGGTCTCTCCCGGATTTTAGCGACACAAGAAGAAGTGCTAACCAAAGATTCGTCCGCAAAATGCTTGTTTTGAGGAAAAAAAGGAAACAAGAATGAGAATCGTAAAATGGCGTCTAATTAGTCAGTGGTGGTTCTTCCTGATTCGTGGCTCGACGCTTGGACTTTTAGTCTCTTCGTCCGAGGCAAAACTCAGCAAAGGTCGTCCACGACTGAGCCGGTGTCCACAAGTGGGAAGTTCACAAACTTGTTGTGTGCAAGTGGAGAATGGAGATGATTTCCAAGGGACCTCGTTGACTGAAGAGGCTTATTGGTTGAAGTCCAGGTCCATCCCAAACTGTAGCGACTTAAGAAAGAGGAGAAGAAGAAGTTAACAGAATGACAATGGCAAAATGGCGTCTACATGGTTAATTAGTTTGGCTCTACCTAGAAAAATAATAAAAAAATCTTAAGGGCCAACCATAATGGCCGTGCAGACATTTAAGAGAACTGAAACAATTAAGCGAATACACAAAAAAGATACAATGTGGCCATAGTAACTGATTCGCGCAGTTTCATTGAGTTCGGTCATTTTTGCCGACTTACGTGGGAGCCAAATGAATCGTTCTCTACGCATGCAAATGTCAGTTGACAATTTAGCTCAGTTTCGTTAAGTTCGTTCACTTCGTTTATTTTCGTTAAGTTCGTTCACTTTTGCCTACTTACGCAGAAGGGATATAAGGCACCTTCTACGTATGCAAATGTCAGTTGTCAGCTGAATTCTCCATAAGTTTCCAAAAGCAATTATGGACACTTTGAAATCGAACGATGCTTCTGGTTACTTTTCGCCTGGGTATGACATAAGCTTAATTTTTGTGTACGGCCATTATGGTTGGCCCTTTATTCTTCGACTCAGTCTGTGGGCCACGGACGACGTCCACGATTGAGGCGGTGAGAATTAGTGGAGACAAACTTGGTGTGTGCAAATGGAGACATTTAGCAAAGGATACCGCTAGCTGGAGAGGCTTGTTGGTTGACGTCCAAGTCCACATTGGACGGTAGCGACACAGGAAGATGAAGAAGTTAACGAAAGATTCGTATTGAGGGGGAAAAGGAAAAAGACCCACCGCGGACTGTAGCGCCACAAGAAGAGAAGGAGAAGGAGAAGAAGAAGAAGAAGAAGAAGAAGAAGAAGAAGAAGAAGAAGTTAACGAAAGATTCGTCTTGAGGGGGAAAAGGAAACAAAAATGAGAATGGGAAAATGGCCTCTAAGTTTTAAGACAGTTGTGACCCTTACTGAAGGTTAATTTTCAGTAAATACAAAAATTTGAGGTCTCCGACTCTAACCATGTGGGACACCGCGACAGAGGACGATCACCGTTGAGGCGGTGTCCACAAGTGGAGACTTCAACAACATCTTGGTGTGTGCACTTGGAGACGGTTGGAAAAGGATCCCACTAGCTGAAGAGGCTTCCTGGTTGAGGTTCAGGTCCACCCCGGACTATGGCGCCATATAAAGAAGAAGAAGAATTAAAATCTTTCTTATTTTACGAACACATCCTTTTCACCGAAAAATCATTTATAACCTCACACTGGATATCTGTAAGAATGTCGTCTCTGATCGTCCACGTATTCAAACAGGGAACTACGAGTGGCTCGTAACATGTTCCGATATCAGGCGATTAGAGACGGCTTTCTTTAGAATCTTCATCGCCTTGAAACGCTGTGGACAGATAAAGCTCGAGAAGCACATTTCTGAAGGTAAGCGATTGTTGACTTGGTAAAGACAAGGTTTGACAACCCCTGAGGTTTTGAAATCTCTGCTTCAACTGCCGGACTGTGAAGAATTTCTTATGGAGACTGACTGTGATCTCAACAGGTTTGATGCTTGAAGCCTAAGGAGCAGCCAAGTCAAGTCTTTCTTCAGCTCTAGACCACACATGATCGTCCAGAGATGGAAGATGTTCTAAACTTGTCGGTCAGGTTTAAGCCCTCCAGGACTCGCAGGCCTAAAAAGTAAGTAAGTAAATTTGTCGAACGCATCCTTTCTGATCCGAATTTCCCTCCCTTCAAATTTCATCCCCGGCTTAAAAGCAACTAGAGCCATAAATACACATCTCGTCTGCGCAGATCCTTTGTTTCATTCTGGTTCTTGCACCCTTCCGAAAATCCTGTATCATATCTCATGCGCTGCAGGAGTCCATGCTGAGAAAGGGCTCGTTCTTGAAGGGCGAATCAATTGCGAATGTATGCATGTTCATGCACGTGAATGTCGTTTACAGTGGAACAACAAAAATCACCCTTAATGCATGTCGCGACTAAGTGCCCCGCGATTTTGTTCCAGACAAGCCAATGGGACTTAGGGGTTGACTGCATCGCTGTGGTCTCATTGGTCAACGGTGAGTGACCCTCGAAAGAAAGAATGAAAGAATGACGCGTAAGTAGACAGGGGTCCGCTTTGAAAAAAAAAATCACCGAGTTGACCAACCGGAGGAGGGTGTGGAAACAAGAAAATGAAGGACACTGCAGGATCGGGGTTGAAAATGTGTGTGAGATTTAATTTGTGATCAACTGTACCACGATTTATACTACACACTGTGCATTGGGTTTCTTGACTTACCCTACTGTACAGAGTTGGTTTTCAATTGATTTCTAGCATAGATTGACATTTAATCTACAGACTCATTCATCCAAAAAAGCACAGAATGAGTCAACGAAGCCGGGCCAACGAATATCCTCCCGATTTAAGTGATTCTGATGCATGACTGACAGCCAGGTGGTCCTCACATTTCTGACCAATTAAGTCAGTTAACTAAAAATATCCTCATTTATCAAAATTCATTACCCGCTCGTACATTGAAATGGTTTTAATTCAAAAACTGCATCAACTACCAATCGGAGACGTCACTTGTGTGGAGAAAAAAAAACGCCAAAAACCCCCAATCAGAACCGGCAGACTTCCAGAGAGAGGCTGTGTTGAAAGGTTAACTGTGTCAATCCGGAAAACACATTAATAATCCAGCGGATAATAGTCACACGTCGGCAATTAAATTCAGATGGCGTCAACGCCATTTGGCCACTAATTTAATTATTCCATGCCGAGAGTTGAAAAGTCCTGCACAAACTGCCTACATCCTTGTGCCAGTCCCTAAAAGCCCACCGCCACACCGCCGAGCAACTCTCTCGCTTTAAATAGGCACACGACGAGCAACAAGCCTCCTCGCTATCTTTGTCCGCTTAAGGGCAGGAAGCCACAATGTCATTCTTTCTTCATCTTCATCCCCATCCCCATCCCGGGTGTCGCGTGTGCTAAAACAATCAACCCCAATTACGCCGTGAGTGGAGAGTGGTTTTTCGAATCATCGCGTTCGTTTGCCGAATTGGAATATATCATTTCGGTTTAATTGAAAAACAGTTACACGGAAAATGCATATAACGGCATTTGCATGAAGGCATCGCTTTTGGTCATTTTGCAATTCCAACGGCACTGCCCGAGAGGTAGGCAGACCAACTTCTCTGCGGGACAAGCGAAGTCCAGCCGAAAGAAAAAGGAAGCAAAAAGACGTGCACACGGACTGGGGTTTTTTTGTGGGGGAAATTCGTTTGCATAAGAAGTGGATACGTGTGTGCTGGTTGCAAGTGGATTTTGATAGTTCAGATCTGATGAAGAGCTGTAAAGGTTAGGAGTGTGACGCGAATCTGAACTTTGTGACATTGATCCAGGCGGACACTCGGTCTTCTCGACAAAAGTTCCTGGAACAGCGGGATTTTTTTGAATCAGAAACAATGGACTTCGTTAGCGAAGACGTATTAAAAATGGTCGTTTTAAGGAAAATGTCACGATAACAACTGTCATCGCATGAGATGTCATCTCAGCATTCTCGCCAAAAACGTGATGAATGGCATTTCATTTGACATCAATTAGGCACGTTTGTAACTCAGTTGGAAATCAATATTTTATCCGTTTTAAGGTCAAAGGGCACCTAGGAAGCACTTTATTTATAGATCGCCCATTTTAGTAAGAAAATTACTCTAAAACACAAGTTTGACGTAGACCTCAACCATTTTGTTGTCAAGCTGGAGTGACTTGGCTTGAGATGAAATGTCAAACCTTCGATCAATAGAGTTGTGCTATGAGGAGGAGAAATGGAACTTCGGCTGTTGCGACAGTCGTGATGATAGTATGGGATCTTAGAGTGATCAGCTTAAACGGAAAACGTGGACGCCTAGCGAAAGAATCTGTCATCAAGCGAGGTTCTGCCTTGAAGTTGCCTAATCTCGTTTCTTTGACGAGACTTTCAGTATGGTTTCGGAGGAAGTCGTCGTTCGGTGAAAATAACGTTCTCAGCTACGACTCCTGTAGCCGCCGAAGTGGCGAAGTGGGTGCGTCGACTCCTACGCTCGATGTTCTACGTTCGATTCCCAAAAAAAAACACCTTTCTTTTTTCACGGATCCACCTCTTGCGAGTCACTGACAATGCTCAAATAGTTTGACTGTCTAGAAAAAGCTTCTCAAAATCGCCGTTCGGAGTCGGCATTAAACTGAAGGTCCCCTCCACTCGTGAGGGAATAATAGCACGCACAACACGAGTGGTTGCTGAGAAGCTGAGAAGATGAGAAGGTCCACCTCGGACTGCAACGCCGCCATTTTTATTTTTATTCTAGCTTTCGAATCCGAGCCTGTGGGACAAAACAACAGGGGACGTCCATGTTTAAGGTGGCGCACCTAAGTAGAGAATGAACCACAACCATTTTGGAGTTCGGTTAGAGAAGTCAAAGTCCACCCAGACTGTAGCGCTCCTTGAAGAAGAAGAATGCCACCCAAAAAAAACAAAAACAAACAGCTCTTCTTTACAAATCAAGTTTTGACAAAGTTCCAAAAGTTGTCTATTGACCGTCATTCTCAACAAATTGGTCCTTGTTATTTAAGAAAACATAAATGACTGGATGGCGCAGTTGGTCAAGTTACTGTTCTAAGTTAGAGCGGTCCCAGGTTCGAGTCCCAGTGAAAGCTTTTATCCGGATTTTCAAATCTGGTCCAGTCACTATTTGCCTTTGGGATCAAATTAACGGCGAGCGATCGATCATTGGTAGTAGTCTGACTGTGGGTATCACAATGGACCAACATGGTCTAAGTGTGCTGGTGAATTCACTAGCAGCCCCCTAATATAGCCTAACCTACTTTAGAACACAACATATTGTAGAAGGTTTTGAATCAATTCAATCAAAATCTGAAGCCTCAATAAAAGCAGACTTAGCCTGACTACAGGCTTTCAAATTGGCACCAGTTTGTTCAATTATGGTCCTCATTTCTGGGTAAATGGTTGTATTTTCCTTTATATGTGGCGCAAATGTGAAGACTGTGAGGACTTGAAGTCTGTAACAGCGGAGACATCTCTTGGTAGCTGCATCAAACCGCCAATCTCCGACTTAAGAAACAAAAAGTAAACAACAGGGTCCTAGAGCAAACTGGGGAGAGAGAGAGAGCATTTAGTGCTAGAGAGCACCTAAGTTTAATCGAAGGATAAACCACCATCTAAGTTTAATCGAAGGATATATTCTTCTGGCCAAAGGTTTCCAACTTTGACCGAAACAAAAGAAGAAATCCAATTTTTCATCCAAAAAATGACCATTTTTAGACTGAACTAATTTTTATTCTAACAGGGGTCTTTTAAGCCGCTTGCTTAGTGTGTCCACTTACGACGACTATTTTGAAGAATACTGTGGATGATAAGCACTTTATTCCAACTGAATTTTTACGAATATCGTTCAAAACACATCGATACTCAAACAGTTTCCCACTGCTTATGTGGGAATCATCGCAAATGGCACCTCCAACTAACCACTTCAGTTACAAACCGCACCTATTTACGTTTCTTCGATTAATTTCCTATCTATTCTGATATCGATCATCATTTTTTTCATGTTTTCTCAAAGGATTTTCTCGATTATCAAGATGAATTGAAACATCTTGACAATCGAGAAAATCCTTTGAGAAAACATGAAAAAAACATGAGCTGAATTGTCTGTGCTGCCATTATGGTTGGTCCTTAAATTTGAGCCCTACTCCATTTAATTTTCTATTAATTCTGATATCCCACATCCTCCAACTCGTCCCAATTATCGAAAAAAGGTTCACAAAACTTTGCAATCATCAAGTCTACCACTCGACGAAAACTCGTTCATTTTCAACAAAAAAAAGCGACCCAATTGTGTTAATATTTGACTGCATTTTTTGTCTGAAATGTGCCTTTACTTTCAAAAACCTATTTTCTTTGTTTTTGACTAGAAATTTGTACTCAAATGGATGAGGCTGAGTGTGGGAACGATAAATAAAATTAATTCAGTCAAATATTTCATTCAAAACATTTGAAATAAGAAAAAAGTGAATTTTTCTGTTCAGAGTTGAACTCACTAGAAACACAAGAGTTGCTACTAGCTGGCAATGTTTTGCGTGCAAATTTACTGAATTATTCAACAAAATCTATCTTTTCTAATCGAAAAGATTGCTGGAGAAAATCAAAGAAAATTGTAATTGAAATGTTTGAACATGTATTCGGTGTATTTTCCTATTTAAAAAACTAAAGCGTTTAAGATGTTTTCATCCAAATTTACCGTTGCCAACCTGTTCTCTGGAGAGCTTTGGTCTTCAAGTATGTGATAGACGACACAACAGAGTAGGTGCAGTCTAACAAAGTAAGACTTACTTACTTATAAGTTTAGCAGATTGAGTTCGGTTGAACTACAACCAGTACCCTATGGCTACCACTTGGAGGTAAAATAAGCATAATTAATGTATAGGAAAAGTTACAACACTGGGCATCGCCAGGTTGACGCCAATCAGTGCCTACCAGATTCCTACAACATCTAGTCACCATGTCGTAAAATAGGAGACTAGAAATGAAAAGAGGTACGGAAAAACAAATAGCTGGAAAGGAGGAGTCGTAAAAGGATGACTGTTTCCCCAAAAGGAGGACGGTTAGGAACCCTTTTTTGCCTTTTCTATTCTTTGAGGAGCTCTGCAAGCGCTGAGGCTTAAACACACAAATCCTTCAATCACACTATATCATCTTCGTCGAGCGGGCAATGTAGTGGCTAGTTGTTTTCGTATGCAAAAAGCCTTGATCTTCTTCTTTTCTCTCAACCAAAAAACCTTGTGATCTAGATGACTGAACTAAATGCTTTCTGAAACCCCAAGGCTTTAAAGCAGATCTATCTGAGGGTGAGACTATCTATGAACCACATAAATCCTAAAGTAAGTAAATAAGTAAAAATAAAATATAAATAAGCAGGACACCCTTCTTTTCGGTTATTAAATCAATTGTCCGCTACAAGCGTCGGTAAATTATTTGAATAAATTCTAACTGTTACTGTTAACTTTAAACAAATTCTTTTGCCTTTAGAGCTTAACTCTAAATGTTGGGAACGTCTTGAAAGCAAAGAACAGCACTGTAGGATTAGCCAGTTGAAGAAAGACATCAGCACCAAATATTCCAAACAACAGTCAAATGTCAATTCAAAGACAAAAACCTCTAGCCTCCACAAAATGTCTTCGTTAAAAATCGTCAAACTTCCCACCAATCCTTACGGGTACAACCGATTCAAACACATCTCGATATTACCGCTGCATGCTGCACTGCAATTATCTACAAACACCGCTACAGTTGTACACACAAACGTACCTAAAAAGCCACAAATAAATTACACAAAATCTCGAACCTCTACAGCCACAAGCAAAAGCCACACACACTCCCAAATGCAAATGCAAAAGAAAGACTACTCACGTCAAATGTATCTACTAAATATATTTATTTCAAATGGAAGTACAAGATATGTACCTACATAAAGGTATAGGTTCTCTAGAGTATCTAGGACAGTTATCGAATAGAAAAAGGGAAATCAATAAGATACGAGGATAAACTCCAAAACTTCAAAAAACGTGAAAACTCCAAAACTCTCTAAACGTCAAAACTTCAAAACTCCACGTGTGTGTATACGATAGATGCCTAAATTTGAATAGTCTACTGGGTCAGGAGAGCGAACGCGGTTCGCCTCGAGGATTGTGTCCGAAATTCATCTAGGGGATTAGTTGTCGCGGAACGCGCTGGTCACCTCGGTGCTGGGGAAGATGGCGAAGTCGGTGGCAGCCGCACGGTGTGGGTTGCGCTGGAAGTACTCGCCGATGATGTCCTTGGCCAGCAGTTCCGTCTTGGTCTTGAGGTGTGCCTTCTTACGGTCTACGAGATATGATAGAATCCAGTCGTGCTTCAGCGTTAGGATGTCCCTTTCGAGGCGGCGAAGCTTCTCGTCCTTGGGCTGCGGTAGGCGAATCGGTTCAAGGTTGTGCAGGGTGCGTTTTAAGTCTTTGGCTTGCAGTTGAATCCTCTCGTTGCGCTCCTTCTTGAAGACGGACTTGAGCAGCGACAAGTCCTGCATGGAGTTTAAGTCTTCGATTGTGGCGGTGCACGCTTTGGTCTTGAGGTGTTCCTTCAGTTCGACGGTGGTCCGCTCGAGGGCGGCGATCTTGTCCTCCAGCGATGTCATGGAGTCGGCGCAGACGCGCTCACGGAGCTCGATCTGATCCTGGGTCTCTTCGATGCGCTGCTTGAGATTCTCGATGGTCATGTCGAAGTCGTGCTGGAGCCTGATCAGGTTCCGCTCGGCCATGTCCTTGCGGACCTGCATCTCGGAGAACTCGTTGAGCTTCTTCTTGGCCGTCAGCTTGAGCTGCTTCACCTCGGCCTCGCGGTACTCCAGGGCCGCGGAGAGCTTCTTGGTCTCCTCCAGCTGCTGCTTGACCTGGTTGGCCCTGATCAGGACCGGATTAGAGCGGATGCACTTCGTGTTGACGTTGTTGAGGTTGACCTGCTCGGCTTGCTGGATGTTCTGGAGGATGTGGCTCATCTCCTCGTTGATCAGGTCGATGACGAACTGGAAGTTGCTGACTGGGCTCTTGTCCTCCTCCTGGTAGATCTTCGAGCAGTTGGTGCAGAGCATCTTCCACAGCAGGTCATGCGTGATGGCCACATCTGGCGAGTCCTCGCACTTCAACGATGACATCTCCTGAACGGCCTGCCTTGAGGTGCAGTGCAGGATTTGCAGGAGCTTCCCGAACGTCTCGTTCACCACCTTCATCCCGTTGAATTGGTCCCGTGAAATCGCGTAAAACTCGTACTTGTTCTCCCGCGGGAGCTTCCGCTTGAGCGCCCTAAGGTTCGCCTTGAACTTGGCCAGGTTCTCCATGAGGAACTGCAGCAGGCAGTAGGACTCGGTGGTCTCCTGGCCGACCTCAATCAGGGTCTGGATGATCCCAGCGCTGGTCATGATCGAGTCGCATCCCCGCTCGAAGGTCTCCACTATGTCCGCGTAGAGCTGGTGCTCGTTGATCAGATCGTTCGCGTCCAGGTGGATGATGGTCGAGTACATCACGCTGAAGAAGTTCGCGCACCGCTCGATGTCCTCCGTGGAGGAGTTCTCGTCCAGCTGGCCCGACTTGAGCAGCTCGATGATGTTGTCGATATGTTTTTCGTTGTTCAGCATCTCGCCCTTGTAAATGGCGGCACGCAGGAGCGTCTCGTGCTCGCAGTTGTTCAAGCCGTAGATCATTTGGTGGAGGATCATCTGGAGACTGCTCACGTGGTAGAGGCAGCGCGACCTGAAAGCGAACCTGTGAATGGAGAAGCCCTCGAAGATGGAGTCCTTGTCGAAGTCCACCGTGGAGGGGAACTTCTCCCGGATCTCGTTCTGGATGATGTCGGCTTTGAAAACCAGGCGCGACAGCAGCAGCAGCACCTGGATGGCGTCGAAATCTCCTCCGCGTATCTTGAAGTCTTCTGGCAGGAAGCTGAGCAGCAGGTCGGCAAGGTCCTTGCTCTCGCGCAGCTGCATCTGGGTGAGCTGGACGTCTATGGCCCGGCTGTAGGCCTTGGACTCGGTGAAGAGCTTGTTGAAGTCAATCTTTGGCTCGTTCTCCAGAGGAATGACGACGAAGTCGTCGGCTGCGGCTTCAAGATCGTTCTCCCGCGCCGTCAGCTGGTCGTTGAGGATCTTCACCAACTCCCGGAACTTCATGATGGTCACGTCGCGGTCGTAGATGGTCTCGAGGGCGGCGTCCTTCTCTCGGAGCAGCGCCTTGTTACTCGCGTTCAGCATGTCGAGCTCCTCTCGCAGGTCCATCTCCAGTTCGTGGTTGCTCTCGATGATCTGCTCGTGAATCTCCTCCAGCGCTTCCAACTCGGCGACCTCCTCCTCCATCAGTTTGACTCGTTCCTCCAGCTCGAGCTTGCTCTCGGTCAGGGACTCCACCATCGACTCAGCACCCAGGGCGGCGTCGACTTGCTCGTGCAGGTCGATTATCTGGAACTCCATGGCGTCGATGCGCATCGAAAGCTTCACCTTGATCTTCTGCAGCTCGGAGATCTCCGACGCCTTGGTCTCCAGCTCCTTGTTCACCTTCTGCAGCTCCTGCTTGTCGTGCGCGATGACGTCTCGAAGACGGATGACGGTCTCTCTCAGCCGGTGGTTGTGCTGCTGCAGCTTCTTCAACTCGGCGGCTGACGGCATCACGACGTCCGTAGACGGTGCCTGGCTCTCAACAGTTTCGTTTTTCAGGATCTCCACGTCCAAGGTGAGCTCCTCAATGCGCTCCATCGCCATGTCCAGCTCCATCTGCAGAGTGTCGGCCTTCTCCTCGGCCATCTCCTTGTCCAGCGTCAGGAGCTCCACGTTCTCCGAGAGCTCGGTGAACTCCTGGATGCACCTACTCTTCGCCTCCGCGGTTTCGCGAGCTTCCTGCCGCACGCGCTGCAGCTCCCTCTGCAAGCTGGCGTGCGACTCCATGATCTTCACCTTGAACTCCAGCAGCTGCTCGCACTGAATCTTCATCTTGTCGCACTCTATCATCCTCCGCTTGTCGTCCTGCCTCTGCCGCTTTATCATCTCCAGCTCCTGGGAGAGGTCCCGCACCTGCACCTTCAAGTCGTCCACCACCTTCTGCTCGTCGTTGTTGATCATCGTGAACGATGGCGACCGCATCGGCTGTCCGGGCGTGAACTGCGGCCGGAGAATCTCCAGAAAACCCGTCTCCACGAAGCCAAACGACTCCGACGGACTGACGGTGGTCTTGCTACGAAGATGCTCCGAGTTCGTCGGCGAACTCAACAGACTCTGGCTGCTGGAAGAGAGAAAACTTTTAGTACGATTTAGCTTTGTGGTCTTAGGCGCTACGGGAACATGCGGCATGTCGCTGGGCGGAGGCGCCGCCACCTCGGCGATAGGAATCAACTGGCTGGGTCGCACGAACACCCCGTGATTGTCGGCGCACTTGAAGTAGCAGTATCCCTTGATGGTGCCGTTGTTCTTCCCCTTCGGCTCGTCCAGTATAACGCCCACCCATTTGCCGGCCGCAAAATTCGTCACCCCGATGTACGCCACACGTCCCCTCGTGTTCCGTCCCAGGATCTGCACGGTCTGGCCCACTTTCAGAGCCCTGTCTGTGGACAGCGTGGACATTTTTCACCGAGTCTCCGCCACCCACTTGCGCTGCGAAAAAAACAATAAACCAACAGCCAAGCAGCCAAGCAGCCCACCACGCACTTTCACTGTGAACCTTGCAGTCTCACTTTCTGGCGAAAATATTTTCCAAATTCAAGCAATTTTCGGGCGAAACTTTGAAAACAAAAAAACTTCTATTCAGCAGCAAAAAGCCGAAATGCCAAGTCGCAAAATCAAATATGGCGGCGCTGTTGTGCAACTACCAAAAACGTATACACCCGGTCTATGGCTGTATATGTACGTGCCGCCATCAAGCCCATCCAATCAGCCCCACCAACCACGCAAAGCACTAATCAAACTCAATGAACACGACAAAAAAGTCGCAAAAAATCACTTAACCATTCGAAAACCGCTGAAATCAAATGGCGGCCCGTTCCTCGGAGCCTCGTGGGTTTGACACAATTTCGAAATTTAATTACCTACCTCCTTGGGGATCCCGCAACAGACTTTCACTCTCGTCCTCTGCATCCGATGGGCACGGCGAACGCAATTAATTTTTTCGCAAAACTGTGGGCAGTTCAAAAACACCCGTTTTCGAGGTGCTTCCCTTCGAAATTCTTCACTTTTCGCACCACAAATTGTCAAAAAACTGTTAATTGAAGGAAACATTTTGAGGTTAAGACAAAATCTCGCGTAGATTTAAACTTTTGCTTGACAATTTTTTTTGAATGAGTCGAGGAATCAATTTTAAAATGCGCACAATCCACACTTTCCACACGTTCTCCTGGTGGACTTGCAGGCGGTGTTCGCTTTTAAACGAGGGCGCGGGGGTGGTCTTTTTTCTTTTTTTTTTTGTTGCAGACACTTTACACTTCAAGCACAGGGTGGTGGGTGGACGTTTGGACGTTTATCTCTCGCCGTGGGTAGATAAAGTTTAAAATGTAAAAAAAAAGAAAAAAATGCCGAAAAATCAAATCGAACTAAACTTGACCGAACTGAACACATCCTGCGCACGCAAACGAACGAACCGAAGGTAACCGACGAACGGTAGCTTTTCAAGTATCTCCTGGTGGAGGAATTGAAAAATTTTAGAACCGATTTTAAAGTGGTATGAATTTGAACTAAATTTTTGAACCCGAAAAAGCATCCCCGTGCGAACGATTGGTGGGATATGTGTGTGCAGCGACTACCACTCTGTGTGCAGAGTGGTGTAGGAAAACGGGTTGTTGTCAATGGACCGGTGTGTACGGATTTTTATTCAACTCACATCCACATCCTTGCGTTTTTTTTGCCTCTCGTTTCGGCGTTTTTTTTTACGCAACTCACTCGAGTTCGAATTGAATTTTGTCTCTGCAACCCTATTTTCATCCTTTGAAGCCACATACATTCATAAGCCGTACACGCCGCTACCGCTGATGCCGCTGCTGCTGCTGCTGCGTCTGCGGCTGCACATGTGATGTACCCTTTAGGGAATTTCATTTTTCAAAGGACCTTTCCCCGATTTGTTGATTTACTTTTTTTTTTTTAGAATTTTTTAGGCTCACGCACCCCTTCGTTAAAAATGGGTATGCGCCGACGTCGTTGCGCGCTGCGGCTGTATGGGACTCGGTGTAGCGTACGTAATTTTTGCGTCGTCATCACAGTAATCATCGTCATCTTCTTATAATCTCAATTCGGCACAGGATACGTTTTTTATGTCCACATGTGTGTACGGGTACACCCATGGGCGCGTGGAGTAGGGATACGCTGAGCCGATAGCGCACCTTTCGTCCGGATTTCATCCCCTTGTGTGAGTCGGTTGGATGAAGGGTTTTGAATTTCGCGCGCGTTCATTTCCCCTTTCCTTTATTTTTTATCCCATTGTTCTCGCGTGAAGGGTTTCCTTTTTTTTGCTGTCGGTGGGGTATCTCTGTGTGAGTGTGCGCGGAGACGACATAGGGGCCTTGGGAGATCGCGAAGAACCGGCATGCATCAGCTGGCGTTGTTGAGATGAATGGCTCTGATGGGCACCTTCGCGGAGGGCTATGGTTACATTCTTGCATTCCGCTGAGTCGTCTGCGGGAAAGGGTTTTGAATTCATCTCCAGTTCAGGTTCAGGGCACTCGTTGTCGAGATGTGGAGTGGCGCGAAATTTGATTATCGGATATCCGAGAGGCGGCACTGCGGAGGAAACAATGCCCTAAAGAGCGACTCAAGTTGTTGTGGCATTGTTTCAGAGGTCACGTCGTTAAGTTCACTTCGGGTTCATTAACTCGTCAAAGGAGAGAGGTGTTGTTGATTCGAGACGCTTTTGTGTTGAGTCTTTTGACATTTCACGGGAGAAAATCAGCCTTTTGACAGTTCCCAGGAGACTTTTGTTGAGACTCTTATTCAGCCCAGACTGAAGTTCAGGGTCAACAAAGACTTTCGTTCACAGTCATCTTTATATGCACAAAGTGGTCAAAAGTCGATTCCTTCATCTTGTCCATGGCAAGTCTCCACATGTTGAAGACTTTTGGGCATTTGCTGCAAATTAGGTGAATTTCAAAACTTGCTTGCCGCTTTGTTTCCCCCTGAATCCTTTACCGTTAACTGGATTGGAAGGGACATGGATCTATTAGCGCTGATTGTGGCCTTTCAGATGAGTGCTCATTCATCGGAATCCAATCAGGATTCTTGGAGATATCGACGATTTTGTGGCTTAAAAGCTTCTCTCCACTTTTTACGAACCTACTACAAATCCTGTTCGATTGCTCTCCTGTGAGAAAAAATTCGTATTTTAGCACTTCTTCACACAGCAGTTTTATCAGAAAAGGCACATTTGCCGTAAATTTGGTTATTCCATGCACATTTGACGAAAATTAGGTTTTTGATGCAAATTTTCGAAAGATGCCCTGCTGCCGCGTTGTTTCCCGCTGAATCCTTTACCGTTAGCTGAATTGTTAAGGACATGCAAGAATCTACGAGTATTAGCGCAGATTGTGGCCTTCCAAATGAGTGCTCATTTATCAAAATCCAACTAGCATTCTCGGAGATATCGACTATTTTCTGGCTTGGAAGCTCTTCTCCACTTTTTAGGAACCTACTAAAAATCCTGGTCGCCTAGTGTCCTGTGAGAAAAAATTCGTAGTTTAGCACTCCTTCACACAGCAGATGCAACGTAAAAATTTGACGCAAATTAGATTTTTCGATAATTGTAGTGAAAATGTGGTTTTTGAGACAAATTTCCAAAAGAAACACTGCTGCTCCGTTGTTTCCCGCTGAATCCTTTACCGCTGGCTGAATGGTCAAGGACATGCATGAATCTATTAGTGCCGATAGTGGGCTTTCAGACGAGTGCTTATTAATCGAAATCCAACCAGGATTCTCGGAGTTATCGATGATTTTGTGGCCTGAAAGCTTCTCTCCACTTTTTAGAGTACCTGCTGAAAATGCCGGTCGCCTGGTGTACTATGAAAAAAAATGAATATTTCGGGGCTGCAGCACACACAGTAGACATTTGATGCAATTTTTGGTTTTTTTATGCAAATTTAATGCAAAATAGGGTTTTGAAGCAACATTTCGAAAGAAACACGCTTGTTGCGGTGTTTGCTGCTGAATCATTTACCGTAGGCTGAATGCTCAAGGACTTACATGAATGTCTTAGCGCTGATTGCGGCCTTTCAGATGAGTGCTCTTTCATCAAAATCCAATCAGGATTCTCGGAGATATCGAAGATTTTGTGGCTTAAAAGCTTCTCTCCACTTTTTAGGGTACCTTCTGCAAATGCTGGTCGCCCGGTATCCTGCAACAGATATGTAAAAGGTACATTTGACGCAAATTAGGTTATTTGAGGCAAACTAGGTTTTTGATGCAAATTTCTGAAAGTTGCTCTCCTGAAAAGTTTTTTCATGCTAGCGCTAATTGAGGCCTTTCAGGTGAGTGCCCATTCGTCGGAATCTATTCAGAATTCTCGGAGATATCGATAATTGTGTGGCTTGAACGCTTCTCTCCACTTCTGAAAAGGCTGTTCGCCTGGTGTTTTGAAAGAAAAAATTATGATTGGGGGTTGCACTCACAGCAGTTGCATCGAAAAAGTCATATTTGATGCAAATGAGGTTTTTTGAGGAAAATTTGACGCAAATTTTGTTTTTGAAGCAAATTTCCGAAAGATACACTCCTGCCGCGTTGTATTCCGCTGTATCCCTTATCGTGAGCTGAATTCTCAAGGACATCCACGTATCTTCTAGGGCGGGTTGTGACCTTTCAGATGACTGCTCATTCATCAAAATCCATTCAGGATTCTCGGAGATATCGATGATTCTGTGGCTTGAAAGCTTCTCTCCACTTTTTAGGGGACCTTCTAAAAATGCTGGCTGCCTTGTGTTTTACGGGGAAAAAATGTTCATTCCATTTCATTGCTCCCTTTTCTGTCCAAGCGCATGTTTACAGGGTTCAATGTACTCATTTGTGTGATTTGCAAAACAAAGGACAAAGGACCTCTCCCAGTTCAAGGACTACTCATCGAGGCAACCGCTGAAACAAAAATCCCAAAAAATCGCAGTGGTGAATACAGAAGAGGAATGTCCTTAATTAGGTACCTTAAAGGTCTTGGAAGGATTTTTAGAAGCTTCCGGCATCAGTTCATCACAACGATCGACAAGGAGTCACATCTTGAGTTCCAGCATCCTTTCACCCCTCTCTCCAACTGTTTCAAAAGCAGATCCAAAAACCGATTGAAAACACATTCAAACGCACAGCCAATTTTTATATAATGCTTGAGGAGTCCCCAGACAATGGGACGGCATTCCCCTCGCACACAAAAACACCAGAGAATCAATGCCATTAATATAGGGGTCACCGGTCGATCGGATGGCGCATTCAACTGAATCACAAAAGCGTGAGTAATTGGAGGAGAGCGCTGCAAACATTTCGATTGCGCCCTTTTGCGCAAAAAACGAAGAGTTTTCCCTCAATTTTTTTGTCATTTTTGTGAGTTTTTTTCTTTCCCAACAGACAGGACAAATTTGTCGCACATCCTGTACCCCATCGCTGCGCAGTGTTTTGCCTTTGATTTCGTGACTCAGTGGGTTTTATTGTGGAGGTTTTTTGAATTATGACAGTTTGATTGGAGGTTGGTGCAGGGGGAGAGTGTGCAGCAGTGGAGATCTCAAGCTTTCCACGGACGGAAGATCCACACACACACACTCAGTTGAGATCATTTCTCATGAGACAAGGTTGAGTGTGAGGTTTTTTTAGCGTCTGGCTCGGGTTAAAAAACCTTTCGGCGGTTACCTGAGTTGCACCCTTGCGAGATTTTTCTTTTTTTTTGTTGACAGAGCGCATCTGGAAGATGCACGTAAGATCAAATTCATTAGGGAATCGGGGATGAATGAAATTGGGAAGCAGACAGTTCCCATGGATTTAGCTTTCTGTTTGAGGCATAGGGGCATGAATTCAACCGTTACGGCCGTCGAAGACGGTGTGAGGAGGCATCCTTTGATTGGTGACTGCATGGTGTTGTTGCTTTCTTGCCTTTTGTTGGGACTTGAGTGTGATAGGATCAGGAAAATGCATGACGGTCGTGGAGGACGTAGGAAAACCTGATCGGATCATGTGGCGATCACGAGTTTTTTGTTGGCTGTGGGCAAGGAATCTCTCTTCTCATAGAATCTCCACCAGAAGTTGTTGAATTTGATTCCATTTTCATTCATGGCTTGACCACCGCCAGGATGCTGTTAAATTTTGTCTCGCCTTCACTCATCTTTTGACCACCACCAGGATGCTGCTAAATTTCGTCTCACCTTTCGTCACGTTGGACTAGTTCGCTTAAGTCTCTGCCTCTGAATCCGTCGCATTCGTTACCCTCCTTTCGGTGTCTGCTCACATCAACCACCGTTCCAGCAAATCCAGGAATCCAGGTCTCCCTAAACTCAAATAACTGAGCTCCGTCTTGAAAAAATTGCTTCAAAAGAAGGAAATGTCTCAAACTCAACCGCCATCCACTGTTCATCAAAAATTAACGACAAAAATTCCCTCGTTCACTCTCAGTTGATATCCCTGCCCTCTGGTGTCTGTCACCACTAAAAATTCCCTCCATCACATAATTCCTCCACCAAAACCACACAAAAGCACTCATTCCCGGTTCGCATCTCCACTTAACTCAGTCACTTTTTCCCTTCCCCATTTTCCAACCACAATGGCGGGTGTGTTTGTTAAATTGCTGTCTTCCCCTTGTTTTGTTAAAAATTTCCCAAACAAGTGGTTGAAATGAAAGCAAAATGCCGGAATAAAAAGGACAACCCCCACTCGGGAAAAAGGGACGAAATATGAACTCCTTGTTGCAGCCCACCAGACGTCCTCCAAAACATTTCTAGTCTGAAATTGAATAGCGAGTTGTTGACACGCATCGCGACGTCGTGTGTCGTCCTGTCAGCCTAGATTTCATCATTTCTCTTCATTTCGTCGTTTTTTCGCTTTCGGTTTTTCAGTTCCGGTGACATTCAGCACGTGTGTCACTTCTACGGGTTGCCGGAGACTCGCACAACGAACACCATATCGTACATATCGCCCAGCATTCGGCCGTGAAGTGAAGTGACATTGAACACAGCCACTCACAGTCGGGTCTCCATCGAGTGCCACTTGAAGGTTGAACGCGTAAACATTGTGTCCTTATTATGCAAAAAAAAAGTCTGATGTCCTCTCGCGACAGCCTGTGAGTGCTTAACTCGACGACAATCAAGTGATTTTTGGGGTGAAATCCTTCGCAAGTGAACCTTGTTCTCAGTGAGTATTTATTTGGCTTTTCATTTCTGTGTTGCCATGTAGGACTGACGGGGGGGTGGGGGAAGAATGTCCTGTTCACACGAATGACTAATACCCGCGGATATCAATAATTCACCTGAGTGTTCCCTCGCCAGGAGTTATTTTCGAACTCGCGGCGGACTGGCTTGCGTTCATTAATGACGACTCAAGGTCACCGAGTGAATGTCCTTAATTGTATGGATATCCCCTCATTTGGATGCGTGTGTAGGCGGTTGATTGTGTGTGTGTGTGGATGGAGTGACATCTGGAATGTGAAATTTGTGGTGTCAGTGAAGAGGAGAGTTAGTGTATTTGGGTTTCAGTGGCAGTCGTGGCCGAGCGGTTAAGGCGTCTGACTAGAAATCAGATTCCCTCTGGGAGCGTAGGTTCGAATCCTACCGACTGCGGAGAGTGAACATTTTTTTTCTTTTTTTTTTGTCAGTGCTTCACAGGGGATTGGTCAGAGCCGAGGGACATGGTTCAGCGGGTTCTAATTTAAATTTTTTTTGATTGTTGAGGTGGGACTGTGAATGGTTTCACGGACCAGTTCACTGACACGCCTAGTGGCTTCGTAAGTGATGAGGATATGAGTTCTTTTCCGGGATCGTCATTCGAATGAAAGGGCTACTATCCTTACTGGAAATATAAAAGTGAGGACGTCATTGGGATGGACACTCGTTGAAAGTAAGACATAAATGACGCGTTTTTGAACGCTGAACACACTTTCGGAACGTTTGTGGAAAACCCTTCCACTTGGTCAAATAGACGAGACGAGAAAGTTCGTCTAGGTTAGACCACACTCTTCTGAGTCAGACGAGAAGGTTAGACTGGATTCCCCTGAGTCAGGAACCAATTTAAGTAAATTTCGATGGTGTTCCTTGTCCCAATTGGCTTCAAGACGACCAGGAGGTCATGCGGATCTCCACTCCTAGCAGAGATTTCACTTTTGGGTGCTTAGACTTCAAAGAAGCGCCATGTCCTTCAAAAGCCTTTTAGTTCTTACTCACTTACTTATCAGACCAATGACCCATGGAGGGTCTAAGTCTGAGCTAATGCCGCCTTCCGTCCTTGACGGTCTCGGTCGTGCTGCTTCTGGTCATCATGACTCAGTTGTCTTCTGTCATCTGTGTTCCATCTGCGCATCACTTGGTCTTTGTCCTGGAGGTTCGGTCTTTCACTCCTTTTCAAGCCAAGAGGCCCAGATTCGAAGCTCTTAGCTAGAGACGACGGGTATCTGGAGATGGGTGTTTGTAGACGGGTGTCTCGAAACGGATGTCTCGAAACAGGTGTCTGAAGATGGCTGTCTGGAGACGTCTGTCTGGCGACGCCTGTCCGGAGACGCCTGTCTGAAGACGGGTGTCTGAAGACGGGTGTCCGAAGACGGGCGTCTGAAGACGGGCGTCTGAAGACGGGCGTCTGAAGACGGGTGTCCGAAGACGGGCGTCTGAAGACGGGTGTCCGAAGACGGGTGTCCGAAGACGGGCGTCTGAAGACGGGTGTCCGAAGACGGGCATCTGAAGACGGGTGTCCGAAGACGGGCATCTGAAGACGGGTGTCCGAAGACGGGTGTCTGAAGACGGGTGTCCGAAGACGGGTGTCCGAAGACGGGCGTCTGAAGACGGGTGTCCGAAGACGGGTGTCCGAAGACGGGCGTCTGAAGACGGGTGTCCGAAGACGGGTGTCCGAAGACGGGCGTCTGAAGACGGGTGTCCGAAGACGGGCGTCTGAAGACGGGTGTCCGAAGACGGGCGTCTGAAGACGGGTGTCCGAAGACGGGCGTCTGAAGACGGGTGTCCGAAGACGGGCGTCTGAAGACGGGTGTCCGAAGACGGGCGTCTGAAGACGGGCATCTGAAGACGGGTGTCCGAAGACGGGCGTCTGAAGACGGGTGTCCGAAGACGGGCGTCTGAAGACGGGCATCTGAAGACGGGCGTCTGAAGACGGGTGTCCGAAGACGGGCGTCTGAAGACGGGTGTCCGAAGACGGGCGTCTGAAGACGGGCGTCTGAAGACGGGCGTCTGAAGACGGGTGTCCGAAGACGGGTGTCTGAAGACGGGTGTCCGAAGACGGGTGTCCGAAGACGGGCGTCTGAAGACGGGTGTCCGAAGACGGGTGTCCGAAGACGGGCGTCTGAAGACGGGTGTCCGAAGACGGGTGTCCGAAGACGGGCGTCTGAAGACGGGTGTCCGAAGACGGGCGTCTGAAGACGGGTGTCCGAAGACGGGCGTCTGAAGACGGGTGTCCGAAGACGGGCGTCTGAAGACGGGTGTCCGAAGACGGGCGTCTGAAGACGGGTGTCCGAAGACGGGCGTCTGAAGACGGGCATCTGAAGACGGGTGTCCGAAGACGGGCGTCTGAAGACGGGCATCTGAAGACGGGCGTCTGAAGACGGGTGTCCGAAGACGGGCGTCTGAAGACGGGTGTCCGAAGACGGGCGTCTGAAGACGGGCGTCTGAAGACGGGTGTCCGAAGACGGGCGTCCGAAGACGGGCGTCTCGTTGAAAGCAAGACATAAATGACGCGTTTTTGAACGCTGAACACACTTTCGGAACGTTTGTGGAAAACCCTTCCACTTGGTCAAATAGACGAGACGAGAAAGTTCGTCTAGGTTAGACCACACTCTTCTGAGTCAGACGAGAAGGTTAGACTAGATTCCCCTGAGTCAGGAACCAATTTAAGTAAATTTCGATGGTGTTCCTTGTCCCAATTGGCTTCAAGACGACCAGGAGGTCATGCGGATCTCCACTCCTAGCAGAGATTTCACTTTTGGGTGCTTAGACTTCAAAGAAGCGCCATGTCCTTCAAAAGCCTTTTAGTTCTTACTCACTTACTTATCAGACCAATGACCCATGGAGGGTCTAAGTCTGAGCTAATGCCGCCTTCCGTCCTTGACGGTCTCGGTCGTGCTGCTTCTGGTCATCATGACTCAGTTGTCTTCTGTCATCTGTGTTCCATCTGCGCATCACTTGGTCTTTGTCCTGGAGGTTCGGTCTTTCACTCCTTTTCAAGCCAAGAGGCCCAGATTCGAAGCTCTTAGCTAGAGACGACGGGTATCTGGAGATGGGTGTTTGTAGACGGGTGTCTCGAAACGGATGTCTCGAAACAGGTGTCTGAAGATGGCTGTCTGGAGACGTCTGTCTGGCGACGCCTGTCCGGAGACGCCTGTCTGAAGACGGGTGTCTGAAGACGGGTGTCCGAAGACGGGCGTCTGAAGACGGGCGTCTGAAGACGGGCGTCTGAAGACGGGTGTCCGAAGACGGGCGTCTGAAGACGGGTGTCCGAAGACGGGTGTCCGAAGACGGGCGTCTGAAGACGGGTGTCCGAAGACGGGCATCTGAAGACGGGTGTCCGAAGACGGGCATCTGAAGACGGGTGTCCGAAGACGGGTGTCTGAAGACGGGTGTCCGAAGACGGGTGTCCGAAGACGGGCGTCTGAAGACGGGTGTCCGAAGACGGGTGTCCGAAGACGGGCGTCTGAAGACGGGTGTCCGAAGACGGGCGTCTGAAGACGGGTGTCCGAAGACGGGCGTCTGAAGACGGGTGTCCGAAGACGGGCGTCTGAAGACGGGTGTCCGAAGACGGGCGTCTGAAGACGGGTGTCCGAAGACGGGCGTCTGAAGACGGGCATCTGAAGACGGGTGTCCGAAGACGGGCGTCTGAAGACGGGCATCTGAAGACGGGCGTCTGAAGACGGGTGTCCGAAGACGGGCGTCTGAAGACGGGCGTCTGAAGACGGGTGTCCGAAGACGGGCGTCTGAAGACGGGCGTCTGAAGACGGGCGTCTGAAGACGGGCGTCTGAAGACGGGTGTCCGAAGACGGGCGTCCGAAGACGGGCGTCTCGTTGAAAGCAAGACATAAATGACGCGTTTTTGAACGCTGAACACACTTTCGGAACGTTTGTGGAAAACCCTTCCACTTGGTCAAATAGACGAGACGAGAAAGTTCGTCTAGGTGAGACCACACTCTTCTGAGTCAGACGAGAAGGTTAGACTAGATTCCCCTGAGTCAGGAACCAATTTAAGTAAATTTCGATGGTGTTCCTTGTCCCAATTGGCTTCAAGACGACCAGGAGGTCATGCGGATCTCCACTCCTAGCAGAGATTTCACTTTTGGGTGCTTAGACTTCAAAGAAGCGCCATGTCCTTCAAAAGCCTTTTAGTTCTTACTCACTTACTTATCAGACCAATGACCCATGGAGGGTCTAAGTCTGAGCTAATGCCGCCTTCCGTCCTTGACGGTCTCGGTCGTGCTGCTTCTGGTCATCATGACTCAGTTGTCTTCTGTCATCTGTGTTCCATCTGCGCATCACTTGGTCTTTGTCCTGGAGGTTCGGTCTTTCACTCCTTTTCAAGCCAAGAGGCCCAGATTCGAAGCTCTTAGCTAGAGACGACGGGTATCTGGAGATGGGTGTTTGTAGACGGGTGTCTCGAAACGGATGTCTCGAAACAGGTGTCTGAAGATGGCTGTCTGGAGACGTCTGTCTGGCGACGCCTGTCCGGAGACGCCTGTCTGAAGACGGGTGTCTGAAGACGGGTGTCCGAAGACGGGCGTCTGAAGACGGGCGTCTGAAGACGGGTGTCCGAAGACGGGCGTCTGAAGACGGGTGTCCGAAGACGGGTGTCCGAAGACGGGCGTCTGAAGACGGGTGTCCGAAGACGGGCATCTGAAGACGGGTGTCCGAAGACGGGCATCTGAAGACGGGTGTCCGAAGACGGGTGTCCGAAGACGGGCGTCTGAATACGGGCGTCTGAAGACGGGTGTCTGAAGACGGGCGTCTGAAGACGGGTGTCCGAAGACGGGCGTCTGAAGACGGGTGTCCGAAGACGGGCGTCTGAAGACGGGCATCTGAAGACGGGTGTCTGAAGACGGGTGTCCGAAGACGGGTGTCCGAAGACGGGCGTCTGAAGACGGGTGTCCGAAGACGGGCGTCTGAAGACGGGTTTCTGAAGACGGGCGTCCGGAGACGGGTTTCTGAAGACGGGCGTCCGGAGACGGGTTTCTGAAGACGGGCGTCCGGAGACGGGTTTCTGAAGACGGGCGTCCGGAGACGGGTTTCTGAAGACGGGCGTCCGGAGACGGGTTTCTGAAGACGGGCGTCCGGAGACGGGTGTCCGAAGACGGGCGTCTGGAGACGGCTGTCTGAAGACGGGTGTCTGAAGACGGCTGTCTGGAGGCGGGTGTCTGGAGATGGGTGCCTGAAGACGGACGTGTCTTTACAATCACCTAACCTTGCTGTTCAGTTCCTGAGACTCCTCGCGGGATAAAAATGTCTGCACGCATATCTTGTAGGGTTCTCTGCGAGTCATTTCAACTCTCTCCACATCCTTGCAAGTATTTGGACTTTTCCTCAACTGGTCGTATAGCTTCTTTGAGCCTTAATCTGTGGCACAGATCTGTGGCAAGAAGGTAAAAAGTGTTGAAGTGACTCGCAGAAAATCGAACAAGATTTGCGTGCCGCCCTATCGTCCTTTATCCGGAGATGTCAACTGGCACCTCTTCTGTCTCTCTCTTTCTTGTCTGGTCAGTTACCTCTATAGGGGTAATTTCCAAAATCAAATTCTGAACTCCCCGTCACATCGTATGCCTCCTTTACTCCAATTCTCCACTTTCTGTGAGAAGTAAGAACCAGTGAACCAACACCAAGGAAGACCAAAAACCCTCTAAAGAATCACGTGAAATTCACGCTCCAATCTTCACCTTTTCACTCAAATTCCTCAAGAATCCACGCCACAAAAACCCAAAACCCGATATGTGATTGAAATCCCATGACACTGCCGCACGAAGTCTTCAGGTCCATTCGGGAATGTCTCGAAAAATCGACGAAAATCGACAAAAAAAACTTTCCACTCGCCTGGCGTTAGCATCTAATGACTGTGCTTGACAAACGTGCTAAACAAAATCATGCTAACCAATCCGCAGACTGAGGCGGCTGCGTCTGAAGGCGATAATTGATTTGAAGAGCGTAGCTAAAGCACGTTATTAAAAGTACGCCAGCCCCGAGACTCCGTCAATTGATGGAAATCAATTTGCAATGCTAACATCCTTTATTGCCGTCTAATTGGAAAGGCACATAGACTCTTTTTTCGGTCTTTGAGGGGCGAACTACGAACTACCATAGCTACTGCGGAGTTAGCTTTCTGTGCGACTTGAGTGGACTCTGTGCAAATGCAGGTCTTTAAGTTTTTGGGGTTTGTTGGTTTTTGAAATTCACACGCGAAAGTGTTTGGTGGCCACACGAGCAGATCTCTGATGGTGCCAACCTGTGGACGCTATTTATAGCAGCAAGGGGGGAATTTCGAATGTATTTTGGTTTGCGAAAGTCCTTGAATCCCATGGTCGGTGGATCAGTCAGACGATTTCAGTCATTTCAAGAGGGAAACCAGGGTCACGCCGTCTTCAAATGCCATCAAATTCTGCGTGCGTCCTTGCGATGCAACGTGCTCTGTGTCCTCTCGCTTGTTGCACAATCATTTCATCGCCAGTTTTCGATAATTTTCAAATGCCACCACGCTGACGTGGTTCGGGCGTCATAGCTTCGGTTTTAAATAGAAAAACTCTTTTGTCTCGCAGTTGGTGTCCACCACCCACTTCGAGTGGATTTTTTTTGGCTGCCGAACGTGTTTACCTCCTCTCGTCTGGATGCTGCGAGTGTGCGTCTCCTGTTTGCTTGTCGAATGTGTGATGACGGCTGCGAGACACTTGACCAAACACGCACACACAGCGCGCCGTCTCGAATGCTCCCAACCACTCCTCCTCCAAACATAGCCAGCGCACAAGACAGTAGCTGAAGGTGGGTACGAGTGCTCTTCAAACAGCGGTCTAGCCAACGTTCGACTATGCTGAGCAGCTTGTTTCGTTTTATTACGAAATAAACACACAAATCTGACGGATTCAGCTTTTGTTTTTTATTTGCTCGTGGATTATCTGCGGAGTATCTTAATTGGATGACAGCCGGCTTTACGAATTGCTTGGATTGTTGTTTATCTTGGATTGTCTTTCTGTCGTCGTAAAGTAGCTTCTGGTCATATATCAGCGAGCTGGTGGCATTGCATGACGAGCATTTACTCACGTGCGCACAATCAGAAAACATGCATATAAGTCAGGGGCACCTCTGGTTTGGAAACTGTAGCTTATGAAAGTCCACGTCGAAAAAAGTGGAGTTAATTTCCACCTCGCATGGGAACCAAGTCCACCTCGCAAAATGTGGAGTTAATTCCCACCTCGTGTGGGAACCAAGTCCACCTCGCAAAATGTGGAGTTTATTCCCACCTCACATGGGAACCAAGTCAACCTCGCAAAATGTGGTGCTAATTCCCACCTCGCATGGGAACCAAGTCCACCTCGCAAAATGTGGAGTTAATTCCCACTTTGCATGGAAATTAAGGCCACCTCGGAGAAAGTGGAGTAAGTTCCCACTTTGCATTGTTGTAGAGGCCTCAATCCTCAACTTTCACAAACCACAGTTTTCAAACCTGATCTAGCCATGACGTTCTTTCTTTTCTCTCGTAGCTAGGCGTCCTATTAATTTGTCTCCTAGTGTACCAACAGCTTCCAATGCCACACAAAGGTCATGTGTTTCTTCTCCAAACCAGATTTTGATGAATTTAACGTGCGCTTGCCTTTGGACCCTTGTTCTAGTCAGTCGATGATAAATTCATTCAAATGCTTTTGCGGACATAAAAAATTGCAACATAAAACTAAGTTTACGGGACTAATTGGTGTGCTTTTTCCTCCAGAGAGGCCAGAGAGGTATAGAGCTGAAATAAAAATCGTAGTAATGGCCACAACATTCGATTGATTGGAGAGATAAATTCACGCCAAGAATGCTTGCAAATGGTCGCGGGCAGTTCGAATAAGACGCAATTTGGTAGTCAAATTTTTGAAGCAGTTTTTGGGGGGAGTTTCGTCGTACGTTGAGAAGCAAAGCCCTGGTCCACTTCGGACTGTAGCGCGGACATTATTATAGCCGTACGCATATTTGCTGAAGGAATGCAGGTCAGAATTTAGCAAAAGAGTGGCTGGCTTCTTTCACTTAAAGCGCAGTAAATTTTGCATGATTTTGCGAGACATTTGGACAGAGGCCAGCGTCGCAAAGCTAGCATCTGTTTGGAGGGGATGTGTTCGGTGATCAGACAGAAAATTCTAACATTTTTGATGGTTTCTGTTTTATGTTCCCGAAGTAATTGCAACTATTCTCGACCACATTTCAGTCAGTGTCACCAACCAGTTTTTCAAGACCGATGGCCGGCTTCAGGATGACGACGTGAATTGGCAAGAAATCACCTGATGTGACAGTGTCACATTGTCCCGAGCAAAGATGCGCCATTATCTTCCCAAAGCACACCATCCTATCACCGTCCCCATCTCCGACTGCATTAGTGAATCGCCGCGTCTCATTTCCCTCGGAAACAGACAACTTCTGGCCATCGCTGATTCGGTGAAGTTCAATGTCACGAACTGCCTTATCGTCGATCATTACCGCGTGAAATCTTGCTTTACGACCAGACTGAACCAGTCTAACACTCGTACGTTTGACTGCAGTAAAAAACGAAACCACAATGAAATAGTGTCCAAATGACGCACTTGGCGCTGTGAGCTAGAAAACACACGCTGAACGTCATTGCCACTGCCACCGTCGGTAATTTCACAAATCAAAAATCAGATTCATCTCTGGATTTCAACTGCGAACCTGTTGTTCTCATCATCGCCCTCCTCATCGCAGTGTTATCTGTGCTGACTTTGGACGTAACAACCACGTTAACGACGTCAAGCCACAACACGCCCCTCTTCATGCACGAGGTTACGAGTCATCCACCTTATCTCTGACTAACCCTGCCTGGTTATTGATTCAAAATTAGATCACGCTTACGTAACGCATCCAAACAAACAAGCGCACGAATCGTATCTGGATGCGAAGATACTTCCTCCCCATCCAAGTGTCAACTATTCCAAAGTTCAGTAATTTAGCCTTGACTTTGGTCGAAAGGGGAGCCGCCACCATATTCCGCGTTTGTGTGCGGCTTTTGTGTAAATTCCGAGGGCAGGAACTGTGCCGAAATTACGAATTCCACTCGACTTCACACCAAAAAAAGTATCTCTTGCGTCATTTGAGGGGGAAACATCACGTGTTGGTGGGCCTGAAATTACGTATTCGTTAGATACACCAACCTGCTATCATATGCTCGCACACACACACGCGCGTACGCACAGAACACCGTTAGACGTGAGTTATAATTTTAGACCGGACTGAATGGAAAAAACAATCGCGCGGTGTACTTAACACACGTATCTGCAGAATTCTATTTCTTTCAATGTCACTAAGGTGTATCCGTGACGCGTGCTTGTGTGCGTGAGGGTATTTCGAGACAATCCAAATTCAAAAAATCTCCTTACGTAACGACCTTGTGGGCCTGGGTACGCGGTCACAAAAGAAAAAATATCGCAAATTATTGATAACAGATAATCACGGGGATGATAGGAGATGGGGGCTGACTGGCTTTTTGCGCATTTCTGCGCTGATTGCACGAATCTAAGGCCATCGCGGAGGGGATCATGATTGAATTCGGGTGTCATGTGTGAAGCACTTGACTCAACGATGATGGCGACAATTAATTGCTGTTTTGACACCACTCGGCGAGTGTTTTGCTGAACAAGCAACGAATTTGAATGGGTGCTGCTTCATCAAGTGCCTGCGTTGGTTGGTTGGGTGGCCTTTGTTGACAATTACTTCGTAATGTGACGTAAATGTGAGAACAAACTTGTGTTCCTGTTTTCATGGGCTCGCGTCGAGTGGGTTTTGATTGGATTTCGAACGCGTCTCAATGTGTTATTGAGCTGATTTATTTTGTTTTTCAACGTCGGTGGCTTGTGTTTTTCGGAGTCTTCCGTTTTCGGACATCAAGCAGCCCTTCAGACGGCTCCTGCAGCCAATGATGGACTCTTTGAACATGCCCCGTGAACTCCTTCTGTGGCCCAGCTGCGTGTTTGTTCAAGAATGAGTTTCTAGACCGCTTCCGGGATTATCAAGGTCGTTGGAAACTTTCTTTAAGTGACGCGCACAGAAATGATGCACAAATGGGCTCTTTGAACACGCCCCACGAACTAATTCAGCGGCCCAGCTGTTTGCTACTCACGAATGAGTCTCTAGATCGTATCCGGGATTGCCAAGGTTGTTTGAAGCTTTCATTGAGTGACGTGCCCAAAAAGACGCACAGATGGACTCTTTGAACACGCCCCGTGAACTCGTTGTCTGGCCCAGCTACGGGTTTGTTCAGGAATAAGTCTCTAGTCCGTTTCCGGGACTGTCAAGGTCGCTGCAAGCTTTCTTTAAGTGACGCGCACAGAAATGATGCACAGACGAACTCTTTGAACATGCCCCGCGAACGCGTTCTATAGCCCAGCTGTGGGTTTGATCAGAAATGACTCAATGACTCTCTAGACCGTTTCCGGGACTCTAAGGATCGTTGGAAACTTACTTGAGTGATGCGCACAAAAGCGACCACAGATGAAGTCTTTGAACACACCCCACGAACTCATTCAGTGTCCCAGCTGCGGATTTGTTAAGGAATCAGTCTCTATACCGTTCCCGGCACTGCCAAGGTTGTTGGAAGTTTCCTTTGAGTGATCCGCACAAAAATGACGCACATATGGTCTCTTTGAACACGCCCCGCGAAACCTTTCAGTAGCCTAGCTGCGGGTTTGTTCAGAAATGAGTCTGTAGACCGTTCTCGGGATTGCCAAGGTCTTTAGAAGCTTTCTTTGAGTGACGCGCACAAAAGCGACCACAGATGGACTCTTTGAACATGCCCAGGAAAATCATTCAATGTCCCAGCTGAGGGTTTGTTCAGAAATGAGTCTGTAGACCGCTTCGGGGACTGTCAAGGTCGTTAGAAACTTTCTTTAAGTGACGCGCACAGAAATGATGCACAGATTAACTCTTTGAACACGCCCCGCGAACTCGTTCTGTAGCCCAGCTGTGGGTTTGCTCAGAAATGACTCAATGACTCTCTAGACCGCTTCCGGGACTCCAAAGGTCGTTGGAAACTTACTTGAGTGACGCGCACAAAAGCGACCACAGATGAAGTCTTTGAACACACCCCACGAACTCATTCAGTGGCCCAGCTGCTTGTTGTTCAGAAATGAGTCTCTAGACCGCTTGCAGGATTCTCAGGGTTGTTGGAAGCTTTCTTTGAGGGACGCGCACAAAAATGACGCACAGATGGACTCTTTGAACACTCCCCGCGAAACCATTCAGTAGCCCAGCTGCGGGTTTGTTCAGGAATGAGTCTCTAGACCGTTTTCGGGATTGCCAAGGTTTTTAGAAGCTTTTTGAAAGACGCGCAAAAAAATTACAGACGAATTCTCTGAACACATCCCTCGAACTCATACAGTGGCCTAGCTGCTGGTTATTCAGGAATGAGTCTCTAAATCGCTTCCGGGACTGTCAAGGCTGTTGTAAGCTTTCTTTGAGTTACGCGCACAAAAATGACAAAAAAAATAAACTTTCTGAACGCGCCCCGCGAAACCATTCAGTGGCCCAACTGTTTGTTATTCAGAAATGAGTCTCTAGACCGTTTCCGGGATTGCCAAGATTATTGAAAACTTACTTCGAGTGTGTGCGTCACACAAAAGTGTCCTTCAAGGCAGTTCTCATATTCGAGAGGCAGAATTCTCGGTAAATTACGTTCGAATAATCGTTCGTTCGAATCGATTGAAGTTCTAAAAGCGTCTTGTTTTGTTATTTTGTTTTCAGCGAAGGAAATGTCAACAAACGCTCTCATCGTGGTCTTTTTTTAGAAACCCCAACCGTCATGAGACGCAGGAAACGTTGCCGTAATTTCCTGATCGCCTTAAATGCCTCAGAAGGCAACGCAAGAAGCCAAAGCCAGCGACTGTGATTCAATCTTCTTCGACTTTCGCCTCGACTCGGGAAGGCCATCTAAGGCAGGCACCAGATCAGGCCAATTACATCAAAACCGTTAAACGGGTTCTGTGTGTGAAAAAAATCACCACTCATAGCCTCGTTGTCACCTCTCCCCAGTCGTCATCTGTCATAATCGTGTCTCCAAATTAGACACGAGCTCCTGAACTGTTCCACGAACCCACCACCGCCGTCGTCGCGTCGCTGCACCGCAAACCTGGTGTCAAGATGTCAAGTCATTGACATCGTTTCGCTGACAGTCGTAAATCAGAGTCAGTGTATGCAAAGGAGGCGAGCTCGTTAACCGGTCGTTGTCGGGTGCCCGAAAAAGAAAGGCCCGCCGCTCGTTGCACTCGCCTCCGTTGCACTCGCCTCCGTTGCATTCTGGCTGGCGGAGAACCCTCTGAGAGACGTGGAAACTTTCACTCGAATTTTCACCAGAAATTCTCAACGAAAACCCCACCGGTGCACATGGCTTTGAATAATTCATTCGAATGCGCGAGCACTTCGATGATGACCGATACCTAAACCCCCCGGAGACGGTGAATATTCAATTTACCACGTGTTAGATACATAATTCGTTGTCAAAAGTAGACCAGTCCGCGCAGTGTGCCGTGGAACTGGTTATATAAACCGCCGAAGAGGTGACTGGCCATGGCCAACGAGAGTCGCCTCCGGGGCAACTATCGATCTCGAACTGTACTTTGATGTGGGTATCTGTGCTCGTTTCGCGTAACAAGATGTATGACATCGATTCAACTGAAGTTCAAGCACCTTCACCGTTTGCGGCGGCGGCGGCGCGGCGAATCAATTACGCCGCCGCCGCTGAGGAGATCCATCAGCGTCTCGGTGATTCGATTTCCTTTTCCCAGTCGGTCAGTGCGCACTTTCACTCGATGCAATTCCTTGTGAGAGAGTCCGCGACTGCCGCATGCATCAGGTAGACGAATGAGACTAAGCGCTCGAACCCGCAGCGGGGCAGTGGTACGTGCCGGCAGGCACGCTGGTGTCTTTTCTCTTCTTTTCCTGAGGTTATCTGGTTTCCATTTTGAGACCGATGATCGCTTGGAAACGACTGGAGTCCTCCGCAATCAATTGATTGTCTGGACGGTGATTTGCGGAGGGTGTTGCTAGGTCAACATTTCTGAGTGACAGCAGCGACGTCTCGGGAGGCGCGGCAGAATAAATTCAAATCGATTCTCGTTTTAGAATTCTGGTTTTGTGCCCCGCGATGACGTCGCGTCCGTGATGAGCTCGTGGTATCTGATTAATGGAGTGATCGATTCGAATAAATTGCGTCTGCACTTGTGTGCCGCACGCACACACAGTCGCGCAGATGGGCGACGAGTGGTGTGGTGGGTGTTGCCAGGAGTGATGGGGGTTTCTTTGGACACGTCTGCTTGTAAGCCTGACTTACGTCAGTGGCGACGGTGTTTTGTAAATAGACGGAGAGGCAAATATTTACGGTTCTATTCATTAGGCACGCGATTATGATGTGCGCGATACCCTTGTGGCGACTCTTGGCGCGTTGATAGTTAAGCTATGATGTGCGAGAGTATGTATGCCCGCCCGGTACCCGTTGGATTTTGCATTGACGTGATTTGTTTTCCCCTCCCCCGATCCATTAGTCTGTCATTAATTTGAGTTAGCTATTCTGAGAGAACTATGGCAGTATTTAGCGTTTCACACTCCAAGCGCAAGTTAAGTCACGTTGGCGTGATTCAGGCGGTAGTTTGGGGGTGGTGTTGGAATTTCTCAAGATTTCCACGTGCCTTCGTTTCGATTTCCTGGGTTTTTTCGAACGTTATCTCCATCGCCATCTTTTTTATGTGACCTTCAGGAAACACTTAGGTCCCGTAGGTCTGGGATGAGGTGAAATTTGCGTGTTGTTTGGGTGACAACTTTGCGTAGTTGTTGACAGGGGGCTACGAAAAACGACTGAAATATTTTTGAGAGACTCTTGGGGACATCACGAAAATTGCGGACGAGGTTTTGATGGAACTGACAGAATCGAGAATTGTTGGAGTAGGAATTGTACGCCAACATCGAGTCTTGACTCTTCTTCTTCTTCTTCTTCTTCTTCTTCTTCTTCTTCTTCCTCTTCTTCTTCTTCTTTTTAGGGCGCTACAGTCCGAGGTGGACCTAGGCCTCACTCAACATGCCTCTCCAGCCAGCACGATCTTTCGCCAGCTGTCTCCAGTTTCGCTCACCAAGCCGGCCGAGGTCCCCCTCGACTTGTGTGCGCCACCTTGTTCGTGGACGTCCTTTGTTGCGTTGTCCCACAGGCTCAGAGTCGAAGACTCTTCGGGTCGGAGCTAAGTTGTCCATACGCTCTACATGGCCTAGCCATCTTAAGCGTTGGATCCGTAGACGCCTGGCTAGACTCATGTCGCTGTACAGCCCATACAGTTCGTGGTTGAATCTTCTCCTCCAAATGCCATCAACGCAAACAGGACCAAAGATTGCGCGCAGAACTTTTCTCTCGAAAACACCAAGACACTGTTCATCCGCTTGGGATATTGTCCATGCCTCTGCGCCGTAAAGCAGGACTGGGATGATCAAGGTCTTATACAAAGTCAGGTCTTCCGAGAGAGGGCTCTACTACTCAATTGCCTTTTGAGCCCCAAAAAAACAGCGGTTGGCAAGAGTTACTCTGCGTTTGATCTCGGTACTGATGTTGTTTGTACTGTTTACCGCGGAACCAAGTTAGACGAAGTCCTTTACTACCTCAAAGTTATAGCTGCCTATGGTGACGTTCTGGCCAAGTCGTCGATGTTGTGCGACCTTTCTCGATGACAGCGTAGACTTGGTTTTGCCCTCATTCACCGCCAGACCCATTTTAGCCGCTTCCGTTTCAATGCCAGCAAATGCATCATTGGCGGCTCCCTGTAGTCGCCCAATCACGTCAATGTCATCCGCGAAAGCTATCAGTTGAACAGACTTTTGGAAGATCGTGCCTCTTGTGTTGGCCAGTGAGTTTTGCTCGATCTTCTCAAGAACGATGTTAAAGAAATCACATGACAGCGCGTCGCCTTGTCTAAAACCTTTTTTGACATTGAAGGTCTCGGTGAGTTCGTTACCGACCTTGATGGAGCAGCGAGAGTTCTCTATCGTCATCCTGCTCAGTCTGACGAGTTTGGAAGGAATGTTAAAACTAGACATGGCGCTGTATAGCTCGTCTCTATACACGCTGTCATATGCGGCCTTGAAATCGACAAATAGATGGTGTGTGTCGATCTGCATTTCTTGGGTCTTCTTCAGGATCTGCCGCATTGTGAAGATTTGATCGATGGTGGACTTCCCGGGCCTGAAACCACACTGATAAGGACCTATCAGTTTGTTCACGAATGGTTTCAGGCGTTCACACAAAACGGCAGAGAAGATCTTGTAGGCGATGTTAAGGAGACTTATCCCTCGATAGTTCAAAGGATCAAAGGGTTCTCCTTTCTTGTGGATCGGGCAAACAATACTGAGATTCCATTTATCGGGCATGCTTTCCTCCGACCATATCTTACAGATGAGCTGGTGCATGCGACCTACCAGATCACCTCCAGCAGTTTTAAACATTTCGGCGGGCAGACTATCTGCACCAGCAGCTTTATTAGACTTCAGTCTCGATATTGCTATCTTGACTTCGTCTAGGTCGGGGGGACGGTATTCTCTTCTATCATCGTCCGTTGAGTTGAGTGGAACATTCTGCCTGACAGCGTTTTTTGTGTCCTCATCGCCGTTCAACAGTCTGCAGAAATGATTTTTCCAAATTCTCAGCATCGACTGCGAATCTACTACTAGTTGTCCATTCTCGTCCCGGCAGGCTTCTGTCCGAACTTTATATCCATTCGATAAAAGTTTTACCCTTTGGTAAAACTTTCGGACATCATTCCTGCCATAACACCTCTCCATCTCCTCGATCGCGCTCTTCTCGTGCTCTTTCTTTTTCTTTCTGAGAAGCCGGTTCTCTTCCCTTCTTCTCTGTTCGTAGAGCTCACGAACTTCTTCTTCTTCTTCTTCTTCTTCTTAGGGCGCTACAGTCCGAGGTGGACCTGGGCCTCACTCAACATGCCTCTCCAGCCAGCACGATCTTTCGCCAGCTGTCTCCAGTTTCGCACACCAAGCCGGCAGAGGTCCCCCTCGACTTGTGTGCGCCACCTTGTTCGTGGACGTCCTCTGTTGCGTCACGAACAGCTCTCGTAGTTCGATGCAGCGTGGCCCGGTAGGCTTCTTGCTTTGCTGCATGTGCCTGCCTGCACTCGTTGTCAAACCAGGGGTTTTTCCTAGGTGGTGTTTTAAAACCCAGCACATCAGTAGCGGCTTCTCTGATGGCTCTTTGACAACGTTTCCATTCTTCGTCTATTGTTAGTGCAGGCGACGTCGAACTTTCGGAGAGTTTCAGGGAGACTCGATCGGCAAATTTCCTGGCAGTCTGGACTCAAATCGACTTATTTAAGGTCTGAAAGTAGACGACTGGATGGCGCAGTTGGTTAAGTGCCTGCCTCAAGTTAGAGGGGTCCCAGGTTCGAATCCCAGTGAAATCGAATCTGGTCCAGTAACCATTTGCCGTTGGGATCAAATTAGGAGTAGGTAGGTTGCAACCCGGCAGTACAATGCACCAGTTTTGAGTCTGAGTACTCCAGTGCAGCGTTTCAAAACCTCCGAAAAAAAACCTTTATTCAATTTTCATGCTTCAAAAGCTTTTGAGACATCAAATGTTCAAGTATTCACTCGTTTCTTAACCTTAATTCCCAATCAGTCACATGAAGATAAGATGTTTGATATGACGTCTGTCTGTTGGGGAATTGACGTGCCTGATAATTTCCTGAGTCACTGTTCACTACTTATCTCCTATCATCTCAACCAATCTCCGGACCTCATTTGGAATTTGTGCATTTAGCTTCCTTCAGCCCTTATCGTCTCACAAGTTAATTTGAGGTCACACAATTTAAGTCTCATTCCTGACCATCAAAAGTTTACATTTGATAAACAAATAAATTCCCCCTCCCCCCACTGGGACAAGCAAATACACACGTCCCTGATACCCATTTATCATCCCACCAGCATTCCAAATGTTATGGCAGATAGTTGTCAATTAATCGTGTTTGTAGACGTGATTGAGATAGCAGGCAATTGACACTGATTAGGAACCCTCTGTAAAGGGGTTTCATCAGAGCACTTCAGATTTTTTGATTTTTTTTTAAATTTCACCTCTGAGGTCTTGGAGTCTTGTTTAATTTACATGTTTGACGAAATTTGGAAGTGGAATGACGTGCCCGCATTGTTTTTGATGAAAGGGGCGTGTTCAGTCTATGTGCAGTGATTTGGAGGGCAGTCGTCCCCTCCCCCCAAGTCACCAATTGTGAGGAGTGGATCTAAACCGTGATGTACTCGTATGTTTAAATAATGTTTTAGTGGCCGTGATTGAGGGCCAAGCATTCTCTGTTCGTTGTGGACTTTTGAACAGGAGTTCAAATAAATTGTGGTCATTTTTAGCAACTTTTATTTTGAGCTGCATTTTAGCGTGCAACATTTTTGTTTGCAACATTTTTGGCTGCAACAATTAGGTGTGCATTATTTCAGGCTGCAACACTCAAGCCTGCAACATTCAAGCCGGCAACACCCAAGCCCGCAACACCCAAGCCTGCAACACTCAAGCCTGCAACACTCAAGCCGGCAACACCCAAGCCTGCAACACCCAAGCCTGCAACACTCAAGCCCGTAACACTCAAGCCTGCAACACCCAAGCCTGCAACACTCAAGCCTGCAACACTCAAGCCTGCAACACTCAAGCCTGCAACACCCAAGCCTGCAACACCCAAGCCTGCAACACCCAAGCCTGCAACACTCAAGCCCGTAACACTCAAGCCTGCAACACCCAAGCCTGCAACACTAAAGCCTCCAACACCCAAGCCTGCAACACTCAAGCATGCAACACTCAAGCCTGCAACACCTAAGCCTGCAACAACCAAGACTGCAACACTCAAGCCTGCAACACTCAAGCCTGCAACACTCAAGCCTGCAACACTCAAGCCTGCAACACTCAAGCCTGCAACACTCAAGTCTGCAATATTCAAGCCGGCAATTCTCAAGCCTGCAACATTTAATGCTGCTACCATTTTGGCAACATTTTAGGCTGCAACATTCAAACCTGCAACATTTAAGTCTGCAGCATTGAAGTCTGCAACATTTAAGTCTGCAACATTTAAGTCTGTAGCATTGAAGTCTGCAGCATTGAAGTCTGCAACATTTGTCGATGCAACATTTTGGACAGCAACTTTCAGTTTGCAACATTCAGACTACACAAATTGATGTCGAAATCGATGCGACTCAACTGGGCGTGTTTACATTTCGTCTCGAAGTCAACAACCACGAGGAGGCAATGACCGACTGGGGTCTTGTTTCCTTCACTTTTTGATAAAAAAGCCTTTTTTGGATGACCCGTCAAGCGCATTTTATCGCTTTTGAATTCGGAGACTCAGCTGCAATGCAAAATGACTCGGTTTCCACACACCAAAGCCAGCCTTACGTTCGTCGAACTGCAGCCGTCGTCCAAAACAGCTCCTTATCTCAAGATAAGATAGGCAATTTCATGTTTTGAGAAACCCACTTGATAACCTATCGCTCGCCATAAGCCCCTCGACTCTGGCAACACCGTCACCACTCACTCACTCACACACACGCCACTTCGGTCGTGTTCTCCTTTTTTGCCGGCAGAGCCAAGCAGAGTGGCCACATCAACACAACACAACCAGCTGCCGACACTCGACACACCGTGGAGCACACGAATTTCTCGAAAACCATTCACAAGCGCACGTGTGTGAGTGGGGGCGTGTGCGAGTGTGTTTGTGTTGCGGAGGGAACACGATCGAATCAACTGAATATGATCGTCGAGTCGATTCAGTTTTGCAGCTATCACCCTCGACAGTGGTTCTATGAATCGAACGTCGGCGGTTTTCTCACCACAGTGGACGTCAGCCAATCGTTTGTTCCACTAGGGATATCTATCCGTTCAGGCAGACCGAACTCCCGCACGTTCGGTTCTTCAAATTGAATAGAGGAGAAAGAAAAAAAAAAGATAAAAAATCTATAACTTTGTGAAAAGGTGTGCGTTCTCAGCGGTCAGTTAGTCGTTGGTGTTGTCGCTTGGAATCGATCGCGCGAAACCATAAATGTGGTGCATCTTTGTTTTTGTGTGAAAGTATCTTCTAGTACAGTGATCTACCAACCAAACAGTGCCTGCAGTGTGTTCAGAGAATAAGAAAAAGTGAGTTCCAATGAAAAAAATGAAAAAAAAATGTATTTCTTTTGTGCCGCTCATCCGATGAAAGATACAAAATTTCTAAATTTATAAATGCAGGGAGAGTGGCGGGGAGGGAAATTAAAATAAATTTTTTATATGAAAGCGCCGCCACAAAAACGCCTTTCTTGCGAGGAAACTCATCTTCTATTTCTGGTGCATTACCCGCCAAAATGCTTACACAGAGCGGCGGTATCTTACAAATGCCTGCGCTGGCGGATGCATTTTGAATGAATTACTTGCATTTATTCGCCTGCTTCCTCGATTTTTGTTGATATCCATGAAATTCTTTTTCATTTTTCCCCTCAATTCTTTTGTGTAAAATTTCCACTCCCTCTCTCTGGCGGTGTGAGTCCTCTCGACCGTGCCTTTTTGGGATTATACGAGTACGTGTGCATAGAACGCCACACATGTGACTTCATGGATAATTTTGCCCGGAAATACCCCGAAGAACATCTATCTTTTGTGTTTTTTTTTTTTTTTTTTGGGTTTAAAAATATACTCTTCTATCTGTTCGCTGTGGCAGCTGACCTTGTACATATTTCCAATTTCACAGCCGAGTATCTTATCGCGAAAGTTATTCGAATCGGGCACGTCTGTACCTCGGGCCCGCAGCGAGAACTCGGTTCTAAGTGATTCTGATTGATTGAGAGCGTAATTAGTTAACTGGCCTGGTTCGCTGTTTTGACACGGTTTATCTTTTTCGATTTTGGTTAGCACTTTTGCCACGTTCAGCTCTGCGAAGCGGTGCGCTTTATGAAGTTCCTGCGATCTGTCGATGAATGTTTGACATTCGAAAAGGTCGGCAGTCGAAATTTGTATCATTTGTCGAAAATGAGTGGAACCTGTTTTATTGGCATTGTTCCAGAACGAAATTTAGTACAGCGTGTCCTTGAAATGTGCTAAATTTCTGTTGTCACTCGATAAAAAATTCTTCATTTTCTGCGTTCAAAGCCGTTTTTGAACTCCCACGAGTGGATGAGGCCGTTGATTAAGCACCTGCCCCAAGTTGGAGGGGTCCCAGGTTCGAATCCCAGTGAAATCGAATCTGGTCCAGTCACCATTTGCCGTTGGAATCCAATTAACGGCATTGGAGTATGTTGCTGCCTGGCAGTGCAATGGATCAGTTTTCGAGTGCTCCAGTGTAGTTTTTGGAAAACCCACGGCAATAAAAAAAGACTGCCTGGCAGAACAATGGCAGTAAATTGGACAAGTTTTCGAGTGCTTCAGTGTAGTTTTTCAAAATCGGCGTATCAGAAAATTGAGAACTTGGTCCAAATTTCCTTATTGATCTAGTACAACATTTTGTTGTTCCCTCTTTTACAACCCTGCCGTAGACGCAGCGACACTGTGACACATTGACACTGACGACCTAAAGAGATCTCCTGTAAACATAGCCGCAAGGTTGTCAAGGCTGGGTGCAGATACTTGATCGTCTCTGATTTGGTTCAATGCCAGCTCCAATTTAGGTCATAACTCTTTGCAAGCCACTAAATCTGTCAAGGTCTAGATTTACTGCACCGGTTTGGGGTACAAAACTGGCACCAACCTGTTCTCTGATCAGACGACTGAACTTCAATACCTGCTCCAATTCGAGACGATAATTGCTTACAAATTGCTTTCAAGGTCAGACCTAAATTGTAGCTCACACCCTGTTCGTTTGAAGGTCAGAAATGTTTGGTCAAAAAATTCGCTCAACAATTCGCCTTAAGCTCTTAGATTTTTCATAGAGTTTTGGGTTTGATTCAGGTCAGGGACGGTGGATTTTTGAGTTAGCGAGACTGCTTGAGTAGTTTAAGTCCCTCGAGATGTATTTTGACGTGTGGCTGAAAGTGATGGTCTTCCTGAGGACTTGACGAGTAGTTGGAAGGAAGTGGAGTTTAGGGTTTGATTCGGGCCAGGGACGGTTTGTTTTTGAAGTTGAAAGAGTGGCTAGAAGTGGAGTTTAGGGTTTGATTCAGGTCAGGGACGGTTGGTTTTTGAATTGGAGAGACTACTCAAGTATTTAAAGCCCCCCGAGGTGTATTTTGAGGAGGACTAACTGAGGACTTAAGGCGTGGCTGGAAGGAAGTGAAGTTTATGGTTTGATTCGGGCCAGGGACGGTTTGTTTTTGAAGTTGAAAGAGTGGCTAGAAGTGGAGTTTACGGTTTGATTCAGGTCAGGGACGGTTGGTTTTTGAATTGGAATGACTGCTCGAGTAATTTAAGTCCCTCGAGGTGCAGTTTTGACGTGTGGCTGAAAGCGAGTTCTTCCTGAGGACTTGACGAGTGGCTGGAAGGAAGTTGAGTTTAGGGTTTGATTCAGGCCTATACATGTTTCTTGATGTGTTCTTGCGTGTATTAATCGAACCACTAGAAGGAATTTGAAGACAGCGAGATTTTCGACAAATTTTCATGACCGCGGGTATGCCTGTATTTGCAGTTTTTTCCCATCGTCCTTCTACTGTCACCGTGCCCGATTTAGGGCTAGCTATGACGGTTGGTTTTTGAAGTTGAAAGACTAGTCGAGTAATTCAAGAACTAAATTTTGACGTGTGGCTGCAAGGAGAGACCTTCTTGAGGACTTGACGCGTGTCTGGAAGGGATGACCTTTTTGAGGAACTAGTCAAACCTTCCAATTCTTTTAAAGTTTTAGGCCATGGAAGCTACTTCGCTTGTGGAACTTGCTTCGATGGAGCTGTGTCCAGCATGACCATCTGACAGCTTTGAAATCGCTGCCAAGCTGATGGCGGTCTTCTTTTGTTTCTGTACCTCACTAGTCCTTCTCTGCTGCGTCGTCTCTTTGGGCTATATTCGACGGGCCTTGGGCGCAAGTCTGTGGCGTTCATTGGCGTTACTTAGTTAGACATTCCGTGTCTCGTTGGATCTTCTGGTCCTGTTGCAATTGGTGCCAATGGCCCTGAAGTAAGAGATTTCTATTCCGTTGGGATGAAGCCAATGGCCCCGAAGTCAGCCGCGTTGTTTTGTCTCGGCATCTAAGGGATCTCCATTCCATTAGGATAGTGTCTTTGCCTAGTTCGGCAAGATTCTTGTCTAAGGAACCAAGAGTCTTAGTCTTCGTCTTCGTTCCCCATTGTTGACTTTGCTTTCCTGGAGGTAGCTCGCTTAGCACCGTTTGGACAGACTCCTGTCCGAGCAATTAAGGGCACCATCGTCTCTGCTCTGATACAGCACCAGCTTGTCCATAGGTTAAGTTTAGGTTTGCCTAATGAAACTCGTTGAGAGAGGTTCAGGACAACCACGGATTGTAGGACCAAAAGGAGAAGAACCGATCAAAAAAAAAAAATGAACCGGATAAAAGCGTATTAACTTTGCTTTCACTGGGAATTCGAACCTGAGACCCCTCTAACTTAGGGACTTAACCAACTGCGTCATCCAATCGTATTTCGTCGTGGCTTATGTTCAGCTGTTTGTTCAGCGACTGGATGGTGCAGTTGGTTAAGTGTCTGCCCCAAGTTAGAGGGGTCCCAGGTTCGAATGCCAGTGAAATCGAATTTGGTCCAGTCACCATTTGCCATTGGGATCAAATTAACGGCACTGGAGTAGGTTGGTACCTCGCAGTACAATGCACTAGATTTGAGTCTGAGTGCTCCAGCAGTTTTTCAAAAATCCTACAAAAAAAGAAAAAAAAATGTTCAGCTGTAAATCTGCTCCCACTTTCAGCGAGTCAGATTGTTTGACCCACATAATGGCAGTGTTCCTCGTAGCTCTCTTCATTTCCTTTCAATCCCCAGCTCTACTCGATCAAATCTGACCTTTACCCTCGCAGAACGATTTAATAGTAAGAACCTAGAAAACTCTTAAGACGCCCCAAATGAGCAAATATATCAGAAAATTTGATTAGTAAACAAACTCAACGAAGAACGTTTCAAACTTCTCCAATTTCAAAGACACTCAACACTCGTGTCTCCTTCGAAAACCCATTCGAATTCAATAGAATTTTGTATTTACTTTCCCGCAAATCAATCAAAATTCCCCTGTAACCCAAAATCGAATAAACACATCAAAAGTTCCAAGACAACCAGCTCACACGCCGGATCCATTTCAATCTCTTGAATTCAGTCATTCTCCCCGAAATGACGTACAGCCATCCCATGTAAGAGTTCTGAAATGAAAATATGTGCAATAAATCATCTCCTCCTTCGGACTGGTTCAATGACTTACACAATTACCCCAACAAAATCGTGCCAATGTCTCTCTTGACGCACAACAATTCGATTGACAGCAGCGCCAACGAAAACAACAACAACAACAGCAACAGCGACAGCATTTCATATTTGAATATCGAAACAAATTGATATTAATTGTCGTCAACATTTGAAACGAATCGTAAACAAATTTATCTGAGATTTCATTGAGAATCTGTTTTGTAATTGCTTCCAAAACAGACGCATTTGGCGACAGACTACACGGCATATTTTTGTCACACTCAATCGTGGAGGACTTTAGTCGAACCCAGTGAACTCATTGATTGCGAGGCGTATCTTTGATCGCTGGATGGGGAGATTATGGGCAGGGAATTTGTTTTTCTTTCTTTTGGGGAGGTGACCACTTGGTAATCTTATCGAAGTCGGTAGGCTCTGGGGGTACTCAAAATAATTACAGCACTCAGCTACAGGGCTCAGCTGTATTTATGGAGGGTGGTCGAAATTTCAGAAGTGAAGTGATAACAGGTTATCGTGGAGGTTTCTGATAAAATTGTTCAAAAAATGATTACAGTTTGACGTTGTTCACAATCAATGCTTTTCTTGGGTGAATAAAGGTATTTTTTTGTCGGAGGGTTTTAAACAATACACTGGAGCACTTAGACTCAAATACTGCGAGGGAACAACCTACTTTTGCTGGCATTTCAAGCAAAAGCAGGCGTTTCTGTGATGAGGAGCCTACATTATCAGTTTTCATCTCATCCGCACCGAATAACTGCCATCTGATCCGAGCAAAGGGCTCAAAAGGCAATTGAGTAGTAGAGCCCACTCTCGGAAGACCAAGTTGACTTTGTATAAGACCTTGATCATCCCAGTCCTGCTTTACGGCGCAGAGGCATGGACAATATCCCAAGCGGATGAACAGTCTCTTGGTCTTTTCGAGAGAAAAGTTCTACGCGCGATCTTTGGTCCTGTTTGCGTTGATGGCATTTGGAGGAGAAGATTCAAACACGAACTGAAGGGCTCTACAGCGACATGAGTCTAGCCAGGCGTCTACGGATCCAACGCCTAAGATGGCTAGGCCATGTAGAGCGTATGGACAACTTAGCTCCGACCCGAAGAGTCTTCGACTCTGAGCCTGTGGGACAACGCAACAGAGGACGTCCACGTACAAGGTGGCGCACACAAGTCGAGGGGGACCTCGGCCGGCTTGGTGTGCAAAACTGGAGACAGCTGGCGAAAGATCGTGCTGGCTGGAGAGGCATGTTGAGTGAAGCCCAGAGATCCATCAGAGATCTTTTGGGAGTTTTTTGATCAGGGGTTTCTCCAATTGTCCTTCTGCCAGAACAAGCTGTTGCACAGATGCAGGCTTTCAAAACTGAAATGTCCTGAGAATTCTTAATTTCACGGGCATTTTCTACAAAACACTACTGTATCATCTCATCTCATCTTCATTGAACCGCATGTTCCACTAAACGGGTCGCGGAGAAAATGCATGCACGAGAGATCTCCAGGCCACTCCATCATCCGCCATCGACTCTAACTCATCAGGAGCTATGCCCAAGTGCAACCAGGCGAGTGTCTGGACTTGGTTCAATCATCTCGTCCTGGGTCTGTTAAGCGTTCGCCTACCTGATGGAATCGCAATCGAGGCACGCCTCGGAAGTCTTGATGATGGACTACTGGATCATTGGAAGCAAATTCCCTCCTTCTTAAGATTACAGCTTAAAATCGAATTTCAATCTTCACTAAGCACCCAGAATTCCCCCGATCAAAAAAATCATTAATTGACCAAGATCTGCAACTGCGCAATACCGAATCTAGCCACTCCACCACTCCACACTCAAAAAAAACTCTACAAACCCAACATCCGCTTTCAAAAAGAAAAACCCCAAACCATCAGAAGCTCATCCATCAAACTTCAAATCCCCATTGACAACCGCAATTATTCTCACAATTCTCTTAAGAATGCACCCTCAACTACGTCGCAGTAAACACGAGGCCTGTTTCCCACCCCCTCTGCAGACTCCGTCAACTTCAAGTTCAAGCTCTTTTTCAAAGGAATCACTCGAAAGCACACGCCATTTCCAATTTTTTCTTTATTTATGGTTACAAAAATAAACAAGGAACACGAGGTGGCTTCATGCGCGGCTTTAGAACATCAAAGCACACATAACGACTGCTGGAGTCTCTTTGAGACAAGGTGACGCAATGTCTCTCGGACGTATTGCATGACAATGATTGGGCAAATTGTCTTTTCGGCTTATTTTTGGAAATTTGTGCTTTTATCCAATTTAATTGTTATCGCGATCTTAAGCCAGGTTTGGAAGGAGTTACTTGAGGCAATTGTGAATTCTGACAGAGACTGCGTTTTAGTTTGTTGATGACCTTCAAGGTACTCTAGTGATTGAGGCAGACATCTCCCCTTGTGTGTGACACCTCAGTCGTGGAAGTCTTTCTTTGCGTTGTTCTACACGCTCAGAGTCGAAGGCCACTATAGCTCTGGACTTGGATCAAGTTGAGGTTTAAGATGTTCTCTGGGAACATCTTTGGTTATCCTCCACGACTGGATGGCGCAGTTGGTTAAGTCCCTGCCCCAAGTTCGAGGGGTCACAGGTTCGAATCACAGTGAAATCGAATCTGGTCCAGTCATCATTAGTCGTTGGGATCAAATTAACGGCAATGGAGTAGTTTGCTACCTGGTAGTTCTAGGTCTGAGTGCTCCAGTAGTGTTTCAAAAATCCTCCGAAAAAAAAATCCTCCTTCCTTCCAGCTTTTTCGACTAAAATCCTTCTTCTTTCTCAAAACTCTGCCTTTTTGATGTTGGCCTAAACTCTAGTTTTGTCCTTATTCCTTCCAATGTATGGTTTGAGTCCTAGCTAACTCGTATCAGAGTTCCTTTACTAAAGTCTGACTGTGTTCGTTATTTTAACTCCTGCTCCATCAGCGTGGTCGCTCACAGTCAAGCAGAGTTTCCTGCTAAGGTTCCAAATTTGCCATTTTTGACTTCTGATTTATTTCCCTATTTGGTCCTAATTTGACTTATTTAAGTCTGGCTCAACTCGTGAGACTGGTCATGCCGGAGATTGTAACTGAGTTTGACTTTTCTGAAGCTCTAGCTCTAAGTCTGGCTTGAGTCCTGAAATTGGTCATCCCGGAGATTGTGGATCTAAATTCTGACTTCGATGCTTGTCCTCAATTTGCTCGTGCTTATTGCTAATTTTGGGATTGACCTATTTTCTGATGACAATTTTCGAGTAAAATTTGGACCGGACTCGGGTTGGGGATGATCGGAATGATGACTTTTTTTTCGGGGGATTTTTGAAACACTTCTGAAGAACTCAGACTCAAAACTGGTCGAGGTAGCAAACCTACTCCAGTGCCGTTAATTTGATCCCAACGGCAAATGGTGACTGGACCAGATTCGATTTCACTGGGATTCGAACCTGGGACCCCTGTAACTTGGGGCAGGCACTTAACCAACTGCGCCACCCAGTCGTATCGTAAATAATGACTTTGTCGCTGACTGTAGATGCAAGGCTGTAGGACAACGCAACAGAGGACGTCCACGTATAAGGTGGCGGACACAAATTGAGTGGGACCTCGGCCGTACGAGGTGGCGTACACAAGTTGAGTGGAACCTCAGCCGGCTTGGTGTGCGTAACTGGGACAGCTGGCGAGAGATCTTGTCGGCTGGAGAAGTATGTTGGGTGAGGCTCAGGTCCGCCTTGGACTGTGACGCCATCAAAAGAAGAAGAACCCGAAGATCATGCTGGCTGGAGATGCTTTTTGGTGGAAGTCCAGGTCCACCCCAGACTGTAGCGCTATCAGAAGAAGAACAACCCGAAGATCGTGTTGGCTGGAGAAGCTTGTTGATGGAGGCACAGGTCCAGCCCGGACTCTAGCGCCATCTGGAGAAGAAGAACCCGAAGGTAGTGTTCGCTGCAAAGGTTTGTTAGTAGAAGCCCAGGTCCACTCTAGACTGTAGCGCTATCAGAAGAAGAACAACCCGAAGATCGTGCTGGCTGAGGCTTGTTGTTGAAGATCGTGGTGGCTGCAAAGGCTTATCGTTGAAGATCGTGCTGGTCACAGAGGCTTGTTGTTGAAGACCCAGAAGATCAGCTGTGGTTTGTTTCTCTACTAGTTTCGGATCTAAGAATCAAACCATCCGAGGAGTTTTCGTTCACTTAAATAAAGAGTGAAGCCTTCGTTAAGAAAAAAATTGTTTGTAAACTCTCGATATTCGAAGTAAACATTCTCGCACAAATTCTTTTTCATTTGAAATCCATCACAGACGCTAAGACTCTGTTTACATTTATGCGGAAAGTGTGCACAAACAATACTCTCAGTTCTGCTTAATCAGTTGGTTTTCCACTGCGCGTCAGCCAGTCACGTTGGCTGTTCAAGTTCACAAAGACCACATCATGGCAACGAGTATCGGATATCACGAAGTAAATTTACTTCCCACACGGGTTTTTTCTTTTGTCATGACATTCGTTGGACACGCTGCATGGAGTTTCTGTGGTCACCCCCCCCTTTGAAAAGCTTGCATTATCTTGCGACTGTTTCCAGTTTTTTGCAGTCGAACCTGCTTCTGTTGTCCTTGGCATCGGTTGGAGAGGTCTGAATGGTGTCTGTGTGTACCGTGAACTTGACACACGATAGAGAAACAAATAATAACAATAATAATGGCGGCGCTACAGTCCGAGGTGGACCTGGACAGAGGAACAAATACAAACGATAAATTTCTACCCAGTGTGTGGGGAGTCAGGAGACTGCTAGTCACAGATCATACGCTAGATTGTCAAGTGATGTTGAATTCATTCAATTAGTCCACACAGCAGCGCAGTTCAGTGACACAACTCTGACATCCGCTCTCGAAAAATCCCCGCAAACGGCCGTCCCGCTCTGGGAAGAGAACAAGAAAAAAACGTTTTTCCCATATCACATAGCCAAACCACACAAAATACCCATATCAGCCCTTCCTTCCCTCAGCAGATACGCACTAAACCCAGATAACGACCACATAAACTCTCGTAACACAGGCAGAGTCAATTCGACGACAACAGCAAGCGATTAATTCACGCAATTTCCTGCCAAAATTTCCTTCAATTAGACAACGTATCTGCGTCTGTTAAATCCAGTTCAGTGGGTTGGGGCAGAATTTACATAATCATAGTGATATCGAGACGTGCCAACGAGTCGGTCGGTCATCGTCGAACAGCTGAACGATCTCGCATTGATCGTGTGTAATCTCGCGGTACCGTGATTTCGAAAGAAAAAAAAGCACACAAATACCACGTGTGGATACCCATAACAAGCTGAGAAAGTATCTCGCACCATTGTCCCATGACATGCCATGATTTAAGGTGTTTTTTTTGTTTATTTTTAAATTTAGGCCGAATCGATCGATTGATATAAAATATTTAGCCAACAAAAAAAGTTGTTTAATCTGTTTGTCAACTTTTGTGGAAAGTTTTGAGTGTTTGTCGTTCTTATGAAGAAACTGAATTCGCAAACAGATCGTTTTGTCTATTTTTAATCCTCCGCCGCCGCGATAACCTCGTGGATACCTTGACAAAAAAAAAAAAAAACAAAACAAAAAAACCGAAAAAAAATATTCTTTGTCGTGCTGCTTTATTTTTACATAAGAAAACACTCGTGCATAATTATGAGGAAGAAATTTCTCCTCAAGCCTCGTGTCGATTGTGTTAACATATATTTTTTTTTTTCTGCTTAACTTTTTTCTTGGCTAAAATTATAAAGAAAAAAAAAGTCTTGTCTTTGTCACAAGACACATCTGACTAAGCACTCAGCCTCTTTCCTTCCCTATTATCAAAGAGACACTAAAAGTTTGTACAGCTTGAGATACTTGCTTTTATCTTCATCTTTTTTTTTTAAGTATAATTAAATGTATTTAATTTGATAAATATTTTATTATTTTATGAAGCGGCTGTGTGCGGTGCGTTTAGACTCTATTGACACGAGGCTCTACGAGGGGCATTTTAGGACCCAGGGGGATTGGCATATGATTACGGATTTCATTGAGAAATGTGTGCTAATTGTGGTGACAGAGATTAGGGGGAATTTTCGTGATTTCTTGACATGTCAATGGTTGGTGTAAATATTTGCCAAATTCTTTTGAGCGTATCTCTTTTCTTGAGAAAACAATTAGGGAGATACAGCTAGGGCGCCTGTTTTGTTTGTTTGTTGACAATGGATCAAAACAGCCTAAGGTTTGTTCTTTGAATTTGTTTGAATGACTCATCGCCTGGAGTGGTTATCTAAGAAATGGAAGATGCTGCGACGCAGAAGAAGATTATCCATCTGAAGAGAGAATACAGAAGATGGCCGCAAGTAAAGTGGAACAATCAAGCCCCCAGAATCTTACGCTGTTCGTGTTTACTTTGTGTTGCATTCACTGCAGATTGCTTTGCAATCATCTCTCGTATTCCTTATCTGCCATGACTTCGTCTTATCTGAGGTTAAGGTAACACCGTGCAGTACTTTTCCGTGGACATTAAAAGATAGAATGCTTCTTATTTTGAAAACAATTACCTTTTTTGTAAGATTTTTGTTTCTTTGTCTTGAGAGTGCTGCTGTGACTCTTGACCTGGCTGCTGCTTACCACTGAACGGCAGAGCTATTTATTATTTACCAGAAAACAAAGCAGTTGTTAAGTTTGTAGGAGAGTACAGTCTATATTTTGAAGTAAAGAATAAGTTAACCCAATGTCTTTCCTATATCTTAAATGTCATAGTTTCACCCTTAACCTGATTCAAAACAATCGACAAATTTTTAAGTAGCGCCATTTTTGTAGCGGCTTGAGAAAGTTACCTCCAATTGAACCACAATTTTGTAAAGTGTAAAATGTAAAGTGTAAAGTGTGAAATGGACAGTCTATATTTTTGGTCAAAAGATAAGTTTACTCAAAGTATTTTCTGCATTTTAAATGTTAAAGTTTCAGCATAAAATTGGTGTACAACAATCTACAGATTCTTAAGATGCAATATTTTTTCAGCTACATAAAAAAGTGGCCTCTTATTGAATCACCATTTTGGAAAGTTTGAAATGGGGGGTCTGTATTTAAAGGTAGATGACGCATTTACCCAAAATCTTTCTTGTATTTAAAATGCCAAAGTCTCGCCATTAAACGTACCCGTATGTCCAAAAATCTTCAGATTCATAAGAAATAATAGATTTTGTAGTCACTTGAAAAAGTGACCTCTAATTGAATCACAATTTTTGAATGTGCTTATTTTGAAAACTTCATCTTTTTACGTACTAGATATTCAATTTGACTGAAGTCAGTCTTTTGACTGCTGTAGTTGGCTGCCAAGGTTTGTCTCAGGGTCTCAGGTTTTCTGCTTTGACTTCTAACTTGGCTACTATTTACTTCTGATCGGGGTCACAGCAGTAATTAGGTATGAAATGCGTAGTCCATACTTTGTGACAGGACTAATATTTTACCAGAGCCTTTTTAGCATTTGAAATGTCTGAGTTTCAAGATTAAGCTGATGTACAACAATCTACAGATTCTCAAGAAAACAGGTTTTCTGTAGCAACTTGCAAAAGTGACCAATTGAATCACAATTTTTCGCTCGTGCTTATTTTGAAAACAATATCTTTTTATGGTCCCAGATGATTATTAGGATTTGTTTAATATGAAATAAATATTTTATATTTTATCTTTCTTCGTCTTCTACTTTTGACTTGAGCCGTCAGCTGCTGCGTTGACGCCTGACCTGCAGCTTGTTGCTATTTACTAGAGTCGCTGCAGTTTAACCACTGCTTGTTGAAGTGTAAATGAACAGTTTGTATCTTGGGGCAGAGGAAACATTTTACCAAAATCTTTCTTTTCAAATGTTTCAAATGTTAAATTCTCTGCTTTAAGCCGATATAAAATAATCTGCAAATTCTTAAGAATATGACATTTTCATAACGACTTAAATAAGCGACCTTGTATTGAATCACAATGATGTAAGGTGTGAAATGGACAGTCTATAGTTTATGGCGGAGAATACATTTTTCCAAAATCTTTGCTACATTCCAAATGTCAAAATTTCAGCATTCATCTGATGTACAATATTCTGCAGATTCTCAAGAAAACACATTTTTTGTAGCGTCTTGTAAAAGTTACCTCCAATTTAATCATAATTTCTCGCACGTGCTTTGTTTTGATGACTCAATCGTTTTACGTCCCAGGTGTTTGATTCGATTTGGCTTAGGCCATTATTCTCTTCGCAGTCTCTAAACGGCTGTCCTTAGCGGCTGTTTTGACTCTTGGCTGGGCTCTTCATACCACTGAACGGCAGTCACAGCATTTGTGAAGTGTATAGTAGTGTGAAATTGACAGTCTATATTTTTGGGGCAGGGTCTAAGTTTTTCATTCGTTCTAAATGTCAAAACCTCAGCTTTATGGTGATATAAAACAATCTAGAGATTTCTAAGAAACAACACATTTTCGAACAACTTTAAATAGTAACCTCTATTGAATCACAATTGTCGCACGTGCTTATTTTGAAGACAATATTATTTAACGTCCCAGATGCTTAATTCGAGTTGTTTTGACTCAATATTCTTTTCTCAGTCTCTAGACTGCGGTCCTTAGCTGCTGCTTTGACCCCAGACTTTGTTGCTACTTACCACTGAACTGGCAATCACAGCAGTTGTAAAGTTCTAGAAGAATGAAATGGACAGTCTATACTTTGGGACAGGGTCAATGTTCTACCGAAACTTTTCTTGCGTTTGAAATGTCAAAATCTCAGCTTTAATTTGATATAAAACAATCTAAATATTTCTAAGAAAAAACACATTTTCTAGCAACTTTAAATAGTAACCTCTATTGAATCACGGTTCCTGCATGTGCTGAAATGGCACACTCTTCATGAAGTTGCTGAAAGCAGCAGCTATTGTTGAAGCATATTGAGTGTTTATCTGTGTGAAATTAAACGATAAACCCGCCAGGCATTGTAGAATTGATGAAATGAATCACGATTCCCCCATGGAGTTGGCCCTGAACCGACTGGAGGCTTCATAAACACAATCTCTTTGTTCCCCTTCAGAAAAAAAAGCGAAAAAGTTGTAAAATTTACACTGAAGCACATGATGAATTGAATCGTTTCCTGAATCGTTTAGACAAATGGCAGCACAAAATCTCCAGCAAAACTTATTCACCGACTTTCCACAATCGACTTCGCATTTGGAACGTCGTAAAAAAATAAAATAATTTTTTATTGATTCGTCTCGAAGCGTGTTCATTGCGACATCTCATAACACATTCGACTCGAGATGCAAGTGCAAAAACAAACTCCGTCCCAGATTCGCGGTTATCGCTGAGGACTGAACTACATTCGATTTTTCGCAACCCAATGAATAGCTAATCGTTCTGACCTTGGCAGGGGCCAATATCTGCTGCGAATACGTGTTAAGTGTCAATGCGCTGTGGCATATTATGATAAAATATCTCTCTCCCAACTAGGTCATGATTCTGCGTGGATGAAGAAAATGATTAACCCGTGTGTCTGACGCCCGCAGGGGTCTTTGTGTTAACAGAAATAATTGATTGGATAAATATCTAAGCGCCCTCTAAGGTTTTTGAAGTTTATATAGAAATGTTTGTCTAAGTCTGTGACTTTGGAGAGCCTGTGAGGTTGGAGAGTCTGTGGAATGTAGGGGAAAGCTGAATGTCATCCTTTGACAGATGACAGGAGGTTTGGTTGCATAAATGTCGGGTGGAATCAGTTTCTGATCTTGAAAGTCAAAAACTTGTCAAAATAAACCGGGCAAGTGCGAGTTGTACTCGCACGGGGGAGGTTCCGTCGCATAATATTGATGGATGACTTCTGAATATCAAACGACGTTTCGCAACTATTTCAGTTGAATTTTCTTCTAACTTAAACCCAAATCAACCATTTATTCATAAACTCATACATCCAAACAAACAAATGTTCATCCCTACATATACCTATATCTCTATCCAAGTTTATCCAACACAGAAAATCCCTTCCATCATACATACATACATACCTATCTAATCACTGCTCATGCCTGCGGTGTGTGTGTGTTCATTTCTGTTGGGCATTTAGGGGTGAGATCGAAAAGATAACGCTCATCAACGAATAGAGTGGCCGAACACAGCATGAAATTATGTGTGAAAATGAAATTTTCTTCTCATTTTAAATCTTAGATATCTCAAAATTTCAACATAAGTCGATATTTTGAAATTTATCATTTCTTAATGCTTACATTGATGTCTTCAAAACTGCGTTTTCAGATCTTCAAAATTCGCATATCGATGATTGACCGTTTTTGGCCAATATCTCCAAAACCATTAGGGCCAGAATGCTCGAAATTGTTTTAAATGAAAGTACTCAATGCAGCCAAGTTTTTGTGATTTTTTCAGATTTTTAAACATTTTGGTTTAGAAATGGCAGGGGGGGAAAATCTTTGGAGCTCCATTTTTTCCAAACGGTACTTTTGATAAAAAAGTGTTGAAAGAAACCTCCACCTCATTTCGAAAGATCTGTCGATTGATATATATATCGATGGGGTGCGACAATTTTTCAAAATTAATGTCAACTTCACCTGTACTGGAGCCACCCCCAAATGGCCCCACTTTTTAAAATCGCTGCATAGGAATTGATATCTAGGTCTGAAGTACCTAATTCCAAAATTTCATGCCGATATCTTCATAAACTTCGGAGATAAAAAAGTGTGACAGACACGACGGACGGACGGACGGACACACCGAATTTATAAAGGTTCCGTTTTTGTAGACGGAACCTTAAAAAAGAGACAATATCTCTCACAGCGGGGAATGTGACAGCTGCAGATGACAGATGTCAGTGTCACCAGGAAGATGTCACAACGAACAGAACTTCAAAGACGTCTTTTTTCGCAATATTTTGATGACACCATATCAAATGAGTATCACTCTCTCGAAACAAGTTACTGATTCACTTGCACTTGAAGATCAGAAATGGCGTCCAAAAAGAAATATAATGACACAAGTGCCAAAATCGGACTGTCATTGACGTCCGCCTTGTCTCGTGACAAATACTTAACACGAAAGGTGTCAAATTGAATTCCACGATTTGCAACAAGTTTCGTTCACATTTTGTAGTTTTTTTTTGCCTTTTCTGCGTATCCCTGATCCGATCAGAAATTCATGGTGACATGTGCTGCAATCGTGATCTTGACCTGTGTACTGACCAGAGAGAGATTTCCTAAAATCACCGGATGCCTTCGGTTGGTTTGAATTGACTGAGAGTGCATATAGGAGGAGATATGAGAGGTATTCTGTGAGTATGAGGTCACACAAGGTCTGACCGTGAAGCTGATTTGTGACAGTGCTTATAAGTCTTATCGTGTGGCTCAGTCACGCTTACTGAAAACTGATGATATTCCTATGAGCAATTAATTCATGTGATTTGTGACTTAATTTATAATTTATGCGAGGTTATTTCGATAAGGGTCTGTACGAGTTCAAGAAGTTTTTTCACGAACTAAGAATTTTTTAGAAGCTCAGATGACCAACAATTTTATCAGCATTCTTTTGACTTGGCAGCTTATTCATGTAACAACTCACTTGCTTTCTGTCAGCTCCTTTAAACCGAGGTTTGTGAAAGATTTTCTTGTTCTTCTTCGGGCGCTACAGTCCGAGGTGGACCTGGGACTCACCCAACATGCCTCTCCAACCAGAACGATCTCTCGCCAGCTGTCTCCCGTTTCGCACACCAAGCCGGCTGAGATCTTCCTCGACTTGTGTGCGCCATCTTGTACGTGGACGTCCTCTGTTGCGTTGTCCCACAGGCTCGGAGTCGAAGAAAGCCAGCCGAGGTCCCCTTCGACTTGTGTGTGGCGTCCTCTGTTCGTGGACATCCTCTGACCAGTCGAAGATTCTCCTAATTCTTGGACTTTGGCCTAGAAATATCGCCAAGCCCAGAGTCGAAGACTCTTGGGGCCGGAGCTTAGTAGTCCATACGCTCTACATTGCCTAGTCATCTTAGGCGTTGGATCCGTAGGCTCCTGGCTGGACGCATGTCGCTGTACAGCTCATATAGTTCGTGGTTGATTCTTTTCCTCTAAATGCAATAAACGTAAACAGGACCAAAGATCGCGCGCAGAACTTTTCTCTCGAACAGACCAAGAGACTCATCATCCGCTTGGGATACTGCCCATGCCCCTGTGCTGTTGAGCAGGACTGGGATGACCGTACGTCTTCATTAGAAGCCTTCGTTCGCCTCCTTCGTTCGTCTCCATCGTTCGTCTCTCTCGTTCGCCACCGTCGTTCGCCTCCTTCGTTCGTCTCCATCGTTCGTCTCCCTCGTTCGCCACCGTCGTTCGCCTCCTTCGTTCGTCTCCATCGTTCGCCTCCTTAGTTCGGCTCCTTCGTTCGCCTCCTCCGTTCGCCTCCTTCGTTCGCCTTCTTCGTTCGTCTCCTTCAATCTCCTTCCCATTCCCCAGAAGACTGTGGCCCTGAAATGACTTCTTACGAATTCCCAAGGCTCGCTACCTTAAATCTGATTTAACTGAATTGTGAGCTTAGCTAACAGCTTGACTGTCAACGAAGATTGCAACCGTTTGCTTAGGAAGTGGGAGCTGCAAGCCTTTCTTATCGCCTGAAGTCTTGCGTTTGTGCCTCCTCTTGGAATGTTGTCGATTGAAGAGATCGAATCAATCGATCGAATGATCGAAGCATCAAACGTCCGTCTGACTGCTGAAAAAAACAAAGTCCCGTCTCAGGAATTTTGAAGTTCCGTGAAATTCCGTCTCAGGAATTTTGAAGCCAGGTTGGCAGTCTTCTTTGATTCATCAATGACACGAACCCTTGGCAGTTAATAATTACTGAAACACGATCAACAAATGTGAAGGCTAGAGAAGGATCTGCACTAGATCCTCGCTTCTAAGAGACAGAGGCAACAGACGCATTGGTGCTCCATCCTGTCTAGATATAGATGCGTTTTCTTTTGTGGCTTCAAATTCATCCGCACGAGACTGAGGCCAAGCCCGAGAAGTCCATTATGTCAGCCAAAAATGTCTCCAAAATGACTGTCGTTTTAAACCAAGTTCCCAGTTTAACAGGTCACCTGTAACGGGCTCTGCAAGACTCTGCTGCTGGCTGTCCAGTAGAAGACGTGGCAAAGACATCTTTCCCGTCGTGCCTGACTAAACAGTCAATTCCTCGGTAGGCCTCCCCTGCCAGTTTTGACATCTTTCCCGTCGTCCCTGACCAAACAGTCCGCGACAGGCCTCCCCTGTCAGTTTTGACGTCTTTCCCGTAGTCCCTGAGCAAACAGTCCGCGACAGGCCTCCCCTGGCAGTTTTGACGTCTTTCGCGTCATCGCTGAAAAGTCAATTCCTCGACAGGCCAGTTTTGGCGTTTTTCTCGTCATCGCTTCACAAACAGTCAATTCCCCGAGAGGCCTCCCCTGCCAGTTTTGACACTCAACCCTTCCACAACTCCATTTTCATCCCCTTCCCCCCGTTAGTCTCTACAAATCATGCCAATCACAGTCTATCCAAATTCTCTCACGGGAACCCCAGATTCCCCTGCAATCCTTTCGTCCACTGAACCCCGTGTCAGTTGTGTAATCACAAGAGCCGCCATCCCGAGGTAAACAGAGGTGTCGCCACACTCAACAGAAAAGCTGTTCTGTTTGCCGTGCAAACACCAGATAACTCTCTCTCTCTCCCTGCCACTTCCGATGGATCGGGGCGCATAGAACGAACGATGAAAGCAGAGACTCGTGTGTCTCGCGTTCAGTCCAGAGTCCGTTTCCTATCTGAGAGAACGAACTTTAACTCCTCCCGGTTCAGACACACGCTCGACTCGGAGTCATATTCGAAAGGTCAAGGTTTGGCCCGGTTTATTTGATTCTGACCCCTGGACTGACTTCATCTCAAATGACTGTCGTGTGTGTTAGCGACAAACAATCGCTTTGTCAGTCCTTTTGTGGGATTCAAAGAGAAGGTGCCAATTGCCTGTCGCTTCATTCATGCGCTCTCCGCCGGGAATGGCAACGTGAACGGAGGCACATGCCAATGACGCAGGCAACTGGGTGGTGGGCGACAGACCACTATCTCCTGAAGATAATAAAAATCTCTCAATAATCACACCAACGAGCTGTTGACTGCTGTCCACACCGATGGCGGTGCGAATGGCGAGCAATTGTTACAACCGATGCGCCAGTTGGGGACGCACCTTTGTGCCCGTCGCGGTCGTGGCGATTTGTGACTCAGGTGAAGTATCTCGCGTCTATTTGTCGGCTAATTTGGTTAATTAACGTGCGAGAAGTTCGTTCGAGTCTTGCTGCCCCCACCACAACTCATTACCATGTGATCGCGGCTTGTGACACCTCTGTGTGTGAACGTGACTCGTGATGCACAAATACTGGCCACATTCCTCTCGGCCAGCATAGACATCGTCCCTCAAGAGATAAAGGTGAGACCAGTTGGCCTGTGACAGGCAAACCACTGACGACACTCTAGCTGGTGACAACTCGTGCCAATTGTGCTGTTCGCCTCCGTTTTCGTTTTCAATTGACGGGCGTATCTCAGAAACAGAAGTCATCGCCGCCGCTGTCGGTATCTATCGCTGCCAAGTGATTGTCGTGTTGTTCCGTTTTTCTTTTTTTTTGGAGAGGGGCCCGTCTCTGGTCGCCTTTCGATTGTGTTGTTAAGTAAAAAACTGCGGCAAGTCATTGAATAAGTTTCGAGGTTAATAGCATCACGCATGTGAGGGTATCCGTATCGGCGCGGCTAAAAAAAGCGAACAAAAAAATCGAACATTCGACCGAACAAGGCATCAGACATCGATCGCTTTGCGGCGTTGCATGGTTAGTCGGCTGTTCAAGTTCAAAGTCGGTACAGTGCCGGTTGTGCGAGGCGTGATACGTGAGACGATCGACAATTTATGGTCTTGTCAGCCTACGGAGTGTTTTGTCGTTTCCTTCCTGATCGCGCTTTGAGCTGAGCTTGCAACACGATCGATACGGTAAGGATCGCTGTGGAGGGGGGAAACTAATCGGTGTGTGCGCTTCCGGTGGAGAGTGATTTGTATGCGCTCTTGGTGCGACCAAATGTTGTGCGAGTTCATGGATACCGCACGCGAGGCAGAGGGCTGCGATTGGATAATTGAGGCGCGATCATTGTGCGCCATAAAGTGTCGCGTTTTACAACGTCCAATTGAGCGTTCAAGTGGCAGCAATTGCGGCGCGGTTGTAAAGTTGTAAAACGCGGTGATAGGTGACCCGGGAAGGCGGTTTTTGGTTACCCTAGGTCAGACGGGCTTGCCAAACATGGAATGTGGCCTTAGAGCTGATCGTGATCGACCTTGGGGTGGCTGTTCCTGTCTCCGTCGACTGTAGTCAATGCCACAGGGGACATTTGACAGTTTCTCTGAGGGACCTTCGTCGCTAATCTGTTTTTTCGGACTTGAGTGATTCCTCTCAGGGACACTTCCCACTCTCTCTTCCTCAAAAAGAAGGTGCCAACAGTCTGTCATTTCATTCATGCGCTCTCCACCGGGAATGGCAACGTGAACGGAGGCACAGGCCAATGACGCAGGCAACTGGGTGTTGGGCGACCGGCGCCATCACCTAAAGTCAATAAAAATCTCTCAATAATTACACCACCGAGTTGTTGACTGTTGTCCACACCGATGCTTTCATCGCACAGTTCGCCAAAAACCAAAAGTTCTGAAGCCGATCACGAACCGATCCGATCTCCTGCAGGCAAAAAACACGAGATCGCAAAAAAAATCCTCGCTAATTTCATTTCGAAGTGTGAACTCTGCGCCTCGTCAATAAATCATCGCTCTAAAGACGTTAGCATTCATCAAATGCCAGCGCTTTCAAAGCAAATCCAAACCACATTCATTTGCATCTCCGTCCACTGGTTTGACATTATTTCTTTTTTTTTCGCTTGATTATCGCGATTATCCAGAGGCGGCTGTGAGTATAGTTGGTTAACTCAGTTGACAAAATTCGGAGCTATGTTTGGTTTTTTGTTTAAAAATCTTGGGGGAAATCCGCAGAACAAATTTGCGCTCCTTTGCTAAACTCCAAACCGGTTGCGAGTCCGAATTCGGAGCCGGGCTGGTTGGACTCGTGCGTGTATGCCAAAGAACTTGCGAGGAGAAATCAAAAGTCTGGATTTATCCGAATTTTTGTGAATTTGTTTAGTTTGCGAAGAACGCAGTAGCGTGTGACAAAAGTGTGAGAGAATGACGAAGTTTCGACGAAGGTTTTTTGGTCTGGTGAGAAATTAGTGAATTTTGTCACTTCAGACTGACGCAGAACTTAGAAATAAATTAAGAAGAATCTATTAAATTTTAAGTCAATTAGGCTCAACTTTTGATTGATGTAAAGGGGAACTTTTTTTTAATTTATGCGTCTATGGTGAATATTGAACACAGCCTTTTCATTTACGTCCGTAAGAGGGGATCTATTTTCAATTTAAGGGTCTCTTGTAGATATTGGCTTTCTGAACACAGCCCTTCGAAGATGTACGTCTGTAGGGGGGTCTCTGGTAGATGCAGAATTTCTGAACACAGCCCTTCAAAAATGTTCGTCTGTAAGGGGGACCTTTTTTTCAAATTCAAAGGTCTCTGGTAGATGCTGAGTTTCTGAATACAGCCCTTCAAAGATTTATGTCTGTAAGGGGGACCTTTTTTCAAATTCAAAGGTTTCTGGTAGATGCTGAGCTTCTGAACACAGCCCTTCAAAGATGTACGTCTGTCTCTGGTAGAGTTTGAGTTTCTTAACACAGCCCTTTGAAGATATACGTCTGTAAGGGGGTCCCTTTTTTCAAATTCAAAGGTCTCTGGTAGATGCTGAGTCTCTGAACACGGCTCTTCGAAGATGTAAGGGGGTCCCTTTTTTCAAATTCAAAGGTCTCTCGTAGATGTTGAGTTTCTGAACACAACCTAATTATATCTAATTATGCGCCTAATTTTACGACAAATAAGAAGGCTGTCCTGCGACATCTTCAGTCTAGCTGTGGGACAGAAAATTACTAAAGAAAGTCTACCCATTTCTCTCATCCCACACTCTTACCCAATCATTTCATAGACCTGGCCCTCATAAGTCCTGAAAAAGAAGGAAACTTTAGATCTACGGCCAACACAAATGATCCAACAAGGATCTATGTGAGCCAACGTCCTTCCAGACATTGACAGTCACACCAACCTAAGACCTTCGGTTCCTCCGGAACTTATTTCTTGTATTTCTTGTTAATTCCCGCTCCGATTCAGTGGAAAAGGGACCAAATGGTACGCACAACAAATTTCTTCATCATATAGCTTACAAAACCTGGGCTGAATTGAGACGCAAGGAAGCAGAATTAAAGCCAAAATCGTGCTCTTTAAAACGAGGTCTCATTTATTGATCTACTCCTTCAAACAAGAAAGTTGGAAGGGTTTAAGTTCTGCGACTTCATTGGTCTTTTTTGGTGTAAATCCCTCTAGTCTATTTTTTCAGTGTAAATTCTTCTAGTACCCACTAGTCGCCCAGAAATTGTAATAGGTAGATACACTTTTGCAAAAAGTCATTCTTTGACTTTGAATATCTCGGGACTGGTGGGTCGTAGGAAAAAAGTAATGATAAGGGATTTTAGGTTACGATTTCGTCTACCAGATGCTTGTTAATTGATTGATTCCGTTACTTGCGTCAAAATTCAAACAAAAAACGAGGAAATGGTGCAAACTGTCACTTTCTGCTGCATTTTACTTAAAAATTAAGAGCTTGCTTGAGATGTATGAAGGAGGGAAATGCGCGTAGTTTTTTAGTTACACTGGGGCACTACAGTCCGGGGTGAAGTTGGGCTTAGCTTCGCCATCATGCCCAGCTTCGCTATCACGCCCAGCTTCGCATTCACGAGAGACTTCCTGACTAAGATTGGTCGTAAAAAAGGACGGTTTCGGTACTCCTCGAAGACTGCATTCACTACTCAACCAACTTCCACCGCCATCAGTACATCTTCCCAAAACCCACATTCAACAAGAATCTACTTGCCATCATCTCAGCTTTTATGGTTTGGACAACAGCGGCCTCTGTTTGAGGCACTTAATGGAATTCAGTATTGCCGGAGGATTTAGTTTTCAAGCGTCAGTTGGACTTACAACGTTGCTTTCAAAGTTGAGAAGTCTGCTTCTGGTCAGGACGGGACAGTAGCAGAGCATGTTTTCAGATGTTCCTTCCTCCTCGCAGCAAAGCCAACAGGAATCTTCTACTGAAAGACTCAGTTCCTTCAAGTGACACTTAAGACCCATATGACTGTCAGGGCTGTGTCCCAATTGTTTCAGTTCAAACATTGTTTGAAGCCCTTGAACAGCGTGGTGGTCTTAGCATGAGATCCACCTGAAGGACTGAAAGAACTGAACCAATACATCACAAGGTCAGTGCTAGATGTTGTGACATCTGCAAACTTGATCTTCTTGCTTGCATAAAATTGACGCAACAGTCCGTGGATGAGGCAACTTAGGCCCAACTCTTCCAGCAACCACTCGTGTTGTGCCTGCTATTGTTCTCTCATGAGCAGATGAGCAATGTAGGCCCTACACTAGTCTTCTCCTCCAGCAACTAGGTCCTACGCTATTCTTCTCCTCCAGCAACAAAGTCCTACGCTAATCTCCTCCTCCATCAATTATTCGTGTAGATGGGCACCTACCCCCATCTCTCATGAGAGAAAAATCGCACGTACTACGAGTAGTTGCTGGAGGAGCTAGTTCGTGAAGCTTTTCTTGACAGGCATGACCTCTGAACATCATCAGTGACTTGAGGCAAGTGCAGGTGCTGTGAAAATGGAAGTTGGCGTGCACTTAATCGAACCACGGACCTTCAGCGTTGGTCACAAATTTTTGCAAATTCGTCACAAAATGAACGAAAATTAAGGGAAAGGTGCCCCTTTCGGCTTATTCCCTCGAAAACTGAATTATTTTGATCAGTTTTGTCACAAACAGTCGAATGACTTCAAATAATGGCAGCGCTACAGTCCGACGTGGACCTGGGCCTAGCTTTTCAGCGACCATTCGTGTTGTGCTTGCTATTGTTCTCCCATGAGTGGAGGGGACCTATAGTTTAATGCCGACTCCAAACGGCGAGATTGAGAAGCTTTTTTCGAGGCAATCATTTGAACATTGTCAGTGACTCGAAAGAGGTGGTCAAATGACTTCACCCGACGCAAGTTTTGGTGAAGAAAAAGACTTCAGCCAGAGTTACTCCGTTAGTATTCATCGCACAGAATTCTCATGGTCTGCTGTTCTGCTTTAAATTAGCCATTACGAGTTTCACAAAAATAGCCAAGAATTCACCAGTCGTAGCCGCTCTTTTGTTCAAGAAAACAAAAATCAAACTTTGAACCCCCACCAATTTGTTGTGCTCAAAGAACAAATTCAAATAGTTTCACGTACGTACGTTCGAGTCCCAACGACCATAAACAACAAGCCAACGAAATTCGTCGTACATGATTAGAACGATTAACAGAAAAAAGAAGAAACAAGTTCTCTTTACGTCATTTCTCTTGAGATGATCCGATGATTAAAGGCAAATTAAATTTTCGCGTGACAAACAAGGAAGTTATCACCCAGATAGCCATCTACGTCTCTGCCAAAAGCCTAGGGTTAACTCAGCCACTCTGCGTTCCCTTATACTCCACAGACACCTAGACAGCGTTAATGACTAATTAGATATTATGGCCATATGCTTGACCTCGTCAACGTTTTATGGTTCTTGACTCACGAGCTGTGTTACGAGGCACAGAATGTGCCCGTAGATTGTGTATAATTGATTTATCCGAAACAGTTTTTCGGTAAACATAATTTTTTTTTCCTCGCTAAATAGGAGCGATAATTGAGACAAAACGTCGAATGATAAGTGATTAAATTGATTGATCTGAGATGGTGGCAAGTAGATTCTTGTTTAAGGGGGGTTTTGCGATGTTGAACTGAAGACGGTGGAAGTTGATACGTGTAGCATCAGTTTCAAGTTCGATCAGAGCGATCGCGCTGTTCCTGGTCGATGACACGATTAAGTCCGGGAGCTGCAAATCAATTATCTGCTTCGTTTGTTTTGTGCCGAAAGACATAAAATGATTGCACGATGCCACCAAACATCAACCGAATACACAATCACCCTTTTAACCAGCATCCTCTTGACTGAAAGAGAAGCAGACTCAATTTGCTTCACATTCGCTTAAGAATTACTGGAGGTTATTGTTTCTGTTTTCTTCTGCCACCATACAATCGAAGGATCCTCCTTTTTGATTCTCGTGAAAATTAAGGGAGTCACTCCAGCTAATCGTTGCTGGATCGATTTTTATAGAGAAACGTGTCCTTTTGTCTCAAATCCAAGCTGTTTCGAAATGTTTTGACGAAATTCTTCTTCTGCCCCAAAACATAAATAAGCATAAATTGCTCCTTCAGTCCCAAACTTCAGCTTCTTGTCGTTGCGTCATGCTCATCAGTTTGATTGTCGCTCGAGGAAGGAGTATGTAGGTTAGCGTATCTTGCCACACCCTCAATCTGAGCTCAGTTTGGATGGACATTTTGGGGCTACGATGCTGATTTGAATGAAGTTCGTTCTGTTGTAATGAATGTTTGGGTGCCAATTATCAGCAGAGATCGATGGTTGGTCAATCGATGAGTACACTGCGTACTCGTCAGTCAATGGAACCTGCCTTCAACCAAAAACTCGTTAAATTTGAATCGATTTTGCGTGTGACTACAACTTTCATAAGCACTCCAATTTGAAATCTGACATCTTCTCCTTCTTCTTGGGGCACTACAGTCCAGCGTGGACCTAGGCCTCAACCAACAAGCCTCTCCAGCTGGCACGATCTTTTGCTAGCTGTCGCCCATTACGAACGACAAAGTGGTTGAAGTCCATCAATACTCACGGCCACCCTTCATTGAGCGGCTCGGCGGGGTCCTTCAGGGATTCCGTTGTGGACCACGGCTTTTTTGGTGAAATACTTCATGTAAACTGTCCTGAATCTATGAGCTGCTCACTTGACTCATAGGGTTTGCGTAACTTTTGAACAAATCTGTAAAATTTCTAAGAAAGGAGGATCTTTCTTGGTGTTCCACAAGGATTCCATGGCGGACCGGGGCTTTTTTGGTGAAATGTTTCATGAGCCTATGGGCTGCCCACGTTTGCGTAACTTTTGGACAAACTTTGTGCCAAATTTCGAAGAAAGAAGGATCTTTCTTGGGGTTCTACAGGGATTCCATTGCGGACCAGGGCTTTTTGGTGAAATGCTTCATGTAGACTGTCCTGAATCTATGAGCTGCCCACTTGGATCATAGAGTTTGCGTAATTTTAGGAAAATTGTGTCAAATTTCAAAGAAAGAAGTATCCTTTTTGGGGTTCCACAATGATTCCATGGCGGACCAAGGCTTTGTGGTGAAGTGCTTCAGGTAAACTTTTGTCAACCTAAGAGCTCTCCACTTGATTGCTCATCACCAGAGGCTCTTTTCCAGTCCATCAATACTCACGGCCACCCTTCATTGAGCGGCTCGGCGTTCTTCTGCCCAACCCCAATCGATTTTGGGGAAATCACGCGGTAACAGTGCGCCACCCTCATCATGGCCATCCTCTGTTGCGTTGTTCCACTGGTTTAGCGTCAAGAACCGGACATTACATTCTCTCGTTGCTTATGACACTCGCCTTGAGGTCCAATCTTTGCTTCCGTTTTGAATGCTTTCCACCTAAAGCACAAATTGGATCCCCATGCATCTGATAATTGCTTAATTAACTAGATTTCAATTACCGGACGGGTGAAAACAGACTTGAAAGGTGCTAACCAGATGTCATTGAATCATGGAGATCGTGTCTAGTCTAGACTCCGATCATGCAGTCAGTTACAGCACGCGATAGAGTTTTGTAGACAAGCCTAGAGTTTGTCGGAGACGAGATAAGAACTCATTTGTTGTGCTGATTGTTTCGATGATTGTTGTGTAATGCATTGGAAAATGGAGTGGTTTGAAAATGACTCATTCACAAGTGTTTCCTGGAAGTTCACAAGGCCTCAACTGCTACTACAACCCGGGGAAGTCGAGCTCATAAGGGAACAAAGAACAAAGGAAAATGTTATCAGAAAGTCGTTGAGAGGGTTACTAGAACAAGAACAAGTAACAATCATCTTAAGTAGAAAACTACACTAAGTATGGCTGGGAATACCCACTGGGGACAAAGTACCCACTTCAACATGCGCATTAAACAACTTCATCAGAAGTTTAGACTGCCGTAATGTCGTCTTGTACGTTCGATGTACAAGGTGGCGCACACAAGTCGCGGGGGACCTCGGCCGGCTTGGTGTGCGAAACTGGAGACAGCTGGCGAAAGATCGTGCTGGCTGGAGAGGCATGTTGAGTGAGGCCCAGGTCCACCTCGGACTGTAGCGGAGAGGCATGTTGTGTGAGACTCAGGTCCACCTCGAACTGTAGCGCCCTAAGAAGAAGAAGAAGAAGAAGAATGTCGACTTGTGGGCGTAGTGAGTAGGTGCGTCGACCCCTACGCTCGAGGTCTAAGGTTCGAATCTCGAAAAAAAAAAACATTTTTTGAAAGCTCCACCTCTTTCGAGTCGCTGACAATGTTCAGTGATTGTCTAGGAAAAGCTTCTCAAAATCGCCGTTGGGAGTCGGCTGAAAACTGGGGACCTTCAGTTTTGGAATTCCGCTCGCGGGAGTACGAACAACACGAGTGGTTGCTGAGAAGCTAGGCCCAAGCCCACCTTGGACTGTAGCGCCATTTAATATCTTCTTAGGCTGAAGAAGGGGAGTGTGATGCTAGAGACATCACTTCACCTCGGAGGCCCAACGGCCCATTGTGAACAAAGTCTTCTTCCTTTTCCTTCTTCAATCCCTCAAATTGCAATGCACTCAACACGTTAGCGGACAGAGCATCGTATGCCCCTCAATTTTGTAGTCTCTGTTTGCCCCAACATTTCAGCTGTCCGCGAACGTGTTAAACTCCCATCATGTCATCCAATCGGCAGATGTACGTAGACATGAGAGTGGATTAATTTTTCCATTAAAACTGATCGCACAGTCATCGTTGCTTTGAAGCGGATTCAGCTGGAGTTTGTCAGTCATTAATCAGCGCACCAACTCATTCGCAGATTGTCTCGCCACACAATGACACGCGCAGCAGTGCGAAAGCAAACGCTGTTGACTGCGTGCGCTAATTCTCGTATCTGCGCTGACCTCTTTCATGGCGACAGAGAAAGCGCTCATCGGGTAAAGTGTAATCCCCTCGTCACCATTTCGCAGGTCATGCTATCAGTTTGATTGTCTCTAGAGGAAGAAGTGCGTGGGTTGGCGTATCTTAGCCACACCCTCAATCTGAGCTCAGTTCGGGCAGAAGTTCCTGGACTACGATGGGGATTTGAATGAATTCGGTTCTGATATGATACATGTTTGGGTCCACTGTCGTCGGTTCACCTCGTACACGTCAAATGAATGATTGATGGCATAGTTCTGACAAGTCCGAGACATCGTTAGTCGTTCGTCCACCAACCGGGACCTGCTTTCCACTAAAAATCTCGTTAAATTTGAATCGGTTTTGCGTGTGAAATCTTGATGCAATCTCCACGAAATGGTGTCAATTGGAAACGCAGAAATCGAATGCAAGCAACTAGAAATTCCAGTGACACCTGTTTGCATCACGGCTGCCGTTGTCGTTCTTCGACTTCTGAAAGTTGCTCTGATCAAAAGCGAGTTTGTTCAGACAGTTTTTTTTTCTCAAACGCAAGACTCGCTTTCATTCGGTTTTCGTTTGTGCTTCAGTCATCCATTGGCAGGGTTTGCGTAACTTTCGGACATATTTTGTGTCAAATTTCAAAGAAAGAAGGATTCTGCGTGGGGTTCTACAGGGATTCCGTGTAGACTGTCCTGAACCTACGAGCTGTCCACTTGACTGACAGGGTCTGCCTAACTTTTGAACAATTGAGTCAAATTTCAAAGAAAGGAGGATCTTTCTTGGGGTTCCACAAGGATTCCATTGCGGACCGGCGCTTTTTTGGTGAAATGTTTCATGAGCCTATGGGCTGCCCTCTTGACTCATAGGGTTTGCGTAACTTTTGGACAAATTTTGTGCCAAATTTCGAAGAAAGAAGGATCTTTCTTGGGGCTCTACAGGGATTCCATGGCGGACCAGGGCTTTTTGGTGAAATGCTTCATGTAGACTGTCCCGAACCTAAGAGCTGTCCACTTGACTCACAGAGTTTGCGTAACTTTTGAACAATCGAGTCAAATTTCAATAAAAGGAGGATCCTTCTTGGGATTCCTCAAGGATTCCATGGTAGACCAAGGCTTTTTAGTGAAATGCTTCAGGTAAACTTTTGTCAACCTACGAGCTGTCCACTTGATTGCTCATCGCCAGAAGCTGTTTACTCATCAAATTGTTCCCTAAAATCGAACAGGAACCTGGGACTCTTTATGCAAAAAGGATGCAGCCTTAAATCGTCAACATATCTGTGATTTCGTTTCACGGTCAAATGCAACGCCACACCCCACTCAATGTCAGCGACAATTTCCTAGCCTTCATTGTCCCAGTCGCCGCAAAACTCGCACAACATTCACTTGGCTTACAAGTTTCGCATTCAACTGGTCTCTCTTGACATGCCTGCAACTTGTTCTATAAATTTCAAATCCCCTCCTCTGGCGTGGGGTGTGAGGTGTGTGAGTGAGTGTGTGATGTGTGGGGTGTCTCCTGCTCCGCGAAACGAAATGGAAATCAAATTTGCATAACCATGAGTTGAGTTCAAGCAACTTGCGGAATAACAAATCGATGTCATTGAAATTCCTCTCCTGCTCCCATGCCAGCAAATCTCACTTAATTAAATGATTTCAAAGTTTCCTCTCATCTAATTGACATCCCCCCAAAGAGTGGCAGCAAATTTATCGCCAGCCATTGCCTCGTGCTGGCCCATAAAGCCTATCAGTCCTCTGTTGCCGATAAAATGCCTCCAGAAAGTCGTTAGCTGGCGATTGCTTTAAGGCCCCAAATGCCGCCTAACTCGGGCCGCCATAAAGTCATCCGGAAATACCGCATCTTATCGTCGACAAAGCGCTGGAATTTGGTATAAAATTAGCACCGCACAACTCGAAAACACCTTCGAGGCAGTGGGTAATAAATATTCAAACTTTTGTTGTTCTCCGCTTGCGAAGTTCAGCGGCTGGTTGGGTTCATAAAAAAAACAGTCTGGACTGTTTAAGCAGCAGTTATTCACCGAAGGACGTGTGAATAACTTTTCGCGAGGTATTTGGACTCAGATCACCTCAGATCACGATTTCCGGTGAGGAAAACAAAAAAACAACCCTCTCCACGATCAGCGCGGAGACACTTTATCGACCAAACGCTGCAGTCTCCCTCCCACGCGAATAGTTCTCTGTCCAATTTCCCCTCTCAAGGACGTTCTAAATCGGTCCGCTCTTTGACGCACACGACCACAATGAATACACTTTTTTGCGTGAATTTTTAGCCAGATCACATAATTAATTGGTTTTATTTTCTCTTTTCTTTCAGACATAATCGCCTATCAAGATGGAAGTGTAAGAGCCGCGGAATAACTCAGGGGTGTGGGTTGGAATTAATGTTGTTTTTTGATTGCAGGACGATTAGGGCGGAGTCGCGGGATCCCGTGGAGCAGAGCCTAACATGCGGCGAACGGATTACAAATTTCTTGGGGTATCATTGGAAGGGACTGGTTGTGCTGCTGGTTCCATTACTCTGCTTGCCCATTATGCTGAACAACAATACCCCCGTAAGTAGTAAATTTTTGGAATCGAATGTGAATGAAATTTTTTTGGCGCTGAGTCAGCAGTTGTTGCAGATGTTGTGGTAGTGTTTTGAGGTCTGGTCTTTTAGGTCTTGTCTTGATATCGGGTTGTGTCTTGAGTGGAGTCTTTGGAAGTTTTCCAAGAAGATTGACAAGTTGGTGTGTGCACCAAGGATCATCTTCAGTGAACCGTGTGGTCGCGGAGGTAACGCACGGACAAGAGATCTCCAGGCCACTCGATCCTCTGGCATCGACTCTAACTCATCAGGAGCTATGCCCAAGCGCAACCAGGCAAGTTTTTGGATTAACACTGAATCAATGGTCGAAAACTAGGTCTGCTACTAAATTAGTCAAAAAATCCGATCTTGTCACAGTTTTTCTTCAATATCTTCCACGAATAACGGTTAATTTGTCCAAACTGTCATTCAATCTTTAGGGCATTCTCTACTCAACAAAAGCCCCCTTCATCACTTTCTCGTAGGACGCACGATTTCCGAGATATAAGCCATCCAAAGGATGCCTCGAGCATTTCCCTTGACTGATTAACTTTCCAAAGCCCGAATTCGGAGTTGAAAAGGTTTGATTCTCTGCTGAATTTTTGGCCTGAAAATGTTCAAAAAATTCATTTATCTGCAGAATATTCTTGAAAATTGTCAATATCTCAAGAACAGCTTGGTGGATTCTAATGAAATTTGACACGTTTAAAGGACATGAAAAAGTCTCTGAAATGGTATAGTGGGTGTCCTTAAAGGATCTCTAATTTCAAGGATATTCGATAAGGAACCTTAAATTTGCATGTTTTGCTGAGTAATTGTCAGAAAAAGGATTCAATAAGTGACAGGACGACTGGATGGCGCAGTTGGTTAGGCGCCTGAGCCAAGTTAGAGGGGTCCCGTGGTTTCTCCAGATTCTGCCGCGCTGTATAAACGTTGTTTTCAGCCAATCTTCGTTTCAGATGGCAGCTTCCCCCAGTCAACTCGATGAGAATCCGACACTTTTCGTTGATCTAAGACATTCCCTCTCCATTTTCACACCAAAAGACTGTTCCAACAAGTCCAACACTCAGGTTAAACACTCCCAATCAAAGCGAAGTCCTCCCCCGGAGCAGACACTTGTCTAAAGATGTGTCACATCTGGACTCATCACAACACCAGTGACGTATCCATTACTTATTCAATCCATCTTCTCCATGATAATTCAATTAATTCTCTGTCAAATGCAAATGGCACGTGTTAGGAAAGCTCTCGATCAAATTATCCGCTTCCACTCGCTATCGATTCATTTGAATTTTGATATTTCCGTCCCCCACGCCAAGCCGCCCCCCGTGTCTCTGGAGAGTTTCACTGAAACAACTTTTTCCCCGAGGCAATGTTTACCCGACTCAAGGCTACAATTGCTGCCTAGAGACCTTTCGCCTTGCCCTATCTCAGCGCCGACGACGCAACGACTGCGCGCGAGAAAAACAAATAAATTTATTCATGTCAAGACACTTGTGTGCTTTTTTTATCCATAAATATCTCTGTTTAATTGCAGGAATACAGATGCATGTATCTACTGGCGATCATGGCAATCTTTTGGGTCACCGAAGCGCTACCTCTGTATGTGACATCGATGCTTCCAATTGTCGCCTTCCCCATCATGGGCATCATGGTGAGTCGATAGGTCCTTGCCTTTGTGTGTGCGTGTGTACGACTGATCAAATGTTTTCGTTTCAATTTTCACAGAGCTCGGATCAAACGTGTAGACTGTACTTCAAAGATACACTTGTGATGTTCATGGGCGGCATTATGGTGGCACTCGCTGTGGAATATTGCAATTTGCACAAGCGCCTTGCGTTGCGGGTCATTCAAATTGTGGGCTGCAGTCCCAGAAGGTAAGATCACTCTCCTGAACACTCGTGACTAAATACTCTCTGGCCGATGTGTGTAGAGGTCATTCCCATAAAAATTACAACGCCTGGTAGGGTTTACACTTTAAATTGATCGAACGTGGTATTAATTACGGGCAATTAGATAAGAATTCACTCGAAAGAGCGCCTCCAATTTGGTGGGGATCGGATCTGAAATTCATTCAGGCTTGGATCGCGTTCATTGAGAGAGAGCGGTGCATTGTTCGCCGGCAGATGCACGCGTGTGCCTTCTGATACGGTGCAAACAAAGGCTGCTTGGCATGTGGGAATGGTAGGGGAATTAGCATATTTCAACGAAGTTACTTCCTTTGAACTTTGTTTGTTTTCCTGCCCCGTGGAGCTATTAATCTCACTTGCGGTCTGTGCTTGTGATCTGCCCTCGTAGCTCCGATCCGAAGAACCTTCGACGTTGAGCTTGTGGGACAACACGAGCTGATGTGGCAGTGAATCTTAACCAGGACAGATGTAGCTGAACACATCTCCGCCTCTGACCAAGATCATGCACGATCTATCGAACCCAAGACGGTGAATTCTCAATCACCAATTAACTACACTCTCGGCAGGAAATTCCACCCACAAGCGCGTTAAAAACAGTTAAAATAACAATTCTATTGGTTGAGGTCATAAAGCCGCACCTAACAATGTCTAGAAACACTTTCCACGAGAGATTATCTCTATCGCATCCCACTTTGTGGCCATATGGCTTGACAAAGTATTAATGTCGTACGTGAGATCTGTGCGATATTTTTTAACTGACTTTAAATGCCACAGCGATCATGAGGGATCATAAAATGACAATTTACTGATGCCCCGAGTGATATCTTTTAAAGGGAAATCACTTTGTGAATTCTGGGAAATCGCTGATGATGATTCTATGTTTTTTGCGACGTTATTCTATGTTTTCAAAAAAACGCCTATACTTTCCTTTGGTCCTCACAAAGTGTATGATGACGGCTATATGCTTTTCAAACTTCATCTGCACCGAATTTCATTCTTCTATGTTATCCAAAAATCATAAAACGACAACTTGTTGATGCCCTGAGTGATATTTCTTAAACGAAATCACTTTGTGGATTCTGAAGAATCGCTGCTGATGATTCTATGTTTTTTGCGACATTATTCTATGTTTTCTTAAAAATATCCACTCTTTCATTTGGTCCTCACAGAGTGTATGATGACGATTCTATGTTTTTCAAACTTCATCTGCACTGAATGTAAGTCTTCTATGTTATCCAAGAATCATAAAATGACAACTTCTTGATGGCCTGAGTGATATTTTTTTAAGGGAATCATTTTGCGGATTCTGAGGAATCGCTGCTGATGATTCTATGTTTTTTGCGACGTTTTTCTATGTTTTCTAAAAACTATCCCCTTTTTCCTTTGGTCCTTCCAAAGTATCTGATGATGATTCTATGTTTTTTAAACATCATCTGCGACGAAATTCATTGTTCTATGTTTTTTTTTAATTTCTCGACACTTTTCTTTGATTTTTTAAAGTGTCTAATGATGTTTCTGTATTTTTCAAGCCTTATTTACGCCGAATTACATTCTTTTATGTTATCCAAGAATTTCTTGACACGTTATTTTCAAAACGTGGCCAATAAAAATCCCCTCTATTTCCTTTCCTTTCTGAAAACTAACCACCTCCTCTCATTCCTTTCATTCCAGACTCCACTTCGGTCTCATCTTCGTCACAATGTTCCTGTCCATGTGGATCTCGAACGCCGCCTGCACAGCCATGATGTGCCCCATCATTCAAGCTGTCCTGGAGGAGTTGCAAGCTGTAAGTCAAAATTAACCCTCACTCACTCCCACAAACCCCCTCTAATCACACACTCAATCCCAACAGCAAGGACTCTGTCAAATGCACACCAACCCACAGTACAAAGCACTCAACAAGAAGGAAGGCGAGGAAGAGTAGGTTGCACCCAAATTACATGTCATTTGTGTATCTCATCATTCTCTCTCATTACACAGACCACCATATCCATCGAAAATTACACTCTGCTACTTCTTGGGAACGGCGTACGCCTCGTCCATGGGCGGATGCGGAACCATCATTGGCACAGCTACTAATCTGACCTTCAAGGGCATCTACGAGAGGTATGAATTGAATCTCAGCCAGCAGTCAGCTCCTCATTAATTACGTGTGCTTTTCCTCCATCTAGTCGTTTCCCCACATCAAAGGACACCCTGGACTTCCCCACATTCATGTTCTACTCCGTGCCATCCATGCTGGTCTACACATTCCTGATGTATCTCTTCCTGCAATGGTACTACATGGGCTTGTTCAGGTAAACCCCCTCTGAGATCCCCTCTGTTCCGATTGTTAAGTTCCGATTCTTTGTGCAGGCCCAAGAGCAAGGAAGCCGCAGAGGTCAATGTTGGCAAGAACGGTGCCGATGTAGCCAAGAAGGTCATCGATCAGAGATACAAGGAGCTGGGACCAATGACTGCGCACGAGATTCAAGTCATGATCCTGTTCATCATCATGGTCATTCTGTACTTCACCCGCAAGCCTGGCATCTTCCCTGGATGGGCTGATTGGTTAAATGCCAAGTGAGGTTTTGCACTGGGAGAGGGACGAGGAGTGGAGACTAATGGGGGATTTTCTTTTGATTCTAGGGACATCCGCAACTCGATGCCAACCATTTTCGTCGTGATCATGTGCTTCATTCTGCCAGCCAACTATGCATTCTTGAGATACTGCACTGGAAGAGGTAAGAGAGCGAAGGTTTTGACACAAAGGGCGTTCTTAAGGCCCCGGTGGGGTTTTTTTAAGCGACGGCATGATTTCTTTGACATAACGCGACGCTGTAGACGAGATCTGTGTGACCCTGATTTGTAGTACAAAGAGAAGGTAATACGCGACGCTAAGACGCGGTCTGTCTGGCAGGGCCTTCATTTTTCCTAGATCCACTCCACCTCAGACCATCGCAAACGCTAAAACGCGCTGTGTGGCACGGCCTATATTTATCGTAGACCCACTCCGAAACTGCAGCAACGCGGCGCTAAAACGCGCTCGGGGTGACAGGGCCTTCATTTATCCTAGACCCACTCCACCTCAGACCATCGAAACTGCAGCAACGCGACGCTAAAACTCGCTCGGAGTGGCAGGGCCTTCATTTATCCTAGACCCACTCCACCTCAGACCATCGAAACTGCAACGACGCGACTCTAAAACGCGCTCGGAATGGCACGGCCTTCATTTATCATACCTCAGAATCTTAAAACCGCAGCAACGCGACGCTAAAACGCGCTCCCGTGGCTATAAGCATTAAAACCGCTACATTCGAGACTCAGGACCCTGATTTTGACTGAAATTCTTATTTCTCTTTCCAGGACCAGTACCCAACAAGACCACCCCCTCGCTGATCACCTGGAAGTTCATTCAAACCAAAGTGCCATGGGGTCTGGTGTTCCTGCTCGGCGGTGGATTCGCCCTGGCCGAGGGCAGCAAAGTCTCCGGAATGGCATCGCTCATCGGCAACGCATTGAGTGGACTCAAGGGACTCCCCCCACTAGCGCTCCTCTTCGTCGTCATCATGGTTGCCGTCATATTGACCGCATTCAGTTCGAACGTCGCCATCGCAAACATCATTGTACCTGTCCTAGCAGAAATGGTAAGCGCCAGCCAAAGACACCTCCCGAGGAGTCCTGCTGACCGTTCGTTTGTCTCTTTCAGTCTCTTGCTATTGAAATTCACCCGCTGTACTTGATCCTGCCCGCCGGTCTTGCCTGCAGTATGGCCTTCCACTTGCCGGTCAGCACACCACCGAACGCGCTCGTTGCAGGATACGCCAACATCCGCACCAAGGATATGGTAAGACAAACGATCGCGACACTCTCTGACTGTGCTAAATGCTCTCTCGTTTGCAGGCACTCGCTGGCATCGGCCCAACCATCATCAGCGTGATTGTCCTGTTCATCTTCTGCCAGACGTGGGGCATCGTCGTCTACCCCGACCTGACCACCTTCCCCGACTGGGCGCGCTTGGCGGCCAATTCAACAGTTTAATCAACTACCTAGACAAAGCAGTAAAGAATTTTTATTTTTCGGTTTTAGTTTAAGACAACACACGCAACAGACGCAGACGACAGGACGGATTTAGGTTTTAAGTCTTATCCCTTCGGATAAGTCACACGTAGGAACAAACTTACACACACACAACTTTCCTGCAGACGCAGCAAGGGAAAGGATGCATTTAAGAAAGTGAGGGCAGCTTTATTTTAACGACCAACACCCCCCCGGCGGGAGCCAGAGCGACCCGCGGGGGCGGCGTTGACTATTCTAAACAAGAAACAAACAGAAACTAGATAAATCACGGTGCATTTAGGAGTCTTATTTTTGTACTCGAGTCTTATTCGAATGCATTTCTTTTGAACGACACACGGAGGCGGTGTGCAGAGCCGATATATCATTGCATCTTCTGTCAACAGAGGGGTTATTCTGAGGGGTATCTGGATCATGACAGGACTAATTTATTAATAAGCCAAAAATACAGGCGTAACTCAAGGAATTTTCTAGCAAAAAACTATACAAAAGTGCGTGTGCGTGCAGATGCGACGTGAGGGCGGCCGCGGGACCGCGTGTGGCTGCGGGCCGCGGTCGGGCGGGGCGCATGTAATGATATATTATATTTTTTTATTAACCGGACTGAAAATGCATTATATCAACAAACAAACATTTAAATGAGAGAATTTCACGTTTAAGTAAGCGAATCAGATAAGTAAACAAAATATTTTGTTAGATTTTAATGTAAAATAAAATGTATTGTAAAGTTTGTGGTGGGTTTTTGTTTACTTGGAAGTGGCCGGGGGCTTGGGGTTCATCATGAGACATCAATGGGGCATCAATAAATCTTGTCAATCCCTGCATCTTTGGTCACAAGAGGCGATTGGGTCGTAGGGACATTTCTAGAAAGAGCACGCTGTCCTTTGATCACATGCTCTTCGAGTGGAGACGTGGGCTTTACCGAAAGTGGATGAAGAAACCCCTAGTCTCTTCGAGAGAAAAGTTCTGCGTGCGGTCTTCAATCCTAAGCCTTAAGTCCTGGGGATTCAACCACGAACAGCTACTGTACGGACTATACAGCGATATGAGTCTAGCCAGGCATCTACTGGCCCAACGCCCACGGTGGCAAGGTAATGGACAACTCAAGAACTCGGACCAATAAGTCAGCGACTTGGTAGTATTTCTTTTTTTTTCTCTGAGGTTATTGTAACACTACACTGGAGCACTCAGACTCAAAAACTGGTCCATTGTACTACCAGGCATCAACCTACTTTTGCTGAAATTTCATGGTCTTCCGAACGAAGACCAGCTGGCGCTTATGTGACGAGGAGCCTACATCATCAGCTCTCACCTCATCACCACCAAATAACTGCCACCTGATCCGAGCAAAGGCGGGACAATGGCAGAGGAAGTGCTCTGCAGTGTCATCGTCTTCTCCACAGACGTCGCAGAGGGTTTCATCGCTTAGGCCAAGCACACTTAGGTGTTTGGCGAAGGTGTAGTGCGCTGTTAGTACGCCGGTGAGTTGTCTGCAATCTTTTCTGTTAAGAGATAACAAGAACGCCGCAGATTTCTCACAGACGTTGGGGAGCATACGCCTGGTCTGTCTACATCCAGGAGAATCATGCCACCTGCGTTGTCTTGGTAGTATACAGCGTTGGCCAAATGTATTAGGCGCCCGTTTAGATTCGCTATATCTTCAAAAAGCAACAAAAATTAAATGAAATGAGAGGAACAAGTAAAAATCGCTTACAATCTCAGATAGTGTCGCCAAAAACCATAAAATTCAAACTAAATACTTCCGATAAGTGACGTGGCATTAAAGACAAAAAGATAAGAGTGCCTAATACATTTGAGCCAGACTGTATATATAGGTTCCAATAGTAAGCTGCATTGAAAAACAGACAGAACAAATAGGGGGGATTAGTAAGATGGCGAAGTACACTCTGAAAAACCGATGGAGCCCTCAAAACCACGAGCAAGGAGGAAATCGAAAATCATTCTCCGTACCTTCGTGGAATGCAGCCGACCAACGAGAGGATGGCGTAGGAAGCGCGGACATGCAACCCCGAGTACTCCTAGATGGTCAGTTTTGTACGGCTTGCAATTGTCAGTCAGTCATACCATGATCCCCAGCAGGAGAAAAGCGAATACAGGAACCACTAAATCATGATTGAACACAACCCTGCATTTGACTCAAAATATCTCAGAAATCATGCATCCCACCCAAAAAAGGATCATAATCGATTTTGGAGACTATTACAAGCTCTTCATGATGAAGTCATCAAAACACATGTCATGTTACTTATTGAATCCTTTTTTCGAGGATAACTCAGTGAATTATGCACATTTGAGGTTCCTTGTTGAATATCCTTGAAACTGGAGGTCCTTCAAGGACACCCTGTATTCCAGTTCAGAGACTAGTTCATGTCATTAAAATTTGTCAATTTTCATTTGAATCCACCAAGCCGTTCTCGAGATATTGACAATTTTCGAAACATACTCTGCAGAAAAATGCATTTTCTTGCACATTTTAACGCCAAAAAGTCAGCAGTGAATCAACTCAGAATTCGGACTCCGAAGAGTCAGTGAGTCAGGGGAATCATTCGAGGTGTTCTTTGGATGGCTTATATCTCGGAAATGGTGCGTCCTACGAAAATGTGCTGAAGGATGCTCTTGTTGGGCAGAGGATGCCCTAAAGAATGAATGGGGACTTGGACAGATTAAGCGTTATTCGTGGGATATATTGAAGAAAAACTGATCAGATATTTTGAGCAAAACTTTTTTTTCGGTGTCAGTGAGCTTCGCTGACATCAGATGAGTCCCCGTTGATGACAGAGTCACAGTCAATGCAGAGAGTTAGTCCGGTGACTGAGCTCCGGTCGATAACAGAGCCACAGTCAGCGGTCAGGCAACTGTCGTTGACAGAACCACAATCAGAGGCCAAGCCACAGTCGATAGCAAATTCCTTCGCCTTCTTGTTCTTGTTCTTGTTCTTCTTCTTCCTCTTATCCTTCTTCTTCTTCTTTTCTACTTCCTCTTCTTCTTCGTCCACTACTTCATCTTCTCCTTCCTCTTCTTCTTGTTCTTCTTTTTCTTCTTCTTCCTCTTCTTCCTCTTCTTTTCCTCTTCTCATTGTTCTTATTTTCTTCTTCTTCTTCTTCTAATGGCACCACATCCCGAGGTGGTCCTGATCCTCAACCAACAAGCCTCTCAGGCTGGCACGAACTTTAGTTAGCTGCCTCCAATTAACCACTCCAATTTGGCTGAGATCCTTCTCCACTTGTGTGCGCCATCAGCTTCGTTGACGTCCTCTATTGCGTTGTCCCATGGGCGCAGAGTTAAAGACTCTTCAGGCTGGAGCAGTACTGTTGCTTGAAGCAAATTCCACTCTCATAAAAATCCGTCACTAAACCACTCGGACAGTCTAGACTCTGAAGACATCGAGCTTCTCGACGTTCCTTAGAGACGAAGATCAGCGAAACTCGATGTAAAAATATCCCTAAAGGAAGATGCGATGCAAGGTTCATTACGCAGACCATTTATTTTTTATTACGAACGTGGGACAAAGCAAAAGAGGACGCCCGCGTTTAAGGTGGGGCACACAAGTTTAGAAGGAGCCTTACCAATTTGGCATGCAAAATTGGAGACAGTTGGGGAAGGCCCTTGCTAGCTAATGAGGCTCGTTGAGTGCGGCTCAGATAAACCACGGACTGTAGGACCAAAAAAGAAGAAGAAAAATGGAAGGATTTTGCTGACTGAAGAGACTTGTTGGTTAAAGTCCAGGTAAGGTTAGACCTGGGGCTGCTAGTGACTTCATCAGCACACTTAGACCATATTGGTTCGTTGCAATACCCACAGTCAGGCATCTACCACTGGTCGATCGCTCCAGTGACAGTGCCGTTAATTAGATCCCAAAGGTAAATGGGGACTGGGCCAGATTTGAAAAACCGACTAAAAGCGTATTAACTTAGCTTTAACTGGGAATTCGAACCTGGGACCCCTCTAACTTAGAGCAGGCACTTAACAAACTGCTCTCGTTAACCTGGTTAAAGCCCAATTCCACTACGGACTCTAGAGGCACAAGAAGAAGAGGGGAATGACCTTGCTGGCTAAGAAGGCTCGTTTATTGTGACCTAAGTGCTCCTGAATTCGTCCACCTACGATGGTCGTCGTGGCCTATTGCTTCTTTGCAACGTCTCGAGTTCAATTTTCGACGATGGAGCTATGCACTCTCTCTATTCACAAGACCTCCTTCGTGTTCAAATTCCAATCTGATTTCAAACACCTTTTCATTTCACAAATATCCTAGTTGAGCTTTATTCTACAATCCACTCAAGACCAAATCCGTGTGAGAGAAGTTGGCAGAGACGTACACTTCTCGGATCTCCTCGGCGTCGTTGACCACAGGATAAATCATTTCACACCAAAATCCGTTCATCATCCAGATGGCCAAGATGCTGGTTACGGTCGGGAGGATGCCTCCCATCAGCTAGACACAGGGGGAAAAAGGAGTCATGATGAAAGCAATGAATAGACACCATACCAGAGTGGATCTCCTGAGGTTGCCCAGCTCCCGAATGTGCAGATTCGAAGGTGTTGCTCCAGGGAGTATGAAGGCCATGCTGCACGCGATACTTGTCGGCATTATCACGTACATTGGATGCACGTTCAAGTGGCTAGCCTGTAAAACGGAAGAGGTCACATGGATGGCTTCAGTCGGGCTCGGGACTTACGGTCTGTGCCAGGATGGGCATGGTTATGTTGGCCGTTGTGATGTTCGAGGTTATATTCGTCACCATGACAACGGAGGTGATCAGGATGAGAAGGGCAATCGAGCGAGGGTAGTCCTGGATGACCGAAAGTGCCTTGGAAATTCTGTTGTCTACTCCGGTTAGCTTGCTTCCTGCAGCAAGTGCTGTTCCACTGCCTGTTCCGAAAGAAGGAATCACAGATAGCGGGTGTGGAGGCTCTGTTCGACTTACCGACGAGGAAGATCAGATTCCACGAGACCCTCTCGATGGCGAAATCCCACTTGAGGAGACCCGGAACTGGTCTTCTTTCGGACGCTTGAAAGGAAGACAAAGGAAGTCGCGGTTAAAAGGAAATCATTCTTGGAGTCGTACGTACCTTTCCAGAACTTCAAGAACCTGTAGTTGGCCGGGAGAATGAAGAGCAGGATCATCACGCAAACTTCCGGCACTGTGTTCATGGGATCACTGGAATTAGAGAGGGGAATGGAGTGGAAATGGATCATGGAACGGATGGAAAGGGAACATGAAACTGGGTCAGACGGAAGGTTGAGTCAAACAGAAGGTTGAGTCAACTGCAATAGCCGTACGGAAACTAAAGAGAGCTGAAGCAACCAGACGGACAGCAAAGGTCCACCGACAAAACTGATTCGACCAAATCGTGGGCGTGAAGACCAGTGCTCCGGCTTAGAGGCTCCTTGAATCCAAGCCTCTTGGTTCAAGGCGGAGAGAAAGACCGACTCTCTAGTACTCGCGTATGCAAGACAACTTGACTGTCTGGCTGACATTAAGGCAGCCGATCAAGGATGGAAAGAAGCGTTTACTCGGGTCCAGTCCGTTCATGGGACGCTAGCCTTCGAAGCTAGGATGCTAGCTTCTGATGATCTGAACTAGAATGCTATGTGTTCGGAAGAGGCTTGTTCTGAACAAGAAGATCCCTAGGGAGTCTTCCAGGGTATCACCCAAGGAACTACTCAAGGAACAGCCTAAGGTACACCCCAAGGTTCCATCCAAGGACCCAATCTCTTAACCCAAATCTATCCCCTTCCCCCTCCAACTTACACTCCCTTTCCGATCTGTTCCTCCCATCCCGGAAACAGACCATTGTTCCTCGTAACGTACGCCCCAATCAGAACAACGAAGAGCAGGATAACGCTGACTTCGTGTGTAGTGATCGGTCCCAACGCGTTGTACTTCTCATTGATCACCCGCAGTCCCAAGTCGATGTCGCGCTGGTCAAACGTCACATCCTCCGCGTCCTTGCTGCCCGGCCTGGTGGAGATGGAATCAGCTGCTGTGCGATTAGTTCGGAAGAGGTGTGTCTCATACCGGAACAAGCCCATGAACACGACCTCCAGGTCAATCCACATCAGGAGAGTGCACACGACCACGAGTGGGATGGAGTACATCATGTACTTTCCGACCTTGTCCCTCTCCTTGGAGGTCGGGAAGTATCTGTGAAGAGTGAAGGAACTCTGAAAAGGATGAGAGTCGCCGCATGCTGTACTCACTGTTTGTACACCGAGCTGATGACGAAGTTGGTTGGCGAGCCGATCACGCAACCACAGCCGCCGATGGACGAGGCATAGGCCACGCTCAAGTAGAAGCAGGCCTTCATGTGCGACGGACGTCTCCTGCAAAGGAAATCATGAGGAATCATGGAACAGCCCAAAGAAGGTGTGTTTCGGTACTTTTTCTCTGGCAGACCCAAGTCCTCGTCGGCCCACAATCTGCAAAGTCCTAGCTGAGAGCACAAGAGTGAGTTAAGAACGGAAGCCTGAGACTGACGTTTGTACCTCATTCAGGTTCACCAGAATGGCGTCGACGACGTTGATCATCATTGACGCACAGGCTGTGTTCGTGATCCACATCGAGAGGAACATGATGACGACGCAGATGGCGAAGTGCACCCTGGAAAGACGAAAGGATCCCTCAAAACCATGAGCAGGGGGGAACTCGAATGCCTACCTCCTTGGACTGCATCCGACCAACGAGAGGACGGCGTATGACGCGCGGACATGCAACCCCGAGTACTCCACGGCGGCTGCGTAGTAGCCGGAGAACATCACGAAGGTGTCCTTGAAGTACAGCTGATAAGTCTCCCGGCTGGACTGTGGAGGACGAAAGACGATCAGTTTTGAAGGGCTTCCCTTGCCTTCCTCTCATACCATGATCCCCAGCAGAGGGAAGGCGAACACAGGAACCAGAGTGGTGGCCATGATGGGCACTGCGGCGGTTGCGTAGAAAATGGCCATTCCAAGGATCACAATCAGGCAGCGGTCTGTCTGAAAGGAGAGAGGCTATAGGAGGTGAAGGCGTTTGGAGGCTCTTACATGGTTCTCGTAGCTGTACGCCAGGGGCACGAGGATGCTTGTGGTCATCGTGAAGATCAGTCCTTCGTAGTGATTCCGGAGGTAGCGGAAGACGATGCGGTAGAATGACGTGGGGGCGTTATCTTCGTCTGACGACATATTGATTGATTTTGTGGGGAAAATTTGGGTTTGACGGGAATGACAGAGGCTGCCTGGAGGGAAGAAGAAATTTGAGGTGTGCGGGAGTTGGGATGAAGTGTAAAGGAGGGTTGAGGATGCCTTGGGGAAAGGAAGAGAGGAAATTTGAGGGAGATGATGGACGGGAGATGAGGTGAAAGGAGGGTTGAGGTCGATGATTCAGATCGATGCGCACAGTCTCAAGGGAGTCTTTGAATCCGTGTCTCCTGGTTTGAGAAGGAGAGGAACGCAGAACCTCTGGTATAAAGACCAATTTATCGCCGATGCAAGGCAACTTGGTCTTGATGAATGAAAGCATCATGTCCGGGATCATCAGCAATGGAAGGCGGCAATAGCTCAGGCTCAGACCCTACAGCGTCGGCAGGCCTTGGAATCCTTAAGTTGTGGGGCAAAGAACTTCTGGGAAACCTTAGCGAACTTGGCGCGTGACACTAGAGTGGTGCTGCCAATGGAATAAGTGCCTCCAGCAAGAAAAGTGCTGCCAGCGCAAGAAGCAGCACAGTCAGACGGAGTCTGTGGCCCTCTTAGAGATAACCAGTTGGCGTCCGCCAGCAGAAAAAGTGCTGCCAGCAGGTGAAGTGCTACCAGTAGGTGAAGTGATGTCAACAGACAGAAGTGCTGCCAGTAAAAGAAGTGCTTCCAGCAGAAGAAGTTCTCCCAGCTGAAGAAGTGCTGACTTCAGAAGAAGCGCTCCCAGTAGCAGGAAAACTGCTGCCAACAAGAGAAGTGCTGCCATCGGGAGAATTGCTGCCAACAGGAGAAGTTCTACCATCAGAAGAACTGGTGCCAGAAGAAGTGCTCCCAACAAAAGTGCTGATAGCGAGAAAAGTGTTGCGAGCAGGAAAAGTGTTCCCAGCAGAGGAAGTGCTGCCATCATAAGAAGTGGTCTCAGTAACAAAAGTGCTGCCAACAGAAGAAGTGCTACAAGCAGGTGAGAGAGAAGCACTGGCAGCAAGATAAGTGATGCCAAGATGCGAAGTGATACAAAGAGGTTAAGTGATGCCAATCGGCGAAGTGATGCCAAGGCGCGAAGTGATGCCAGCAGAAGATGTGGTGCCAGCATATAAAGTACCGACATCAGGAGAGGTGCTCTCAACAGTAGTACTGATAGCTGGAGATTTGGTGCCAGCAAATTTCTGCCAGGAGCAAAAGTGCTGCCAACAAAAGAAGTGCTACAAGCAGGTGAAGTGTTGCTAGCAGGAGAAGTGCTGCCACCAGGAGACGTACTGACAGCAGCAGAAGTTCTCCCAGGAGAAGAAGTAATGCCAGCCGGAGAAGTGCTGCCAATTAAAGCGATGCCAATAGGAAATGTCCTGTCAGCAGAATAAGTGCTGCCGGAAGAAGTGCTACCAAGAGAAGCTTCAGTTTAGCAGAAGAAGTTTGTTGAGGGAGAGTAAGACCGACCCTTAGCGGATGCAAGTCAGTTTCGACTTTTTGGCTGACAGCAGCGTGCCCGGTGGTTGGACGCTTGAAAATGAAAGACTGCTTATCCTCAGACTCGGACCATCCATGGGTCGCTGGCCTCAGAATTAAGGGAGTGTCTCCTTTGACATTGTGTTCTTCTTGGACGTCCATCGCATAAGTTAGAGATTCAGCTGGTGGTTGGAAATGTGCACCACAGACCGCATTTTTCTCACTCCCTCCTAAAAGTCTGCCCCACTATCCTCACAAATTTCAAATCTTTTCACCTCCGGCAACACTGTCACCACACATCCAACACGTATGATGTTCCATCCCCACAAGAAAAGCTCCACCAATACACAAAGCTCCACCACACAGCAATCTCTCTCCCGCTCTCCCCCACACACGACCAAAACAAGTTCACCCACAAAAGAGGACAAAAAATGACAACCATCAAGCACAAGGTGTGTCGTTCGCCAGAGTGTTCGCTGTCGACTTGTTGGCTTCACCGCTCGCTTCATTCACCTCCACCACAACAAAACACAATCACCACCACCAGAAAGCCCATGCCATCTCCATGCCAGCGCACGGTTCCACATCAAATGTGCGTTCAAGTTGAAATTCCAGTTGGATTTCTGGCCTGCAACTAAGTGGCTTTGGCTTGTTGTTTCCCGGTGGTAAGCCAGTGTCAGTCGTTCGCTTGTCGTCAGTCGTTAGTCGTTGTCGCGGTTGCGGTGTGTGTGTTTCGTTTCAATTAGCGCCACGTTAAGGCCAGTGATACACTAGATTTTATTTATTTTTTCATGAAATTGGTGAAAAATTTTAATTTGTGCGTGCGGTTTTGATTTTTTGAGCAGAAATAAAGCGAATTTATCCATTCCCCGATTGAGATTCAGTTGAGTGAGGAGGGAGAGGTGAAAGGGAAGCAGAGAAAGAAAGAAGGTGAAGAAGTTCGTTACGTTCGGATGAGCCGCTCCGCAATCGGTTTTGAGTCGTGAATACATTTTCTGCAACTTCGCGGTTTCTCACGAAACGAAAGGCAAAGAAAAAAAAAGAATTAACACCGAATCCCCAACACACTCGCGCAATACACGGGCGGGCGGGCGCAAATACATCGAAAGCCGACGCGTATCGGGACTGCTACCTGTGGCATGTGGATACGATCACTCGTCTCGAGCCATCGCAGTGTCTCAGCTCAGCAGCTCAACCGCGAACCGATCCGATACCCAAGCACATTTGCAAATTGCGATCTTCCCCCTGGACCCGGGCGACCATCAACATTCCAACTTCATTGAGCGTGCAACCGAGGGGGCTTAAGGCCAACAATACCTTTGGGTTGCCTCTGGAATAGGCGACATCCTCGGCGAGCGGAGGGAGAGCATCATCGTTTGAGCCGGGGCCTCCAACCAGCAGCGAGCGCCGCGAACAGGTTAACACAACAAGAGTCTCCAGAGTCTGTGTGTTCAGGTGTGTAGAGCTTTTGCTGCCATCGTGTGTGTCTGTCTGTCTGTTTGTGTGAAGTGAATGCTTGCTTTGTTTGATTGTGTCATCATTTGTGGATTGATTGTCTTCCTGTGTGTGTGTGTGTCTGTTTGGGAGCAGGGTCGGCTTGAGGGAGGCGATTCGCGGTTAGCCTCCCCATCGATTCACTGCGATTCACTGCGACTGACTGTATGACTAATAAACTTGTCGGACGGACGCAAAACGATAGTCCTCGTTGCGTCTAAAAATACAACAGCCCTCCTGCTTCCTGTTGCATCCCGCACAACAAGTATCTCGGTGACAGAACCCAGCGATTTCGACTTAATGAGACGTGCGTCTTGGCGGAATTTCAAGATCAATTATTGAAGACATTCCGCGCGAGGCCCCAGAGAAGAGAGGCGATGATGGAAGAGAAGCGCGGTGAACCAAAGGTCTTATGACCAACAAACAAGTTGTTGTTTTGGCACAGCCCCACGGCTGGTGGGCAGGCAGGCAGTTGGTTGAAAAACTCGTTCTTTGCATAAACGCTGTGACTGCGGCTAACGACATTTACACGACACGGGGGTAGGCAGGTAGGCAGGTTGGTAGGCACTTAGCGATTGAACTTGTTTTCCATAAATTGATGTGTGTCTGGGAGGGTAATTGCAATCGAAATGAGGGTTTAATACGTCCCGAGAGATGCCGCCGAATGCCAAGCGGTTCCGTTGAACTGGCGAGGATTCTCTGCTGCGTTTTTAGGCCTTTTGTTACGGTGGGTTAGTTATGAGTTATGAGCCATCGCTCAAGGCTGTGTTCCGGTCTTCAGCGGAGCTAACGAACTCGCGACGAAGTTCGAGCTTCAGTTGCTTAATTCAAAATGAAACGGTGACTAAGCAGGTGAAGGGGGGGAACGTGCTGACTTCGGAAGTTTTGGCGGTGTTCGAGAGAGGAGAAGGTCAGTTGGGGGTTTTGTTTTGACTCTGTTGACGGTGCTTTCATTGAGCTGTCGGCTGAGACAGCAACAGGTGGCCGATGATTTTCAGAGAATTGTGACCCACTCATCGACTTAGAGTTGAAGACTTTTTGGAAGGTGGTTGGTTGTGCTTCGTGGGGAGGCCAGAGAATCTTTTTTGATGACACCACGCTCTCAGAAAGTCAAGGGGGTTTTCATTTTATGGCGGGCTTGTCCAGAAGTTGACTGCTTTTAAAGCAGAACCTTGTTTACTGACAGCTCCCTTTTTTTTTTTTCCGAGGATTTTTGAAACACTATTGGAGCAATCAGACACAAAACTGGTCCATTGTACTTCCAGTTAGCAACCTACTCCAGTGCCGTAAATTTGATCCCAACGGCAAATAGTGACTGGACTAGCTGAACCAGGACAACTCCCTTAGGCAGACAAAAGTTTTGTCGGCGTCGCTATTCGCCTGAGGGAGATTAAGACCCACGCTTACCAATGATTCCAGTACTTTCGTCCACATTTCAATCGAGTCCCACTGGTGGGTGTAAGACGGTGACACTCCCTGACGCGGGCTTTAAACATGGGCTCCTCAAGCAGACTTTCTGATTTTGGCGTAGTTTTTCGAGCATAGGTTCTTATAGTCAAAGAAGCGGCCAGCAGTTCCCACTTAAGCGGAGTTTTTACCTAATCTTCTTGATTTTCTGGTAGCGTCACAGTCCGAGATTGGGCCTGGGTCTCAAAGAGCATGCCTCATCGTTTACCGCCTGTCCAATATTCTTGTTCTTCTTCGGGAAACGTCGCAATCGGAGGTGGGCCTGGGCCTCAAACGACATGCCCCACTGTCCACCAGCGCCTGTCCAATCTTCTTGTTCTTCCTCGGGAAGCGTCGCAGTCCGAGGTGGGCCTGGGCCTTAAACGACATGCCCCACTGTCCACCAGCGCCTGTCCATCTTCTTACCCTCCTCCGAGTACCGTCGCAGTCCGAGGTGGGCCTGAGCTTCAAACGACAGGCCTCATCGTCCACCAGCGCCTGTCCAATCTTCTTGCTCTCCTCCGGTTAGCGTCGCAGTCCGAGGTGGGCCCGGGCCTCAAACGATAGGCCTCATCGTCCACCAGCGCCTGTCCAATCTTCTTGCTCTCCTCCGGTTAGCGTCGCAGTCCGAGGTGGGCCTGGGCCTCAAACGACAGGCCTCATCGTCCACCAGCGCCTGTCCAATCTTCTTGTTCTCCTCCGGGTAGCGCCTGGGCCTGGGCCTCAAACGACGTGCCTCATCGTCCACCAGCGCCTATCCATCTTCTTGTTCTCCTCCGGGTAGCGTCGCAGTCCGAGGTGGGCCTGAGCTTCAAACGACATGCCTCATTGTCCACCAGCGACTGTCCGATCTTCTTGTTCATCCTCGGAAAAGCGCGGCAGTCCGAAATGGGCCATCATCAGCGATTGGTCAATCTTCTTGTTCTCCTTCGGATAGCGTCCCAGCCTGTGTTGGAGTTTGGGCCTCAAATGACAGATCTCATCAGTCCTTGTTGAAGCTTCAGAGTTCGAGGTAGACCTTGGCTTTAACGAGGACTGATGATCTTCCTATTCTTCCTCTTTCCTTGTCCTCAGCTTCATACTTTAAGTGGTCTGACGTCCCTATCAACTTGTCTTCGTCACTGCAAGTATTCCTGTTTCAGAAATGAGGTACATTTTGGGTCTTACGTCACGTAGGACGAAGAAAAACCCCTAAAACCACGTTGCGTCTACAAAACTTTCCCATCTGGTCTCTCTGTCTGCATTCCGTGGTCCATATTTCGTCAAAAAAGGTACCGGCCAAAGCATGGAGCACTAAAGTCATCCACGAAAGACAAATCAAGTTCACTTCCATCAACTTCCTCTTCCACTAGCGTCTGCTTCCAAAAAGTGGACAAACGGGTTACCCCATAGGCAACCCGCACAGAGGATCAGCACAGGCCTAAGTGGTCTACTAAGCCACCTATCTGTCGTCTGCTTCTCACCAGACATCTTAGGCGACAACGGAAATGACCACTTCCGCCTATCGAACAGAAATCTGGTCTCTCATGTGAAAAACTCTCATCACCGTGAAAGTTGCCCCACTTCATCGAACTCAAAAGTGCGTCGTTTCCAATCGCTCTCAGACAAACCCTCGTTCTCCCAACCATGCGTGCGTATTTTTAGCGCACCACCACCCACTCGTCAGCCTCTCAGGTTACCTTGGCGGCAAGTTTTGTCTTTCTCTGGAGCAATTCCCCGAACCCGGAACTATTTACATGATCATCCGAGTGGAGGAACCTCCACTCTGTCCTCGCCTGACAACGGAATTCGCTTGAAATCCTCATTGCACTTGAAATTCATAAATAATTCCGATTCGTCAAAAACTACAGCAGGAAATTTAGTCCCTGTGACGACAGGCGTCTAACCTTAACTCGGTTCTAATTAAATCACAGAAACGCTAATTAAATCATAATCAAACATGGGCCAGTGGTCTTGAAGGGGGCGATGTTTACTCAAGGGGTTGTGGCCTGCCTGCGTGATGGGATGAGGCGGTTCGTGTTTGGTGGTGGTGCGCCATCAAGGAATCCTTTGGATTCCATTCATCCGTCGTTCGTGAAATGCGAGAACGTCTCGCAGATGGAATTAGAAAGCCATTTCCAGGGTGAACCTGGAGTCGATTTGAACAGGTCAGGAGCTGGTTGATTAGGTTTTCCTTTCATTTAAATTTTTCACGACCCGCTGGTCCTTCTCAACCACGAAAGAAATTGATTTAGAGACGGACTGGCATTCGGGTTGGGTATTTACATTTTAATTGTGGACAGAATGTGAAGTGAACGTTTTTTGTCGGGCGCCAAAGGGGGTCTGGGATGATTTTGTCGTTTTCTTAAATTGAAGTCCTTTTTGGGGACAGGCAATGGACCTTTCTTGGTCTAACTGCGTCCCTCCTTGTGGGAGACCACCACTATATCCAACCAACATTCTTAAAGCACACTCCTCTAGAGACTTTACAGAGAAAATCAAAGACACTGCCTTTTCAGAGAGCGTCCCTCTATAAGACTGAAGCCGCGGTAGCAAGTCGATTTCTTCTAAAAGCAGGTGAACGACAGCTGTATCATCGCCTTTGACGGTGTTCAGGTGAGTGGACGGAGGCAGAAATGTCGGAGAGCGAGCGTATGATTTTCCAAACAGTTGGAAAGAGATGTGTTCTCAGCGATCTCCTCCCGACCTTTTTGGATCTCATACTCTCTCTCTGCGACATATCTGCCTTCTGTCACTCATGTTCACTCATATAAACCCCGTCTTTAATAGCTCCTCAATTTGAATACCTTTGCTGCACTTCACCTTCAAAAACTACTCCGTTTACCAGGGAACAAGGCGACACGATAGTAAATTTTAATCAAAATCCCTGAAATTTTCCATTTTTCCAGCAGAAGAATACACCGTCTGCAAGTTCAAATATCTCACCGTCCATTCAACATCCTTTATCTGTGATTTCCTCGTCAAATCATGGAACAAATTTCCTCAAAATACTTCACTCACTTTCCATGCGAAGTAAAAGCATTGTCATATGAGCAACCATTTTGTGTGTTGAATACGTACAAGTGACGTCATTCAAAATAAAGAATACGCCTTTTCCACATTTTCCAGGATTCCGAATTGCTACCTCGCAGTACAAAGGACCAGTTTTAAGTCTGAGTGCTCCAGAAGAGTTTCAAAAATCTTCCGAAAAAAAAATCAACAAGGTCTTGAAAAATTGGGGTGACCGAATGCGCTGCTGCCCAAAGCCAGTCGAGGCAGCCACTTGAACGACGTTGTATTTCAAACTTAATGGGAAGGTTTGTTCTTTCTAATAAATCCATAATACATTGAAAAAACTTTAGTTTTGTTCATTTTATGACATTTTTAAAAAGAAACTTTTACTTGGCGCTCCCTGTTTTCAAAGATTTCGAAGAGTTCATGAGCTGAGCTCTGACGTCAAGAACTTTAGTTTTTCCGAATTTTCAAGGATTTCGAATGAAATTTTCGACTGAATTCACTTAATTTATAATTTCCCCACTCAGCCTCACACAATTCATGCGAAATTTCGGTTAAAAAACGAGTTTTGAAAAATTACACTCCTCACACGAAAAAATGAAGTCAAGTGACAACACAATCGACTCGCATTTTTTTGCTGAAAATGAACGAACTTTCGTCGAAGTGGATTTGGTGATTAGAAAATTTTGTGAAACAAATTTCTCGGGATCTAGGACGAATTGAAGGATGTGAAATATCAGAATGGAAAGGAAATTGATTGGAGAAGGGGAATAAGTTAAGATTTTGTAACGGGATTGGCTTGGACGGTTATTTGGAGACGGAGTTCGTGGTGTCGTATGTTTTTGCATAAAATGCATGATCTAGGCAGACATGATGTTTTTTGAAACGATTTTCTCGACAAATAGCTCGAATTAAAGGACGTGGGATATCAGAATGGAAAGGAATTTACATGGAGAGAGGGAATACGTTAAGATTTTGTAACGGGAATGCCCTGGTTGGTTGTTTGGAGCGGAAGTCCGGGAGGTCCTACCTTGTCGCATGAAATTCATGGTCTTGGAAGACATGATGTTTTTTGAAACGATTTTCTCGACAATTAGGACGAGTTGAAGGATTGGGGGTACCAGAATCGATAGGAAATTGATAAGAGAAGCGTAATAAGGTGAGATTTTGTAACGAGAGTTAGTTGGTTGGTTGTTTGGAGGAGAAGTCCGGTGTGTCCTAGTTTGTCGCAAAAAATGCATGATCTTGGAGGACATGATGTTTTCTCAATCGATTTGCTCGATACTTAGGTGGAGTTGAAGGATGTGGGATACCAGAATGGATAGGGATTTGATAGGAGAAGCGTAATAAAGTGAGATTTTGTAGCGGAAGTCAGTCAGTTGATTGTTTGGAGGCAAAGTTCGAGAGGTCATACTTTGCGTCAAAAAGTTGATGAATTGGAGGGGATTTCGGAAGCATTTTATCGTGAAATGTCTTGAAAATATAGCAGAAATATCTGTCATTCCTAGGCAAACACAAATATGAAGAACAATTTGCTGAGAGTTATGTTTGAATGTTTTTATTTCGATCGTTTATTGCGGACGTTTGATGATCTTGGATGAAATGACGTTTTCTGAAAGGATTTTCTTGAGAATTCGACAGAATTCAAAATTGAGTGATGCCAGAATGGACAGGGAATTGATTGGAGAAGCGTGATGAGTTGAGATTTTGTAAGGGGAGTGATTTGGTGGGTTATTTGAACCTGATATTTGATATATCCTCTTTTGGGACTAAGGCAGTGAAGACTTTGTGTTTTGGACGATGTTTTTAGAAATTTTGTTGGAAGTACAGTGTACTCTCTCCTAACGGACACCCCTCATAAGCGGACAAATTTCTTGGTACCGTCAGTGTCCGCTTATGAGAGAGTTCACCGTAGTTGCTTGCGAACTCAGTGACAAAAGTCCTTGGAAGTAGAATAGTTTCCTTAGAAGTAGTCGCCGGAGGTGGACACTCAGAGCAAGTCGTTCAAAACTCGCTTTTTCTCCGTCTGATGGCGCTAAAGTCCGTGATGGGCCTCAGCCAAAAGTCAAACAGTCTCTTCAATTTGACCGCGCTAAATGAAGGAAGTAAGAAAGGAGCGTCCATCGTACAACGCTTTTGTTCGGTGTGTCCTTACCCTCTGAGCTATGGGCACAATGGACCCAAATTGTTGGTCTAAGGGAGCCGCGTTGTAAGCCGTTAGGGCTTCACAGGCACTGTGTGCTTGAATGGATGCCCCTTAAATGTCAAGGTACAGCACGAGACATAAAAGATTCCTTTTAAGTCGAAGTACATACTTGTGCATTATACGTATGATCCTCTCTACCATTCCACTTGACACCTGTCGCAGATTTTCAACTTAAATTTCTTGCAAATTAAAAGTTCTTCTTCTAAGTAATTGACTCCACTTAATACCCCCCACGAATCTTCTATGAAGGATGCAAAAAATCCCCATCCGATGACACCATCTGTGACTCTCACGACTCCTCCTCTCCGTCCAAAACAAGTTGTGTCCATGCTCCATAACTTCGTGTGAAATATTAACAAACTTCAAAATTCATGTTCACCGCTTCAGCAGTCGCCTCCTCATCCATGGGCAGCACCGAAAAAAAACCTGCATCCAACAGAAAATGACACAACTTACCGTAAAGTCAGATGAAAACGAGGAAAACGACGATTCCGAGAGCAACTACCGACTCTAACGTAATAATTTAGCAGAAATTACGGCTTCTTTCACTCGGTTACGGTCTGACGCGATAGAGATCTCCAAAACGGTGGACATAAATCCACACACAGGCACACAAGAGAGAGAGAGAGGGAGAGAGAGAGAGAGACACTGAGCTAGGGCTTATCTTCCACATCGCCACTCGCGCCCCAAACAAGTTCTTTTTTTTGTGCTTTGTTTTGTGTTTCTAGATAAAAATCGTGCAAATCGTTACCGTCTCCTCACCGTTAGATACAACACATCCAGCGGGGGTATCTTCTTTGTCGCCAGCATATGGTCTCTGCATCTCCTCGTGGTGGTGGGGAGACACTCAATTACAAAAGCCAAAGCACCTATTCACTTGTGAACCACGAAAGACCTAAAAGTAGAACGAAACCGTAGATGAGCCGATTCTCTGATTCCCATACCACAGCAGTGGAGTCGAATCGAGTCGAGTCGAGTCGAGAGTGTAGTAACAGCACCACACCACGATGGGCTCCAGCAGCGACAGCGGAGCGTGTGATGCCATTGGTGATGATGATGATGAAGAAAACTTTATTACGGCAGAATATTATGTTTCAGAAGACATCGGTACCACTCCGCCGGACGGAGGACTGGAGGAGGATCGGAGCAGCACACGCAATGTGACTACGAAAAAACGACTAATGGCATCCACCTGAGTGAGGTCAATGAATGGATCAAAACGTGGCTGGTGGCTGGTGGCTGGCAGCTGGTGGCTAGGGGCTAGTGGCTGGTGGCTGGCTTGTGGTATTTGGAGTTCAAGAAAATCCCTCCATCTGCGACTTAGTGACTCTTGCATGATGCTGGGGTGATTGTGGGGTCATGGGATCAGTGATCGTTGCAATTGAGAGAAGGGCAGCAGATGATCGCTAAGGAGTTTGCTTACGTGGGGCACACAACACAACCTTCTGAAGCTGTAGAGGATGACGAAGACGATGTTTCTGCTAAGGAATTGGCTTACTCTGTTCGCATCACAACTTTCTGAAGCTCGAAGACGAGGTTTTTGCTTAATGGACTTCGCCAAATGGACGATCTCCGAAGAACAGGGTTTTCAACTCAAAAAATGGACTCCCAGAACTCTGGAAGTCTTCCTTGTGATCTTCACTCGGATCCTTGTCCTTGAACATGAAAATTTGCAATGGTCCCTAAGCTGCTCCTGCGAGTGGGCTAAGCCGAACTTCGTCGCTAAGTCAATGTTTTCTGTTTTCGAAGCAAAATCAAGACTGTGCCCGTTTCTAGAAGTCTTCTTTGAGGCCTCCACTTGGATCCTCGGGCTGGAACGTGCTCTTTTTTCAAAGCAGTCAGTGGCTCTTAAGCTTCTCTTATGAGTGAACTAACACGACTGGATAGCGCAGTTGGTTAAGTGACTGCCCCAAGTTACAGGGGTCCCAGTTTCGAATCCCAGTGAAATCGAATCTGGTCCAGTCACCATTTGCCGTTGGGATCAAATTAACGGCACTGGATTAGGTTGCTACCTGGCAGTACAATGGACCAGTTTTGAGTCTGAGTGCTCCAGTAGAGCTTCAAAAATGCTCCAAAAAACCCGATCTTGGCGTACGATCTTGCTGAAGAAAGCCATCACGATCACGTGAGCTGATGAGGGTTGCTGATTAGGGCCCAGACTGTAGCACAGCCTAAGCGGAAGATGGAGTACAGACGCTCTGACTTGCACACACGTCAGAAAGGGCGCTGCACTCCTTAAGGAACGGTGACACGCTAGAAACGCTACAGAATGGAGAACCGTCTAAAATTGCCGGCAAATTGAATATCCGTAGCGGTTACAATTTAGCCAAGTTTTCCATTGTCCGCGTCCATAATAGAGTCTACTCACTTCTGAAGAAGTCTGTCAGGAGACCATCGATTAGATCTAAAGTTCCATTGGAAGCCTGACAAGCTGGACAGGGCCTCCAGAGTCGGATCCTTTCAAGAGACTATCATCGACATTCTTTTCCACGGACCCAACTCTGGAAGCCTGAGGCTGCAGCAAAGACATCAGTGATCCAGTTTTGGAGAGCATCGATCAGGTCCAATACTGTATTGGAAGCCTTACAAGATGGAAAGGCTTACAGAGTTGGGGAGGATCCAACAGGAAGCCACTGAAATATATTCCTCTGAACGGATCCAACTCTGGAGGATCTCTGCTGCAGCCACAGGCCTCCAACTCTGAAGGCTTGAGACTGCAGGAGAGGCCTCCAACTCTGGAGGCTTGAGACTGCAAAAGAGGCCTCCAACTCTGGAGGCTTGAGACTGCAAGAGAGGCCTCCAACTCTGGAGGCTTGAGACTGCAGGAGGGGCCTCCAACTCTGGAGGCCTGAGACTGCAAGAAAGGCCTCCTACTCTGGAGGCTTGAGACTGCAAGAGAGGCCTCCAACTCTGGAGACTTGAGACGGCAGGTGTGGCCTCCAACTCTGAAGGCTGAGTTGGAGCTGACCATCCTTTTAGAGTTGGTTCCTCTCACCAGAATATCACTGAAATATATTCCGAATCGAACTCTGGAGGCCTGAGGCTGCAGGAAGGGCATCAACGATCGAGTCTTGAAGAGTCGTATGAAGATTGCGTAGAGCCAAGGCTCCTTAAGAACCTTGGGCGGCAGAAGTAGGTCCCTCGCAATGGTACCTGAGACGTCGCAGAAAATTTCCATTTACGGTGAAATTCCACTGCTTAAGTACACAGAATGACTTTAAACACATTTTTTGACCCAATTTTTTTATCGAGGCTGCATTCAACAACCGTCATGGCATCACTTTTCAGTTTCAAACGTTTAAATCTGACAATCTCAAAGACGGAGACAGAGTAACCACTCAGAGCACATTGTGTTTACTTTCCATTACTGGCAACAGAAGCAGTTATTCCCCCCTCCCCCGAATATCATTTCAAGACTCTTCAAGTCGGTTTCTCCCGAAAAATGAAGAGGGAAAGTGCAAACGACCAGGCAAACACGCCTGCATGCCAGAGAGGAAGAAGATGATGGTGGGGGCTCTGTCAAGAGTGTGTACTGCCCTCTGTGAGTCAAAGACTGTTTACCTCTTAGAGTCTCTAAACGTCTTCTAAGCGACAGAGTTCAAACTTCCTGGGTTCAGTTAACCTCTTCCCCTCCACCCCACCGCATCGTCATTAACATGATCATCATCATTCCGATCACCGGCGATAAATCAGAAAAAGAAAAACAAAATGTCGTTAGGGTTGACCTACTTTTCGAATGCGGCAACGACCACGACCACGACTATGACGATGACGATGACGATATGACGACTACCGCGATGGTGGGATTCCATCTTGGATTTAACAGTTATGTTCCTCTTTATTACGTTCATTCGTTTGTTCGGCTCGTCGGTTTTCTGTGCGCTGTGCATCTCACGGATGATAGATGCACCAGAGGAGTGAGTCCCCACCAGACAGCGCCTCAAAAGCCACCTCAACTCGTGTGTGTGCAACTAATTTACCGTGTGGATATGTAAATATCTATTGTTCGGCCTGGAGTTTCTCTTTTTTTCATCGTATCTTGCGCCTAACACGGATACTGGCGTGTAATTCAAATTCAAATACACGGCAGAGAAACCGAAATAGATACACAGACGCGCTGCGAGGAGTCACCGGACAGATGGATGATTTAATGAATTTTTTGAGATGTTTCTTTCACGAGTGCTTGCGGATTCTATTTGAAACAGAAACAATAAATAACGCTAATTGGACACGTGCTAGATGTCGTGCATTGTCTTGAGACGGGGAGCTCTCCGTCCGATTCACCGTCGGCTTTGGGACTTTCACGGAGAGGACGTGTGATGACGCCTCCGTTGGGAACGGGGAAGCGGATCTAATTTTAATTTCTTTTTTTTTTTGGTGACTAATGAACAAGATTCTGAGCGATTGAATTGAGAGCTTGCGTAGCCTTGAATCGAGGCAGCTCCGTGGGCAGAGGAGATGAATGTGGTAGTTTTGTTCTTCTCTTAATTAGAACGACAAATGGCAATTTGATCGTTTCTGACAGTTGACAAAACCACAGCGCACCGCAACGCGCGTGAGGAATGACACCAGTGCGGAGGCGGTAGTGGAATGAGAGCGTCATGTGAACAGAGATCTGGTGTGGCTTGGACGTCGTTTTGTACGAGGTGACAAGGGACGAAATATTTGTAAAGTTCTCATTCGACTTTATGTCAAAAATTGTACGTCAATTGGTCAATATAGAGTCGAACCAGAATTTCGAAAATGTCACGAGTCAATCCAAGGCGAACAAAAGGCTCAAAAATGTTTTCATGACTCTCGAGTTGAACCAAGTCGAACCAGGAGCTCAGAAATGACAGAAATTTCAAACCAGAAGCTCAAAAATGTTGTCACGACCCGGGAAGTCGAACCAATTCGAACCAGGAACTCATAAATGTCACGACTCTTAGTGGAAATGTCTTATTGTTCGGAAATGTATCGGCTCTCGAGTCTGAACAAGTCGAACCAGGAGCTCAAAAATGCTGCCACGACGCTCGAGTCGAACCAAGAGTTCAGAAATGTCGCGAATCTCAAGTCGAACCAGGAGTTCAAAAATTTCACGACTGAATCGAATCTGAAACTCAAAAGCAGGAGTTCAGAAATGTCCTGGCTCTCGAGTTGAACCAAGTCGAATTAGGAGTTCAGGAGTGTCAAGAATTTCGAGTCGAATCAAGTTGAATCAGGAGTTCAAAAATGGAGTCGCGACTCTCGAGTCGAACTAACTCGAACCAGCAGTTCAAAAATGTTGCCACGACTGTCGAGCCGAACCAGGAGTTCAGAAATGTCACGGCTCTTGAGACGAACCAAATCGAACCAGGAGCTCAAAAATGTTGTCACGGCTTTCGCGTCGAACCAAATTGAACCGGAAGTTCAGAAATGTCACGACTCTCAGTCGAATTAGGAGTTCAAAAATGTCACGGCTCTCGAGTCGGACCAAGTTAAACCAGGAGTTCAAAAATGTTGCCACGACTCTCGAGCCGAACCAAGTCGAGCCAGGAGTTCAAAAATGTCAGGATTCTTGAGTCGAACCAAATCGAACCAGGAGCTCAAAAATGTTGCTACGACTCCCGAGCCGGACTAAGTCAGACCAGGACTTCAAAAAAGTCACGACTCTTGAGTCGAACCATGAGCTCAGAATGTCACGGCTCCCGAGTCGAACATGGAGTTCAAAAATTTCACGACTCCCGAGTCGGACCTGAAGCTCAAAAGGAGGAGTTCAGAAATATCACGGCTCTCGAGTCGAACCAGGAGCTCAAAAATGCTGCCACGAATCACGAGTCAAGCCAAGTCGAACCAGGAGCTCAAAAATGTTGTCACGACTCTGCATCTTCTCTACACTTGTGAGGGTACAACAGGGCGCACAGTAGGACTAGTTGTTACGGAATCTAGGGCCAAGTACTCCCTGAACTGTAGCGCCACCCAAAGGAGAAGAAGAGTAGCTTGTAAGCGTCTCTGCACAAAGGCAGCCTCAACCTTTCTGACACGATCGAGAGCAGCATCCTACACATTTTTTTCAGGCGTACCTCTGATGGAACAGTCTCCCCAGATAAATGCTGGTGCCACCCACTTATCGACCTCATCTAAAGGGTGCGCCATCTCTTACGTCGGTATACGACTGTTTGGCTTTTTTCCAAGCGACGTCGGCAGTATTCTTTGACTTTTTTTTCAGAGGATTTTGAATCACTACTGGAGCACTCAGAATGAAAACTAGTCCATTGTACTGCGAGGTAGCAACCTACTCCAGTGCCGTTAATTTGATCCCAACGGCAAATGGTGACTGAACCAGATTCGATTTTACTCGGATTCGAACCTGGGACCCCTCTAACTTGGGGCAGGCACTTAACCAACTACGCCATCCAGTCGTATTGGACCTAATATGGAGACAAATGAAAATCATCCTTCAAAATGCGCCGCAAGGTGGCTCCAGTGACGCCAAAGTGCTGAACGTGGTGACGATACGACACAATTGGGTTGTCGGCAAAATTCTCTCTTACCGCTTCAAGCAGTTCACTGGAACGTCTTGGGAGTTGATGAACGGCTTGTCAACAATCTCCCACTGTCCCGTGCTCAACAAAATTTGACATCAAACGACGAATAGGGTTGTCAGACGGTGCTTGTTGGCCACGATATCTTCAACGATAATTTCAAATAACTGAACTGAAGGATTATTATGATTAAAATTGTACTGAATTGACGTTTCAAAAGCATGCCTACTCAAGTCAATCGGTTGATAAATGTCAAAGTTATTCAATGTTTACACACCGACATAAATTCTGGCGCACCCTGTTGGCAAGACAATGAAAGTTCTCGCTGTCAGCTTAGCTGCACATTCGTTCGCCCTCTTAATCGCTGGCTGTCAAGTCCAATTAAATGGACAAAATTCGGCCAACATTTCACCAGAAAAGTGGAGAATAGACACCGAATTCCTGTCAAAAGCTAAGGAGCACTCTATCAGCAACCGATTCCCTGTGCTAAGTGAATTCCTCTCACGCAATCGAATTTGCGTCACTCCAAGTTCACGGGGAGCCAACCCACACCCACTCCCTTCAGAATGACAGACACACACTCTTTGTCACCTCCCCACATAATTACTGATCAAATGGAAAAGTTCACAAACTACGACTCGGCCAGACGAGCCCTTTCCTCTGCTCGGAGGAGTGGAATCGTCTCGCCCTCCCACACAAACAATCGCGCTGGAGAGACGCAAATGAAATCATATTCCGCCACCGCCGCCGCTCCAAAGATATGATTTACAGCCCAACCTTTGCTCGAGAAGGTGTCCCACATAACTCACGGTTGACCGTTCCAATTAGGCGGCGATGTGAGGCAGTACAGTGTACCTCACGAATCTTTGCGTTGTTGCCCGCTTTGGCGTTGCTGGCTCACGACACAATTTCCTACGCCCATGATGGGAGTCGGGTGTGCATTCCCATGGCCCTCTACACACTCACGAGAGTTTATTTACTCTTTCCCCTCTGCCCTCTCTCCCCTTTGTCCCTGCTGTCACCTGAAATAGGTCATCGCAGTAAGTCGTGCACGGGAGAGACCCGGTCTAGGCTCTTCGATGTCCATTCGACATGGAATCACACAGACGCAGGCAAACGTAGGCAGACGTAGGTTGTCCAAGTAATTTGTCTGTGTCACGACAGTGTTACGCAAGAAGAATGCAAAACTACTCCTTGCCATGGAAATGTCAATGGAAGACATAGTTTTTTCGAGACTTTTGGCATTTTGGCAACGTCGTCATTTTGGGCTTCGAAGAGGTGGTCGGGAGGGGGATTTGGTTTCGTGGGTATTGTGTCGAGAATCCATTATGACTGGAAGGGTGTGGGTTTTTTCAATTAACGTGATAGAGTTGGGGGTGGGGGACTCTGAGTGATGACGTCCCGGGTAGGGCGCCATTCTTTGTGCTGGAGGGATCGAATTTAATTGGTGCGTCGTTCATTGATTAGAATGCCTACCAAGTTAGTTAATTTAAGATCAATTTAAGAACACCCAAAGGAGGTGTTCATTGCCTTGAGGTTTGGGCGGATTTTGAGGGTCCATAACGCGCTAGGAAATATCAACTCATTGACGCATCAAAACACAGTGAATGAAGGGAGTTTGAATATACATGGTGCGCCATCTAGTGTTTTTTTTTAGATCTTGGGTTATTTTGTGCGTTGTCGCACAGGTTCAGAGTTGAAGATTCTTTAGGCCGGAGCTAAGGTATCCACACGCTCTAGCCATCTTAGGACTTCGATTCGTAGACGCCTGGCCAGAGTCATATCGCTAAACAGGGTAGGCCATCTAGTAGTTTTTTTTTAAATCAAAGGTTATTTTGACACTGACAGCTGCTTCCCGCTCGAAATCTTGACAGAAAGTCAGTATCATACCTCTGCGGAACGAAATGAGTCGCTTTACGCCTGAACAGCGTCCGGAAATATTGACAATGTACTCCCTTTGGCCGAAATGTAGCACCCACCAATAGAGACTCTCCCCGAATAGAGACTCTCTGTCAGATCATCAAACAGCTTACGAGTCTCCGTGGTTCCCCAATCGGAGACTTTCTGGCCGATCACCACAGAAGTTATTAGTCTCCCCGTTTGGAGACTTTTTATTCGAATACGCCAAAAAAAACTCAATAGTTTCGTCTCGTCTCAAATGGAGACTTTCCCTTAGGTCATCAAAGAACTTGTTCCGATTGGAGTCTTTCTATTAGATCACCAGAAAATGTATAAGTCTCCAAGGCGTCCCGAATGGAGACTTTCTAACAGATCACCAAAGAAAATTATTAGTCTCCATGTCTCACTGAATGGAGACTTTCTGACAGATCATTTATTTCATCATTAGTCTTCACGTCTCACTGAATGGAGACTTTTTATTAGATCAGCAAAGAAGTCATTGGCCTCCACTGTGGAGACTTAGATCACCTACGTTCACTCCTTGTTCGACAACCCTGACATCTCGCGCATTCCACTAAGTTCCCACTCAAGTTTTTGCCTCTTCTCCCAATCGATTGACATTTCCCGACTCATCTTGACATAATCTCGCCTTCAAATTCAATGAAAAACAAAAAAAAACGCCACAGACCACAATCTAGATCAGCCACACCCCACATCAACCAGCCTAATCGCTAATCAGACCTCCTGCCAGCGTCACATGTCAGAACACCTTTCTAGCTGTTGTTGATATTTATGTAAATGTCAAAGAAAAAGTTTCTCCCAATCCTGAGACATGCAATAGCCACCAGCTCAAACCAGTTATCGGTGACGGAGTCTTTCAAATTCAAATTCAAATCCACAACCAGTTCTATCACAAAAAACTTTGTTGCGTTGGAGTGTAGCACAGTGTCGCCGGCACCTCAAAGTGGGTCAACCAACGCACCTTCTGCACATGAAAAGCCAGCGGTAGATACGACTTAAACATGATCATTGCCTGCACCGTGTGGCGTGTGTGGGGAGTCGTGAGGTATTTAAATCGTATCTCCACACCGACACCCACTCGAACCTGTCACACCGACCTGACATTCAGAAGAAATCATCGACATTCACGGTGTCTGTTTATAGAACTTCATGGCGCGTACTTGCAGCGAGCACGCTTCATCTCCACACGATGCTCCGCTGGAGGAGTGATACTTTATTACCGGTAATAGGCTTTCGGATGAATCCAAGTGTAATCAGTGAACCTGCGTCGCGGTGGTGGGGGTCAGATGCGGAGATATTTATTGCATCGTCACGAACCCATCAAATTTCTATTCTCACGTCTCGCTTCTCGATAATTAACTGATTGCGTGGTGAAACTGTCGGCCGTTTGGCAAACTTTCAATTCGGCTGCAATTGCGGTGGCACTCGTCGACTGAAAGAGCTGCAAATCTGATTACGGCGAGCGCGTTTGGGTTGGGCGTCAACCTTAAGGTGACGCACTGCGGACACACGAATTCTTTGTCACGCCTTACAGGCTTGCCATTGCATTCCTTTGTCCTCACGGCGAACCGTGAAGAGCAGAAAGCAAAGGCCCATCTGGGCTGAGGAGCGCAGAGAAAGCGATTCGTTGGGGTTTCCGCAGACTGTTGCACCCGAAGATGAGAGAAATGTGATTGCATGGCTTTTTTTGTTTCGCATTTTAGTCGATTCGAGTGTAACTTGAGCGTGCAATTTGTTTTTGTGGTTAAATCAGATGAAAGCGGGCTTTGAAAGTTGTTGCGTAAAGACCTACGCAGCCATTTGACGTGATGCAATGGTGGGCGAATGACTTTCCTCTCTGCCATCGTCCGTGTGGCAATCATCTTCGAAGACGACGACGATGGCGATGATGATGATGATGACGTTGTTTCTTCTCCGATTTCCTCAGAGAGACTCATCCGCGGTTGATGGATACATTGAACTTTGATGGAAGACTCTGCTTAATTGCGCGGTGTGGTCAGTGACTTCCGATTTGCCGGAAATCATTTGTCTTAAACGGCGTCTTTAATGTGTGCTTCTATCCGGTTTCTAATAGAGAAACAATTGAGGTAAGGGAACATGGTGAGACTTGGAACAGTTTTCACTGCTTGTCTGCCAAAGGGAATATCAGAAAGGGCGTCTCCAAAAACTAAACAAGGCACTCCCCTAACAAAATCTCAACTTAATACGCTTCTCCAATCAATTCCCTATCGATTCTTGTGCCACTCAGTTTTGAATTCTTTCGAATTTTCAAGAAAATCGTTTCAGAAAACGTCATTTCTTCCAAGATCGTCAAAGGATCGCACTAAACGATAGAAATAAACACATTTAAGCACATCTCCCGTTGCACCAACTGACTCCCGTTGCAAAATCTCACCTTATTCCCCTTCCCCAATCAATTCCCTACCCATTCTGGTATCCCACATCCTTGAACTCCTCCTAAGTATCGAGTATCCTAAGTATCATGAATTTCATCCTACAAGATAGGACCTCCCGGACTTCCGCTTCAAACAACCAACCAGGGCATTCTCGTCACAAAATCTTAACGTATTCCCCTTCTCCATGTAATTTTCTTTCCATTCTGATATCCACGTTCTTTAATTCGAGGAATTTGTCGAGAAAATCGTTTCACAAAACATCATGTCTTCCAAGATCATGCATTTTTTGCAAAAACATACGAACTCCGTCTCCAAATAACTGTCCAAGCCAATCCCGTTACAAAATCTTAACTTATTCCTCTTCTCCAATCAATTTCCTTTCCATGCTGATATCCCACATTCTTCAACTCGTCCTAGATCCCGAGAAATTTGTTTCACAAAATTTTCTAATCACAAAATCCACTTCGACGAAAACTTGTTCATGTTCAGCAAAAAAATGCGAGTCGATTGTGTTGTCACTTGACTGCATTTTTTCGTGTGAAGAGTGTCATTTTTTCAAAACTCGATTTTCGTCGTTTTTCAACCGAAATTTTGCATGAATTGTGTGGGGCTGAGTAGGGAAATGATAAATTAAGTAAATTCTGTCGAAAATTTTATTCGAAATGCTGGGAAATATGGGAAAAGTGCCATTTTTTATGACGTCACTGTTAAATTCATAGAAATCGTGGGACACACAAGAATTATTGCTTGTCTGGCAATGATTGCTTGGAATGCAAATGGAGTGAGCTGTTTGAGATGTTTTTCATTGTTTGGGAAAGGGGAATTAAAGGAAGAGGATGCTGAATGGGTCCATGGAGAGTTTTAAGGTGTATTTGGGGTACTTTTCTGATGAACAACTGATGAGTTAGTTGGTCTCCATTCGAATTCGTCGTCGACCGTTTATCTTTGAAGGTATGGTGTTGCCATGTATGGGGTTTGGATTGATTTTAGAACATTTTGAGGAAATTATCCTATTGCTTGTTGAGAAGCAGAAAGTTTCCATTCCAAAGAGATATCCCAGACAACTGCAAAACGGACGAACTTGTCAAACATGCAACCACTCTACCACTGTCAGATGGAGTTTGCAGGCTAGGCAACCCACTTGATACGTGCAGACTGATTCCTAGTGTTGATTCTTCGTATTCATGGAACTCGAGGCTTTTGTCTTGACTGTTTAGTTCCGCTTTTGACTACGTCTCTTAAAACAGAAGACAGTTAGAGTATCACATTCTGACAGTTCTCCAAAACCCGACTTCATTTCAACAATCACAAAATGTCGCAATCCATTGCAATGAAACCCGTTGAATAATTGACTAAGTCACACCTGCGTCAGTCTAGCCGTCACCTTCCCGGTTTGGCACAGTCCCACTTCACATCAAACTCAGCACAGCTGCGCGGATATATCACTCGTCATTCCTCCACATCTGTCTCGCACAGCCAAATACCAGCGCCAGTCTTACCATATCGAGATTGAGAAGCTTTTTGCAAGGAACGTGTGAGGAATACATTAGCCCCACCGACAGTCGCACACACAATAGACTAGCCGCTTGTCCTCGATCGACAAATTATCTTCCCAATCAGAGCTCCAGACAAAAGCCAGACAAAGTGTGTGCCGCTTGGCTACAATTAGCTCACTTCTCAACCCAGCTCATGATCTCCGTTTGCCGGAAGCTGAAAAATTAAACACTAGCCCGCTTGAGCCTGATGCTGCGTCTGCCGCGGCGGCCGGGCTTCAATGAGATTAGCGCTACTGTCCGATGTTCGAAGAGGAATTGAATTGAAATGCATCTGCAACGCAGTTGTGTCACTGCCACATGCTTGGATCGCATTTAATCACTTGAAGGTCAGTCGGAATTAGTCGTAATTAAAGTACTTAAGGCTAGACGGCGTGCCGCACACACATTCCCACGCTAAGCTTGGATAGTTGACACCTTACGGCATCTGGCAGAGTCGGTGAAGTGACTCAGCGATGAGTCGGTGAAAAATGAGTGAGGAGTGAAGACGCCCTTATGTCATTGAGACCTTGGGGACTTGAGGCTTTGGAAACAATGGACCCAACTGTTGGTCTAAGTGAATGATGACACAGTCGCAAGGGCACCTTGTCACCTATCTATCTAATTAAGATTTTGGGGACTATTAAGACTTTAAAGAGGTACAAGGTTGCAAGAAAATTAAGGTCCGTTGGATAAGGCGGAAATAGAGAGAGGGAGAAAGTGACATGGAGAGAGAGACAGGAGGAGAGAGTGAGTGGGTGAGAGAAAGAGAGAAAGAGAGAGAGATAGAGTGACGGGGAGAGTGAGAGAGACAGTGGAGGGGGAGAGAGAGAACGAGAGAGACGGGGAGAGGGAGAGAGAGAGACAGAGAGAGAGAGACATCTAAAGAAGATGCGTCTGCAGAAGTACCTGAAGGCTTTGACCGGGACAGAGTGATCAGCAGCGCTTATTGACGTGCCTCAATGAGACTGAATATTGGACCACTACTGGTTTATGGATCTTACAACGATTTGGCAATAAAACCTGAAAATTATCATCTCAACGGGGTTACAATCAGTTGAAGAGAAGTGTTGCAGATTTCCTTGCAGATTTCGAACTGAATTTTAGGCCCTTCCCTCTGACAGTGAGTCTGGAGATCCCGCAAAATACTTGACAGCTCTTCCCTATCAACAAGCAATTGGTGACAGCTAGCAAAAAATAGTGCCAGCTGCAAAAGTTGGGATCTACGTGAACCCCAGACTGCCACAAGAAAAGAAAGAAGACACAAACAAGGCTAACGAGCATGAGCTCTGCCCCTGAATTTCAGCTTATGTTTTTGCCAAATAGTCGCAAGATCCATGAAAAAGTAGTGGCCCAAGATTCCCGTCAGTCTCATAAGCCTTTGTTGCCAAATCGTTGCAAGATCCATGAAAAAGTAGTGGTCCAACAGTCCTGTCAGTCTTATTGAGGAACGTCCATAAGCGCCGCTGATCATTCTGACTTCAGCCAAAGCGCTACAGTCCGAAGAGGACTTGGGCTTCAACCAGCAAGCCCTTCAAGCGAGCTTGATCCAGCTGTCTCCACACCAAGATCGTTGAGGTCGTGGACGTCCTCTTTTGCGTTGTCCTACAGGCTCAGAGTAGAAGAGCTTACAACACTTCTTCCTAGGGAACTGCTCGACTTCTTACGCCTTCTTCTGGGACCACACTCCATCGACTCGTCGATGAAGCATTCGGGACCAAGCACTTTCAAGGCCGAACCCCGCACGGTCCCAGATCATTTCGCCAGACGCCAACACCTTCGGACTCTTCAGTGACACAGTCGACCTCCAACGCCTTCTTCTGGAACCACACTCCATCGCCTCGTCCATGAAGCATTCGAGACCAAGCACCTTCAAGGCCTCGCACGATGCCAGATTCTTTCGCAAGACGCCAACATCTTCACGGTCTTCCGCGACACGCTAATCACTCCAAAATCCTATCCTACCCTCACCCAATCAGTCACGCCTCACACAAACAGCTAAAATTCCATTCCTCCTCGTAGCACCGTTCGAATGATCCAAGGCGTGACATCTCATCTCGAGCCAAGCCACTCTAGCTTGACAACAATCGCATATGTCATCATCGATAAATTTATCAAAAAGCACGAGAAAAAACGAAAACAGACTGAGACTGGTTCTCGAATTGAGATTCTTTTTCGAGTAAACAGCCAGTTGCGCACTATGAATTAATTAGAGCCCGCCGCTTCGCCTGCCGTCGCTGCGCCACACGAGCGCCTGGAGCTCTTCAAACGGAAAAAAATACAAAAACATCCATTTATCGTCAGATTCGAATGGATTCCTCAGGTGGAGTGCATTCTGTTGTCTTCCAACGCATCGCATGCCACATCCATCCATAACCAGAAATACAATAAAATCCATATTGTCGTGGAAAGCCAGCAACAGCGCTCGCCTCCGCGGCACGTGAGTACAATTTTGGAACGCCTCCAACTCTTTTTTTGGCCATAAACGCGTGTGTGCAGCGCACTGGAGTCCACTGACCATATCCAGCCCGGGCATTGACCTCTAAATTTCGATTTCTATCTGAGCTCGACTCAAGATGTCCGCTCGGCCGCAGTCTTCCCTTTTTCTTTACCGACTACCGTTAGATGCATAAATTATCTCGGATATTACCTCACCGGTTGGCCGCTAGGTTTTGTGACACAAAACTGCGCACACGGTGCACTACTTCGGGGCACAAACCAAACAAATCCGAGCCGAACCAGTTGCCATCGCCGTCGTGACTGGTGGTGGGACAAGATTCATCCAGGTGGAACTGAAAACAAAAAACAACAGTCAACTCGTACTGGGTGCGGGCTTGGAAGCTTTGCTTTTGTTAATGAAATCCATTTCCAGATGGAGGCATGCGATGAGTGGACACAGTGGACACTGCCAGGCCGGCCAGCATTTGTATGCACTTCCGTACGCGCGAGAGTTACCGTCAGCGGAGAGTTCCTGTCTGTGCTGTGAATCACTGTTCGACGGCGGTCGGCGGGGATTTGCATTGAACCGTGTGCGAGGTGAGGTTGGAGGACTTGTCTGGTCGATTGATTCCGGGGAATGTGGTTTGACTTGTTTTGTCTTTTGGGCTTTTTTGTGATTTTTTGTGTTGTTTTCGTTTTGGGCCCTTTAGTCGTTAGTCAAAGCGTCACATGGGATTGGCTTGCCCTCACTTCCTCTGTGACATTTTGTGCGAAACTGAGCATGGAAACCTGTTCTGCATGCTGATGACCTGAGACATGACATCACTCTGTTTTCGGGTGGAGTAGGTCTGCCTTTTTTGTGTGAAACGATGGATATCCTATGCGCATGGGAAGTGGCAGAGGAATGGTGTTGGCTAAGGACTGGTTTTGTCGCAGGAAGACATTAAAGTGCGGATACGCACAATAACAAGTTACGCTTGACAGATGGATGACGAGTCAGTGGCGGCGGGAGGAAGATGTCAGGTGGGGCATTAGGGATGAAACTTAGCTTCCTTCTGAAGAATTTTCGACTCTGAACAACGCAAGAGGGACGTCTTAGGTGCGGCACCCAAGGAGAGAGGCACTTCAGTCAACGTGGTGTGCGGAATTGGAGACAACTGGAGAGACTTGTCCCGGTCCACCTCGGACTGTAGCACCTTATTTGAGACGCAGGTGGTCGAGGTAGCTACAGTTCGAGGGAATATTGGTTGAGATCTTAAGAATATGCGTCCCCTGATATGCCTGCAGGCTTTGGCTGGGGTCAGAATGATCAGCGGAGCTTATTGACGTCCCTCAATGAGACCGGCAGGAATGTTGGACCACTACTTTTTCATTTCACGATTTAGCAGTAAAAGCTCTTGAGACTGACAGGAGTCTTGGACCACTACTTTTTCATGGATCCTGCGACGATTTGGCAACAAAGGCTCATGAGACTGACGGGAATCTTGGACCACTACTTTTTCATGGATCTTGATGAGGCAGTGGCTCATGAGACTGACGGGAATTTTGTACCACTACTTTTTCATGGATCTTGCGACGATTTGGCAACAAAGGCTCATGAGACTGACGGGAATCTTGGACCACTACTTTTTCATGAATCTTATGACGATTTGGCTCATGAGATTGACGGGAATCTTGGACCACTACTTTTTCAAAACTGTCATCTGAACGGGGTTCCAATCAGTTGAGGAGAAGCCTGGCCGATTTCCTTGCAGATTTCGAACTGAATTTTAGGCCCTTCCATCTGACAGTGACTCTGGATATCCCCCAAACTCCTTGACACCTCTCTCCTCCGCCTAGATGTGACATCTAAGCATTTCCCTGATCGATGGAATGTCCACCTCCACAAACATCTCAAATTACCGCTAAGCAGATCGATTACATTCCCCTCCCTTCCAAGAATGACAACCCCATGCCGCACACACTCAAGACCGTTGTCTACAGGCATTCGTGACAAACACCGATTGAATTGTCAGATTCGCTCAGATACTCGTCTCTCGCGCGCAGTCTATCGCAATCTGCTGTCATTACTCAGACAAGATATCCATTGTTTCATTCCCCAATTACTTCATGTACAGCCACATGAACGAATACCCGTTCGAACCTCAAGATCGAATGCGAATGAGTAATCCGCTGTTTACTTGGAAGAACCATCAAACTCATTGAATCACCCGGGGTCAGCCCCCCCGGGCCGAGGCACAAAAGGTAATTGTATCTAGTACGAGATACTCGCACTGGATGTGATAATTACTCGGAACCACTAAGTCTAATTCCCGTGCCGGGTGCGTGCAATAAATCTGATTACCGACGAAATTGAGTGTCAGTGTGTGTCAGACAGGGTATCTGCTGCCGTTTTGCCGTGCCTGGGGTGCATTAAAACAAGCCGTTGGCACATTCCCATCAAACTAGGCCATTAGACAGATATCGATAAGTGAAAAGTAACCTAAAAGATACACTAGAACTGAAACGACTTAGACTTGCAGTAGACTGAACATCGTATCGATTTTCACATGGTTTCTACAGAAACTCCCTGCTAAAGTGTAATCAATACCCGGGGCGGCTTACTGCTGCAATGCCCAGTCAGTCAGTCAGTCGCACACAATAGGCAAGGAACGGCACCGTATTGCCATCCCCACACCATCGCCACCTCCATTTGAGGGCAGGGATTTTTCGCTAAAATGGGGAAACCCATCACGGCGTCCATTGGCGTTGCTCAAACCGTCACATGACACACATTCATCGGCAACCTTGCGCTGTCATCGAATCGCACAGCCGCCACCGATGGAGTTGGCTTCGGTTTGGTTCTGAAGTTCGAACTGACTCCTGCTTCATCTCGAACCATCGACCATCGACAGCAGTTCTTGGATCAATTACCTAGGGCAATTTGTGCGAATTAGTGAACTGCCCTGCTGGTGGACTGGGCGACGCGACGTTCCATTGGTAATTAACATTCGTTTGGGATGATTTATGAACTGCTCCCTGCTCGGTTACGTGGGATTTTTCAATTTTTGTTGCTGCTTCTCTCTCCTCGACGGATCATTAATTACGTGGTATTACGCGCTGAGTCAATGACACCGGAGAGTGAATCTTGGCGAGGCAAGACTTGTTGCATCGTTGAAATTCGATTGTGGTCACGTAAGAGAGGGTTTTCGAATCGTTTATGGTTGGCACGTACCGCTGGCAATTGTTTTGATTGCATTGCGACGATGGAGACTGTTGTAAGACACATGCAAATGAAGGCGAAGACGATAAGACGAAGGCGCTGTTTTGGGTGACGAAAAGACGACTGGATGGGGCAGTTGGTTAAGTGCCTGCCCCCAAGTTAGGGGGTCCCAGGTTCGAATCCTAGTGAAAACAAAGTTAATACGCTTTTAACCGGTTTTTCAAATCTGGTCCAGTCACCATTTGCCGTTGGGATCAAATTAACGTCTCTGGAGTAGGTTGCTACCTGGCTCCTGCCAATGGATCTCAAACAATCTGCTTTTGAGTCTAGGTGCTCCAGTAGTATTTCAAAAATCCTCCGAAAAAGAAAAAATCAACAAGATCTTGGAAAATTGGGGTGACAGAATGCGCTGCTGCGCGAAGCCAGCCGAGGCAGCCACTTGAACGACGTTGTATTTCATAAATAATGGGAAGATTTGTTCTTACAAATAAATCCATAACATATGGAAAAACTTAAATTTTGTTCATTTTATGACAGTTTTAAAAAGAAACTTTTACTTGGCACACCCCGTTTTCAGGGATTTCGCAGAGTTCATCTCTGACGTCATTAACTTTAGTTTTTTCGAATTTTCAAGGATTTCGAATGAAATTTTCGACTGAATTCACTTAATTTATCATTTCCCCACTCAGCCCCACCAATTTCATGCAAATTTTCGGTTGAAAAACGAAGAAAATCGAGTTTTGAAAAAATTACACTCTTCACACGAAAAAATGCAATCAAGTGACAACACAATCGACTCGCATTTTTTTGCTGAACATGAACGAACTTTCGTCGAAGTGGATTTTGTGATTAGAAAATTTTGTGAAACAAATTTCTCGGGATCTAGGAGGAGTTGAAGGACGTGGGTTGTCAGGATGGAAAGGAAATTGATTGGAGAAGGGGAATATGTTAAGATTTTGTAACGGGATTGGCTTGGACGGTTATTTAGAGGCGGAGTTCGTGGTGTCGTATGTTCTTGAATAAGATGCAAGATCTTGGAAGACATGATGTTTTGTGAAACGATTTTCTCGGCAAATAGCTCGAATTAAAGGACGTGGGATATCAGAATGGAAAGGAAATTACATGGAGAAGGGGAATACGTTAATATTTTGTAACGGGAATGCCCTGGTTGATTGTTTGGAGGAGAAGTTCGGGAGGTCCTAGTTTCTTGCATGAAATGCATGATCTTGGAAGACATGATATTTTCTCAATCGATTTGCTCGATACTTAGGAGGAGTTGAAGGATGTGGGATATCAGAATGGCTGGGGATTTGGTAGGAGGAGCGTAATAAGGAGGGATTTTGTAGCGGGAGTCGGTTGGTTGATTGTTTGGAGCCAAAGTTCGGGAGGTCCTACTTTGTGTCAAGAAGTTGATGAATTGGATTGAATTTCGGAAGCATTTCATTGTGAAAAGTCTTGAAAATACAGGAGGAATATCGGTCATTGCCAGGCAAACACAAATATGAAGAAAAATTCGTAGAGAGACGTGCTTAATAATAATAGTAAAAATGGCGGCGCTAAAATCCGAGGTGGACCTGTGCCTAGCTTCTCAGCAACCACTCGTGTGGTGCGTGCTATTGAGTGGAGGGGACCTACAGTTTAACGCCGACTCCGAACGGCGAGGGAGATGTGCCTAAATGTGTTTATTTCGATCGTTTAGTTGGCCCCATTCATGGTCTTGGAAGACTTGAAGTTTTCTAAAACGATTTTCTTGACAATTCGAAAGAATTCAAAACTGAGTGATACCAGAATGGACAGGGAATTGATGGGAGAAGCGTAATAAGTTGAGATTGGGTAAGGGGAGTGCCTTGATTGGTTGTTTGGAGGCGACATTTGTGATATCCTCTTTTAGCACATAAGCAGTGAAGATCCTGTGTTTCTCACGATATTCCTAGAAATTATTGGAATAGGCTCCTTGATAACTCATCACCAGATGTCCTAAGATTTCGTACAAATAGCATACTTGGGAGTAGAGCCACACAAAGAAGAAGAAGAAGTATACGTGGGAGAAGTCCCTGGAGGTGGACACAGAGAGCAAGCCGTTTAAAGGGTACTTAGTCGAATGAATATGAAAACAGTCTAGATTTTGGTAAAGTGGTAAAAATGTATGGCAAATGTGAAAGGACGAGGATGTCCTCACACAACAGGAGACTTACGTGAGGACATGACGTGCCAAGTGAGGGCGAATTCGTGGCACAACTATGTACGTTGAGCTGCACAGAACCGGACAGATGCTAGAGGAACATCCTTCCCTGTTTACTTGTCACTTGTACAAGATCAGTCCACATCTTCACGTGGTCAAAGACTTATTTCGTTGGTTGAGCTGTAGCATCTTCAGTTTTCCAGTCAGACCAATTCCACCTACGAATCAATGTCTAAGCAAGACTCCCTTGCCAACGCGAGTCAATGAACTTCAGGACATTCCAAAAATCCATTTTCCATTTCCATTTTCCAAAAAATTGGTTAAGTTTGAACGTTCTTGATGTATCCCGCTGCTGTCAACCCCCAGTAGCCTTTAAAATATTCGCCTAGAAATAGAAAAACAGTCAGTTTACGGCTAAGAACTATACCCTTTCAGCCATTATTTCATGTCAAGCTGTGTCCAGACCCACGAATTGATCGGAGACTTGAATTACTCCGAAATCTAAGCGGGTGCTGAATGAAATGACCCTCAAGCCACCTACAAGACTTGAGGTTCCCCAAATCCCCTTCTCTTGCTTGTCAAAAAGACTAACCGAAGACAAATGTCAAACTTGACATCCATCAAAATCACAAACTCACATCAAAACCGATCCAAATTTGCACTCAAAAATCGCCCCCACTAATCTCACATAATCCCAACTTCCATTTATAGACCATAAAAACTTCGTCAAGGTTAAACAAAAAAATGCAAAACAGTGTCACCCTGTAAAGCTCAATCAAATCACTTTGCATACACGTACCCACAACGATGACAACATTTGCATAAAAATCGCAAAACGTCCACAGCAGCAGCAGTAGCATTCCCCAGCCCCGTCGCTGTTGTCTCTCTGCTGATCCACGATCGACACAACTACACGTGTAGCGTCCGGTTGATCTGCGTCTCAAGCCTCATGCGCATGCAGCTATCAGACTCATTTAAATGCAAAACTGAATGTATTCAACGCAATGGAAAAAAGAGAAGAACTAATTTGAAACTAATTTCAATTGAAGCACCACCAACAAACCCATTACCATAGCCCCTCGCCAGCAGCGGATCCCCACGCTGCGGTCTACTTAACCAGCGCGAATGGTAGCGGACTGAAAAAAGAAACAACAAGCAACAGGCGATCGCCACGCCAGAAGGCTGTATGTACTCGTACATGTCAAAAGTGTGCCATGATCCAATTACACAATTGACAGGAACCTAACCTATTCTGTGACATTTGGGCGATTCTGATTGATTCTGACATTCCGGCGCTTGTTGGGGTCCAGCCCTAGCTGTGGCGCAAATCTGACCTTTCCGCGGACGCCCTAGTGACCGATTATGCAACGCAGCTCTCGTCGTGTTCGTAGAGTTTCCATTTCAGCGATCCGCTAAATGGGGTATGTTCATGAATCATGACCAGCATGTGAATTGCTGGCTTATTGTGGAGAGATTCTCAATTAGTGCCCCACTCCCGTGGTGTTTCTCAGATAATCGCTTCAAGTTTTCTTCGCTCGCTACGGAGGGGGAGGGGGTGGCCTGCGACAAACAAATTGAAACAATTGCCATTGAAAGTGTACACATATTTTCGTGTATCTTTGAAGTTTGTTTTTCTCAAGTGACGGGAATTAGAGACTGTTTTGCGAATGATTTACTTGTGGCCTGCGCCTAATTGAATAATTGGTGGGATTTCACGTTGTAATAGGGCTTTCATCGTGTGGAAAGTCTGTTTAATTGTAGACTTTGGACATGCCGTGATAACTGGTTGTGGAAATTTGTGATTCTATTGTTTCGAAAAAAATGCCATAAGTCTGATTGCAGGGCTGGCAGGGAAATATCTCGAAATTGAGGGGGTATCGGATGGAGAAGGCGGTTCCGTGAGTACTTAAATGGCATGACTGAAGTAGAATAAAGTCAACGTCTTGGATATGGGAAACAAACAATTCGTTTGTGGGCGGGACTTTGAGAGCTGATGGCGGAGTCTTGGGAATGAGCGAATACGTGGATGAAAACAAGGATCTGCGACGTACGTTGTAGTTCATGAAATCGAGTCGAAAATGCGCCGCACGTCGTCTTAATCTTTTTTTTTATTGATATAGTGGCTACAACATTATTACAATTGAATAAGTATCTGCGAAGCTAAAGCTTATGTCTTTGGAACCGCTTCAACGTTTCGATTAATAGACGGCGTACCTCGTATGATCCACGACGTTTAACGTCTAAATCACATCGGACGCACAAATCTCTTACATCCTTTAAAATCGCGTCGGCCCGAGTCGTATTTCATTGAAAATTCGTCGAAATTGCCTCGTATGCGGTGTAACTCGTTCAGATCGAGTCGAATCCATGCCGATTTCGAGTGGGATCTGCAGCGAACGTCTTCGAAATCATGACATAAGGGCAAAATACGTCGTCGCGTAGGATCCGTACCATACGTCGCATCGTCCAGTTCGCATCGTATACTTTTCGACGTACGTCATGTAAATTAGGCGGATCCACGCCGTACGTGGTCGAACTCGAGTCGGATCTGCGTCGTTCATGGTCCCTTGACCAACCGTATCCGGATCAACGACGCAAGTTGGTCACATCGTGTCAAATCCGTGTCCTAAGTTTTCTTAATCGAGTCGGATCCGATTCCGAACCGTGTCCTGTCAGAGCCAACGACATAAGTCGTCCGGATAGAGTCGTATCCGTGCTGTACGTTGCCTCAATCAAGTCAAATCGGAGTCACTTATCGTCCAAGTCGCATCGTATCTAGGCTGATGACATACGTCGTGCAAATTATGTCGGATCCATCCCGTGGTCGAAATCGCGTCTGATCCGCGTCGTACAATGTCCATCGTCAAATCGTTTTCGGGCCACCGACGTTAGTTGTTGAGATCACGTCAAATCCGTGCTGTACGTTGTCTAAATAGAGTCGGATCCGAGTCCAAACCGAGTTCGAACCGCTTCCTATCCGGGCCAATGGGGTAAGTCGTTGAGATGGCGTCGGATCTGTGCTGCAAGTTGTCTCAATCTTGTCGGATCAGCGTCATACATCGTCCAAGTCACATCCTGTCTGGGCTGACGACGTACGTCGTCCAGAAAACGTCGGAGCCGTACTATACGTAGTCAGAAACTTGTCGAATCCGTGCCATACGTTTTCTAAGTCGAGTCGGATTCGAGTCCAAAACGATTTCAAACCGCGTCCTATCCGGGCTGATGACGAAAATCGTTTAGATGGCGTCGGAACCATTCCGTATATCGTCAAAATCTTGTCGGAACCGTGCTCTACGCTGCAAAAATCACGTCAAATCCGCGCACACGAAGAACGCATCCCAGATCGCGTCGTATTCGGGCCAACAACTTAAGTTGTTCAAGTCGCGTCAAATACGTGCCATACGTTTCCTAAATCGAGTCGGATCCGAGTTCAAACCGTCTCCTATCTGGGCCAACGATATAAGTCATTCAGATGGCGTCGGACCGATACTGTGCGTTGTCTCAGTCTAGTAGGATTGGTGTCATGCATCGTTCTAGTCGCATCCTATCTGGGCTGGAGACGTACGCCGTCCAGGTGTGTCGGAAAAATCTTGTCGGATCCGTGCCGAACATCGTCAAAATCAAGAACTCCTTCCAGATCGAGTCATATGCGGGCCAACAACGAAAGTCCTAAAGATCATATCGGATCCGTGCCGTATGTTGTCTAAATCGAGTCGCATCCGAGTCTACATTGTTTAAATCGCATCCTTCTCGGGCCGATGTGGTCCAGATGCCTCCATTCGTCGTCGAAATAACGTCGTATCTAGAAACGGGAAGAACGTATTCCGGATCGCGTCGGATTCATGCAGTATATTGTCCAAATCGAGTCGAATCCGAGTCGTACATCGTCCAAATCGTGTTCTATCCTGGCCGCCGCAGTACGTCGTCAAAATTGCGTCAGATCCTCGACGTACTGTGTTGAAATCCCGTCAGGTCCACATTACCTGAAGCATAGAAAGTCACAGTCAACAACCTTTTGAACACTAATAAAATCCGTAACGCATTTAGCACGTAACACAGCTCTTAATCCGAAATCAGTCAATCTATGGATTAGCAACAGGAATACTGAAAAAGGGAGACGGCCCCAACCCTTTAAAACTCAAAGCCTGAAAACAAATGAACCACAAATTCGCACTAAACCATTTTATGGCCATTTCCATGTCGACTCGGGTCCTAAACACCGTCTGAAATCGAGTGGGTGAAGTTCTCTTGCTTCTCCGAACCCTGTTCCACTGTAAAGCATTCATTTGCGTGTAACAGCCATTAAGGATACTTTCCACCGAAAACGTAGCGAGTGTTGATTGAATTGTTTTCGAGAACGTGAACCTTAACCAGTTTCAGGGCATGAACTTTAACCAGAACCGACTTTATGACTTTATGACCAGGGAAATGGCATGTGAAATGTCCCGTGATTTTGGTGACTAATGGGTGATTCCTGGCACAACAATCGGGACTAGAGTCCATTTTGTCACCGAGTTTCGTAGGACATCCAGTGGTTTCTGAATCATCGCCTACGCTGTCTCTTTCAAATTCCCCCACAAATTCTCATTATTCTCGTCATTGTCTTTTCGAAAATGAAAATTCCCTCGTATTTCTCCGTTCCACTTTCACTTTTCACTCCGGTTAGTGAGGTCTATCGATTCTTGACCCCTTCTCTAACGGAAAGACGCCGAATCACGAACGAGTGTAACTTTCTAATGACAGTCATCGACTGCTGCAACCGAGTGGTGGCATGAACTCAAAATGGTCTGAGGAACAATCGTGGTGTTTAGCTAATCGCATTGATTCAAAAAATGTATAACGCCATGTTGCAGTTCAGTTGGGTTCAAGTAGTTTTAGTGATTTCCACTTTGAGACAAGATTTGGTGGGTCTTTGGGACAGAAAGTGACTCTGCCCACTACCTTTGACGTTTATTGGGGTGCGTTCGCAGAGAAAGACAAACATTTTGACGTTTATTGTGTCAATCTCACCACATCCCTCAGTCGCCTACGATCGCTCACAAATCGCTCTCCGACCATAAAAACCCCACGGATCATTGGAAAGAGATAAACTAGCCAAAATTGCCGTGCAGCTGTGCATATTTGTCACACGAAAAAAAAAAGAGACTGTCCTCCTCTCTGGTGTTTTTTTAACGAGCCATTGAAGACATGAGCTCGTTTGGGTGAATGAAACCAATTAATGGCTATCACAACCGACGCGTTATGCAACGTCGTGTGCCACATTTTGTCCCCGAGGTGGTCTATTTAAAATGTTTTCATTTTTATGCGAGATATAATAGCAGGCGCAGACAGCACACTCCTCAGGTTTTTGGCACTCTCCGCGGAGGGTGTGAATGTGTGGTTATTTATCTGGGGGATTTCCAACAATTTCCGCTTGGAAGTCACTATTTTGAACCGTGTCTAGACGCAGAAGGAATGACAATCATCCTTCGTGTTGTGTCGCTGAGAGGAAAATGGCGAATTTGACAGTGGGTATGTTCAATGTGAGAGGTTTCGAATTTCAGATGAGAAATATGACGCACTTTTTCAATTCGTCTTCTTCGCAATCAGACCCAAATGTCTCACGCAGAATTTTTCTTGCGAACGTACTCAGAATCAGCTCGGCAGTCCTTCTTAGCATCCAGCTTTCGGCTACATATAGCAAGACTGGCAGGATTTGAGTTAGGATACATGACATTTTCGTCCTTGACGATGGGCGATGGATCGATTTTTACTCGACATGATATACTGCTACCTACTACCCCTACTGGAAATCAATGATGCAAGCAGTTTGGTTTCCAAGGAACGTACCCATCCATGGAATCTCTGACCAAGCATTCGGCACACAAGTCTTTTCATTGCAATAGACGTTAAAACTCGTCTTCCACTAGAATGACACTTTACGGAGAATATCGCACGATGAACTGGCGCCCAACAAGGGATGCCCAAATTTCAAAAACCTGGAGCTGGGTGTCAAGCTAGCCGAAGGGTACATCAAGCAAGTGCTTTAATGACGCCTAGTGAGTGAGAAAAAGGTTCGAAAATGAAGGAAGTTCCAACTTAAATGTTGGTTTTTCGACTGATTCCAAGCTGGACGCTTACAATTTTGACAAGGCTCTGGGGATTGCCATAACCTTGACCGATTTGATTGAAAATCTGTCCCAGGATTCATTGGCTGTCAAATGTGTAAGGATATCCTTTAAGAACCAAGAACAAGGACAACACTTTTATAGAGTTTAGGAAAAAATAAGACTGTGGAAAATATACTCCTTGGACATTATCATCTAAGACCGTCTCTGGTTCCACTAGCTGACTACAGAGTACAGTCTCACTAAGGTCAACGAAGACCCATTGAGGCCTCCCTTATTTAAAGGCTATCCCCATTCATCTAGACCCTTCCTAAACAGCTTGCACTGGTGTTTCAAATCAAACTTGACCTATAGCCTCTTACCACTTTCTCCACTTCAGCATTTCATTCCTAGGGCGCAATGGACCCAACTGGTTGTCTCAGTGAGCCGCGACGCCGTCGCAAGGGCCCAATCACCTACCTAAGATCATCTCTGGTTCAAGTGGCTGACTACAGAGCACACTCTCAGTTAGATCAACGAAGTCCCATTGAGGCCTCCCTTATTTAAGGGCTATCCCCATTCATCTAGAGCCTTCCTAAACAACTTGCATCAGTTTTTTAACTCAGACTTGACCTATACCCTCTAACCACCTGCTGCACTTCAGCATTTCGTACCCAACTCTGTGCACAGTAATCTAAGCGATCGATGACTAGATCGGTCTAGATTGATGGGGATTCTCAAATCAGAGAGATCTTAATGGACCTTCGTTGGTCGATGTAAGACACATGATTTACGAGAATGTCATAAGCTCGTCCAGAACTTCCGCAGGTGACTCTATGTAGGCCTTGACGCTTTGCTTCCTTTCTTTCTTCCATCCCCAGTCAATGTTTCACTCTGTCTCATAAACCAGATCATCAGTCCAAATTCAGCTCTCTGCCAAGATCATCAGCGATCACTGACTCAAACTGCCGCTTAGAAATCTATCTTGTCACGTAATGAGTCTTAATTGGTTAACGAGATAGTTTATCTCTTCCAGCACTAGGCCGAGGCAAGGAAAACAATAATTCTTTTGTTACAAGTTCCCAAACGTGGTCTATGACAATAGTTTGCATGGATAAGCGATAATTGCCACAACGCCCCTTTCTCAGTCACTTAGGCTGACTCTGAGCTTGGGAAAAAGTTCGACAATCTGTGGGGCACCTTGACACGAAGTCGATGTCAAGTCGATAGACTTGGAGAATGAGAGCCATGAAGTCATGGTTAGACATGGTGCGGGCATTGATTCGGAGGTCAGCCTATGCAAGCTAGAATCTTCGACTTCGACCAGTGGGACAACGCTACAGAGGACGTCACAACGTTAAATTGAAAGCGTTCTTAGCTTCATCCGAAAGTCTGGGTCATCATTCGGGTCTGACATAAAACTGGGGGTCGCCTTTAGTTAGTGGGAAAGAATTTCTCGACACGAATGGTTGTTAGAGAAGCTGTACCAAAGCCTATCCTGAACTGTAGCGTCACCCGAAGAAAATTGCATGTTTCTATCGACTTAAGACTAACAACAAGACTGGAGAAAAGACCACTGAAATGGAAGATTTCTTGGGCAACGGTTGAAGGACTAGAAGATGGCAGCATAGTTCAGGTAGCTCCTTCCAGATTTGCGTCATAGTTCACTCTCTCATGAAAGCTTTGTGTTAGAACCAACTCTCTCATGAGAACTGAAGACTAACAACAAGACTCGAGATCTAGAGAAAAGACCTCTGAAATTGAAGTCTTCCTTGGCGATGGTTGAATTCTTGTCTCGTCGAAGGGCAGAAGATGGCAGCGTAGGTAGCTCTTTCTAGTCTTGTGTCAGAAACAGCTCTCTCATGAGAGCTGTACACTAACAACAAGTCTCGAGATCTAGAGAAATTACCCTGAAATAGAAGACTTCCTTGGCGATGGTTGAATGCTTGTCGAAGGACCAGAAGATGGCAGCGTATGTAGCTCTTTCTAGTTTTGTGTCAGAGACAACTCTCTCACGAAAGTTTTGTATCCGAACCGACTTTCTCATGACAGCTGATTACAAGCATTTATCCCTGCAAAAGGATGTGTCGTCACTCCGCTAATAACCCATCACTAAACCAATTTTCGTTGTTTCCCATTCAACGTCAGCTACGAAACAAAATCTATTCACCCTCCAAGTGGTCACACCTCAGGATAAAGCGAATTCATGCCTCATCATGTTCGTTTCTTCAATTGCCACCAATCTCCTCATTCTGATGGAGATTCATTCTATTGTGTCAAACCCCACTTTTCCCATAGCTTCCAATATCAGCCGCCCTTGAACGACGCTACCAACATCTCCCGTCATTGAACAACGAGTAACCACCTCCCACGGTACCTATCACCGCCATGCACTGACCTTACAACAATACAAAACGTCACAAGTCATTTTCCCCGCGTCATGTGACTGGGAAATGGGGGGAAAAGTCGGTGGGAAAGTCGCCTCGCAAACAATCGAAACTGCCGACTCATGCAACAACGTAACACCGCCACAGAGGCATGAGTTGCGCCTTTCCCAACTCAAGGCAGCAGCCCAGAAAGCGATAGAAGCCAATCACTCTAGACGGCATACAAATGAAGTCAATCCATTTCGGCATGAAAATATGAAAAGATTCCCCTGCCACACGACCCACGTTGGCTTGTGCGAACGGCGAACGCCATTCAGGTTTGATTGCCGCTGCCCGGTGTAACCGCATTCCGACGCATTGGACACGACGACGAATGCGAATTCATTGACCGTACAAAACAAATCCCCACCAGAAGCTATGTGTCCGGTCGAAGCACAAGTTGTCAACTGGCTGAGTGTGGTGGGATTTGGGTGAAGTGGAATTCCATGGGTTCTGCGGGAGATGGAAGCGTACTGCTTTTGTTTTCCTTTGGGGCTGATAAATTGGCGGGAATTATAAAGCAGATGCATGATAGGCGGGTGCGTCTTTGATTGCTCGTCAGTCAAGGAGGAGTTCCGATGCTGAGTTTTAACTTGAGGAGGATTTCAAAGTGATTCTGTGGACAAACTTGAGTTCAATACTAGCGTTGGTTCAATTTGAGTTGGTGCTCCTTCCTCGCCCTGAAGAAGGAGCTGGCTTTTCCTTCTGGAAAAGCTCTAGAGAGTGCTTCATCCTCGCCTTTAAGGAGAACCAGTGGCTCCTTCTTCAAACCCGAAGGAGAACGCGTGATAACCAGAGACCCTGAGACACTAAGACCCTGAGTCAATGAGATTCTGAGACCCTAACACCCTGAAACCTTGAGACTCTGAGACCCTGAGACTCTCAAACCCTTAGACCCTGAAACCATAAGATCCTGAGACCCTGAAACCCTTAGACCCTGAGACCCTGAGATCCTGTAAAAAAAAAAAAAAAACCCTGAGACTCTGAGACACTAAGACCCTGAATCAATGAGATCCTGAGACCCTGAGATAGTCAGACCATAAGACCCTGAGATCCTCAGACCCTGATATACTGAGACCCTTAAACTTGGTACAAAGCTTTATCGAAAGCTCTGTCTGCAGACATCTTCTGTGATCCCCAGACTTGACAAGCGATCCCCACTCACAACCCCCAACAAAATTGAGGTCACCGTAACAAAACACCGCTTAACTATCACCCGTCAAGTCGTGACTGTCCTTCAGTCTCCCCTACACTATCTCTCCCTTCCACAATTGCACTCAATTTCGAAAGAACTTTATTGTCACTCTGACACGTCAGAAAAATAATTAGTTTCCTATTCCTAGAGCCATTCGGCTTTAACAGCAATTATTGCCTGTGCTCGTGGAATGCACTTTAATTTTCTCATTTCGTTGAGTTGACGCGCCAAACAAAGGCGCGGCGCGGCCGGCGATGAAGTTATTGCGCGTCTGTTTGCCAAAAGACATTAAAGCGACGCCACTATCACGCCTAATCTGATAAATTGGATAAATTCTCCAAAAGATTGAACAAGATCAAGGTCTAAGTGGCTTGGGGTTTGATCTGTGACGCGGATGCGGCGACGATGTGTGGGATGAGAATTAGTTTTCTAGACGAGTAGGAGTCTGTCGGTAAAAAGGAGCCGCGAAACAATGAGAACGGATGTGGCATCTTTCGAACATATCTGTGCGGTGAGGAGGAAGTGGAATTGGACTGGTCAATGGAGGCACATCGAAAAGCTGGCCATCGTCGTGGCGATTTTGTGAGTCATCCTGATGTGGTGCTGACATCATTCACACAGTTTTGTTGGGCTGCTTCAATCCGGATTTTTTACTCGGGATCATTCGGTAATAATTTGAATAATGGTGGTGCTACAGTCGGGTCGGAACTTGGGCCCAGCTTTTTTAGCGACCTCTCGTGTTTGGTGTGCTATAGTTCTCTCACAAGTGGAGGGGACCTAGAGTTTAATGCCGACTCCGAAAGGAGAGATTGAGGTGTTCTTCTAGACAGTTATACTTTTTGAACATTGTCAGCGAATCGAGAGAGGTGGAGCCGTGAAAAAATGTTAGGTGTTTTCTCGCGATTCGTACCTCAAGCGTAGGAGTCGACGCACCTACCCACTACGCCACAGTGCCCATCTTGAAAGGTGAGTGCGGGTTCAAATGTGTCATCTTTCGATGCTGTCGTAATGGTCTTACCAAGATGCAAGATAGGTCTTTTTCACTCAGCGTTACTTCCCGCTTGAAGAGGTTTCAACTCCGACCGTAGCGCAACGCAATAGAGGACGTTCACGAAAACGACGGCGCACACAAGTGGGGAAAAGACCTCAGCCAACTTGGTGTACGTAATTGGAGGTAGTTGGCAGCTGGAATGCTCGTTGGTTAAGGACTAAGTCCATCCCAGTCTGTAGTGCCATCCAGAGAAAGAAGAAGAAGAATGTGGGAAGGCTAGGTTAGGTTAGGATAGGGTACTGCTTGTGACCAGCCACATAGACCATGTTCCATTGTGATACCCACAGTCAGACAACTACCACTGATCGACCGCTCCAGTGATAGTGCCGTTGATTTGATCCCAACGGGAAATGGTGATTGGATCAGATTTGAAAAACCGGGTTAGAGCGTACTAACTTTGCTTTCACTGGGGATTCGAACCTGGGACCCCTCTAACTTAGAGCAGGCACCAACTGCGCCATCCAGTCGTCAAAATGTGGGAACATTTAGGCCACATTTGTTGCCTCCTCTTCTTCATCTCTGCATGTTCATGGAAATAGCGCCGAGCGAACTAAAGCCAAACTTTTTTCCACTCGATATTGCTTCACGGCACCTCTGAGGACCCTAAGTCCTTGGAGCAAAATCTGAGTCTGAGTTCTTGAGTCTCAAAATCTGAGAAGTGGCAGACGAACATTAACCTCAAATTGAGGCATCTTCCAAATTTGGCTGAACTTGATGCGGGAAACGGCAGAAAAATGGGCGCATAATCATAAACTTTGAAAAGACAAGTGATTAATGCCCGATTTGATTTCGGCCAGCTTCTGGAAAACAGAGTGTCTGCAGATGGCGGCTTGTTTAAGTGCTAAATTCGCCTTCGTGCCGGTCGTCGTCGGTGTTTGGACGCTGTCTGCGGTTCAGACTGATTGTCTTATGCGTAAATTTTACAGCTACGAGACTCGGACATATCTCGATGATGCTAATAAGCCATAACCATAAAATTAGACATCTCTGGCAACGATTAGTTCGCCGAAGTTGGACGTTTTTATGGTCGTTTAGGGGGTCAACGACCAGGCGCTTGATTAGGCTGACAGGCGGTGTGCCTGAAGGGTAAAGGGTGATTTTGTTAATAGATTCCTCTCTAGCTTCACAACAACAAAATCATATGGGAGTCTGTGCTTAAAAGAGTGTCATTTACCATGTCCAAGACTTTTTTTTTGTTTTTTTGAGGATTTTTGAAACACGACTGGAGCACTCAGACTCAAAACTCGTCCATGGTACTCCCAGGTAGCAACCTACTCCAGTGCCGTTAATTTGATCCCAACGGCAAATGGTGACTGGACCAGATTCGATTTCACTGGGATTCGAACCTGGGACCCCTTTAACTTGGGGCAGGCACTTAACCAACTGCGCCATCCAGTCGTTCAGTCCAAAACTTTGCTCACTATTTACTCGTCGAGCATGCTCCGTCGTGAAATCAGACTCCACGGTGAGCAGCATTAGTCGTTAGCACGAAGCTCCTGCCAACCGTTGTTTCGTTGGCCTCAGGAGGCAGTTGAGCTCAAAATCCAACTTGCTCGTCGATCATGATCTTGATCGGATCTGTTCTGGACAAACTTGCTCGTCGATCATGACCGTGATCGGTTTGCTGCTTCTGGGCAAACTTTAGTTGGAAATCCTTGTATCCTTGTCTGACAGAAGAAAGAGTTGCTTCTTCTTTAGCCTCGAGGGAGAATGTCAGAAGATACAAGATCGTCGATCATGACCTTGACCGCTTCGTTTAGTTTGATCGCGCCCTAAAACCCACAAAAACAGTGCAGATCTTCGCTGACAAAAAATTGCGCAATTCCTTAACCAAACAAACACTTGTCTCATCACACACCTGCTGTTGGACAGACACACCCTGTCCCATCGACCGCAGCGCCGCCGTCGTCGCTGAGTCACAAATTCATCGTGTGAAATACGACACACACTCAACGGAATCTTAAGTTCCCTCATTAGAATAGACGCTCAACCGGCCCCTCGGCCATCGATTCGATCCAAACAATGAATTCTTGTTTCTCTTGCCGTTTCAGATCTCAATGGACTGCTGGAATTTGCATGCACACTCCGACAGTCGAGCACAACAATCCGAGGGATAGGGCGCAGAGGAACCGCTCGTCGTCCAAATAAATCACTAGTTTAATTATGCTGAAGTTGAGATGGCTAGACCGAGGAACTCAATATACGCCGCGGCGGTAACCTGCCTGGGATTCATATGCTTCGCTCTGGCATCGGCCGCGATTGGAATACCCCTGTGGGGCTACTACGACAGTCCGTCGGGTGAGTAGTGCAAACGCGTCTCTTTTCGTTCGATGGCACTCAGTGTCCCTCTCCTGTCTCTCTCCTCAGGTGGATACTACGACTCTGACAGAGGATACTTCAGTCCGTTCAAGGTGTGCAAACAGTTGACATACAACCGGGAGAAATGCGGCAGCGACGTGTCCAAGTTCCAGCTCGCTTGTGAGTGCGCCCCCGTCTTCCTGGTCCGCGGCTCCCTTTCTCACACGTGTGTGCTTTTCCTTTGCAGCTTCCATCTACATCAGTGGCCTCCTGGCGGTACTTAGCTCGGCTGTCCTCGGGATCTTCTGCATCCTGGCAATAATTCAGATCGCGATGATATCTTCAAGGGAGAAGGTTGTGATGAAGTACACATCTCTGGTGATGACCAAGATGTTCTTAGCTCTAGTGGGATGTAAGTGAAGGTCTTCCCGTGGGGTTGTCTCGGTTTGCTGATCTGTCTTCCTTAGGTATCCTGGCCATCATTGCGACCGTCCTGTTCGCCGTGCAAATAGATGACTCAGAGAACTACGGCTTCCGGGTGACCAGGGGTGTCTCATTTTATTTACAAGTAAGTGTCTGGGGGATCTCGTGGAGAGTTCGGGTGGTTAATTGGGTTTATTTGCTTGCAGATAGTTGTAATAGTCCTGACACTCGCCCTGTTTGTGGCGTCGGTGTACGACATGCTGTTCTCCAGGAAAGCCGACGGGGACCCGACAATGGCAATCGATACGTCGCCGGCAAATGCCACCACATTCAACAATCCCGGCTTCAAGGAGGGACGGACGAGAAATGGTTAGTATTTTGGAAGGTGATCGAGGCTCTTAAGGATCTTTGAATGGTCCCAAAATATTGGTTTACGAGAGCAGCGGTTGTTGGTCAATGGGGAATCCAGACTTACTTACCTTAAAGGGACTGTTCATTTACTTGGTCTTGATTTAAAGAGACTGTTCATTTGGGTTCATCTGGACGTCCATCTTCTTTTAAGGTCGGCCAGCACGACGTTTAGAGCACGACCGAGTTCGGCGAGCATGTTCGTCGTTTAGGGCCCGACGTTTAGAGCACGAACAAGTTCGGCGAGCATATTCGTCGTTTACGAACTTGCTCGTGCTCGCCGCATTTTCGTTATGTATGGGCTGATTCGCGAGCCGCTTGCTGTTGGCGAAAAATTTCGATTTTGCCGTGTTCGTTGGGTGATGTTCATTTTTGCTGTGAACGTCGTCGAGTGCATATCGCGGATTAAGCACAATGTTAACAGTCAGCCACGATTTTATCGAGGAATTCACCACTTGAGCTTCCCTATCACACATGTTGACGGTTTGAAGAAACGAAACGAAATTAATTTTCGCCAAATGTGTTCGCCGTGTAGGGTATCCCCTTGCAAACGAGCAAGTTCGGCGAGCATGTTCGTAGTTTAGAGCTACCTTAAGCGGTGCTACAGTCTGGCCATCAACACACGACTCTGCTGCTCTATCTGCTGCAACGAAGAAGCAGAGATTTTGTGCGTGCGCGCACTCAAGATCTTGTGCGTTCCACTGTGTCTTCTGGTCGTCTCCTGTCGTTGTCGCTCGGGCTAATATCCAGCTCCAGTCGGACTACTCCTTAACCAGGAAACCTCTCAAAGTCTACGATTAAGCGGTTAGGTCACCTGAAGTCCACAACAACTTTCATTTTCAGGCCATCACCTCTCTCGAGTCACTGACAACACTCAGGGAGTAGAACTGTCAAAAAAAAAAGCTTCTCAAACTTCGCCGGTAGGAGCCGGTGCAGAGCTGCAGAGCCTCTTCTCTAGTCAGAGGTCTGTACCACGCAGAATAAGAGTTGCTGCTGCAGAATCTAGGCTCAAGTCCAAATGGAACGTACACCAACGACGACATGGAAGGTCATGAAACTCCGTCGTAAAATTAGACTCCACGGTGAACAGTCGTCAATTATGAATGAGTTAGTCGTCAGTATGAAGCTCCTGCCAATCGTTGTTTCTTTGGCCTCAGGAGGCAGTTGAGCTGAAAAGCCGACTCTAAGAGGACCAACTTCGATTTCCATGAGACGCTGATCACCCCAGTCCTCCTCTATGGCCACACAGAGGCATGTACAATATCGAGACCGAAAGAGAAAGCCATTTGGTCGTTGCAAGAGAAACGTTCTGCGTGCAATCTTTGGCATGTTGGCAGTCGAAAAAGAAGCTTCAGTCCCGATCTAGCCTCTCTTCAGCGACATGAGCCTTTCTGCGAGTCTACAGATGCGACGCTTTAGGTGTCTGACTCACGTTGGCTGCTCCAGGCTGAGGAATCGACTTCCTGCCTTTGGGACGACGCAGCAGAGGACGACCACGATTAAGGTGGCACACAAATGAAGGGAAACGTCAGGAGATAGGAAGCAGGAAATCTTGCAGTTGTCTTTGGCGTCTACTGAGCCTCGCTTTCTTGTCTTTTTACCTTTTCGCCGGTCTGTGGTTTTTCGTTGTGACAGATGACAAGACTACGACAGGCCATCTTGTCATTTTGACAGCTGACAAGCGGATGACAAGGCACTTTGTCGTTATGACAGACGACATCTGGCGGTTATGACAGACGACGTCTTTTCGTTTTGACAGTTGACAGGATGACGAGGTCATCTGGTAGTTTTGACAGATGACACGACGACGACAAGGCACCTTGTCGTTATGACAGATGACATCTTGTGGTTATGACTGACGACATCTTTACGTTTTAACAGGTGACAGGACGACGAGAAGGAAATTTTTACAGATGACAGGACGACATGTCGTTTTGACAGACGACAGGATTCCGATAAATTCATGTTGTCGTTAAGACACATGACAGGAGGACGATTAAATCGTCTTGTCGTTATGACAGATGACATCTTGTGGTTTTCACAGATGCCATCTCGTCGTTATGAAGGATGACTTGTCGTTATGACGGATGACAGGAGGATAAGGATTGTAAGGACGATCGGCATCTTGTCATCTAGTTCATCTTGTGTTTGTGACAGATAACAGGAGGACGATACGATTGTCTTGTCCTTATGATAGATGAGACGACAACTCCCTTGTCGTTTTTATGACAGGACAACTATGAGATCATCTAGTCGTTATGACAGATGACAGGACGCCGATAAGATGACAGGATGACGATGAGGTCATCTTTTGTTTTGACAGATTACAGGATGACAAGATCATTTTTTTGTTTTGACAGGTGACAGGACGATTATTTAAAAAAGGAGAAAAAAGCCTTGAGAAAATAGCCAGGAAAACGCGGCTCAATAGACGATAACGACAACGTCGCTATAGAAGCGACAAGGAGCGTCTAGCGAGACCTGACGGCGAAACCCATCTAGGCATCTTCAGTGGCAAAGTTGACAGTTCATGTCCCAGTTTCAAAGTTTCAATTTTTGATAGATGGGTCCTCTTCACTCTGGGAGATGTTAATTTCAGGACAAAATCCTCATGCTCCTCCATGAATTTGAAAGATTTGTCAAAGAACTTGTTTCCCACTGAAAAATTGACCAAAATCCAAGTGATTTCCTTCACCTATTCCTCCCCAACCTCCGCCTTCAAATATTAAATCTCATTAACCTCTTTTTTGTGTCTCTTTCCAGGAGTTTCCGTCACAGATGCATCGGGGAAACCGTACAGTGGGATCCGCAACGGTGGCAGTGTCGCATCAATGAGCACCACCCTCACCAGTGTTTCGAACGGCTCCACCGTTGAGTCCGTAACACGATCACCACTCCGTTCCAGCTTAAAGAAGCCACGACCAAAAGACGCACTTGGCATACAAAATCCCGGCTTCTCTGGCTCGGGTCACTCGCCTCCGATGAATCGAAACGGAAGCGTCAAAAAAGTCCGCATTCAGACGCACAGCACAGAAGTCTAGAGGCGTACACACACCCCCCTTAACCCTTATTACTTATCTCACCACCACCACCACCACCACCACCTACCTTATAGTTCGCGTTTAAAATTTAAACGCTGTTTCGTATATACTTTTGTTTGTTTAATTATTTCGTAAATTAAGGCTAAAAGACTGTGTAAAAAGTAATATTCGTTTAATTCGTCGCGTAGGGTCTCGCTCTCGGGACGAGCAAACGAGAGACGAGCGAGTGAAGGTGTAGAGTAACCGGGCTAAAGCAACGTTCTTTCAACTTTTTCCCCCCTCTAGATGCACAGATTTGAATTGTTGATTTGATTTAACTCCAAGGACACCCTTTAAATGATTGTCTTCCATTGGTTCGTACGCCAAATGAAACGGTGGGCCTTTCGACGCAAAGGCCGGGAGGGAGAGTAGATGTTTAAAGTGAGAAACACTTCTGTGAGTACAAAAGTAGATGGGAGATGTAAATTATTGTAATTATCCACACACACACACACACACACACGTCACTCGATATATAAATATTTTGTTTTTTTTACTTCAATAAGGACACACTTTTACACTCTCAAGCAAAAAAATAGAGAAATATGTCATGTATGTACAGCAAAACGATTCCGTCCTGTGGTGTGGAGCACGAAGGATCACCACCACCACCACCACCCCCCATTCGTTGCTTGCACTGTGATTAATCAGTCTCTTCTCAGAATGTATCTGTATTCTTGTTTTTTTTCGTCTTTTTTAGTTTTTACTTTACTCAAGTAGGATACATAACCTCACAATGGAAGTCGTAGATGATGCGGAAGCAGGCACAAAATATTAGTTCTCTTCTCCTTCTTGTTGGATGCATATATATCTGTATTTATGATACGTAGGTAATCTGCAGCTATCGGCTTAGTTAGTGCTAGACTCTAAGTAGGACCTAAGTGAATATATATATATATTTTTGTTGACCGGTACATAAATAAACAAAAAATACCTTTCTTTTCTTGAAGTTTACACGATGAATTGTACGACAAATTGAATGTATTTGTATATGGAGTAATTTAGTCCTAGAATAAATGAAATTTATTTAAAACAAAAGGAGAATTGGTTTATTTTTTGATGATGTTCTTTACAGCTGTCAATTCGTAGCCAGAGTAGGAATTTTGTGCCGTTACAGATTCGAGGTTTTCAACGTATCCGCTGTGAACTCAACCAACATGTAAATACGCAGAAAATAAGTGGGATTTTCGACCACAGCTCTGACTCATGACAATGCTCCAGTATCCCCACAGCGTTTTCGTCAATTTTCATCTCAAATTGATCATTTCCAACCGAAACTTTCAGTTTCTTTTTAAATTTCCATCTATCGCCATCTATACGCCACAAATTCCCAAAACAGCCACAAACATCCGCTGTACAAAAATCACTCGCCATCAAAATCTGATGTGAATGTGACAGTTCACATAACCTGTCATATAACCTAAAATCAAACGAAGAAAACTAGCACCAGCTTGACAAAACAAAACAAGAAATAATTCCAAAATAATGTTCCGCACCGCAGTAACAGTGCTGACACAAAGTTCCGAAACAAAATTCACCAACTGCTCTGTTGGTCTGGAATTCGTTCGATGGCGACGAAAGCCTCGCTGGTTGCCAGTCGCCAAAAGCAAACTGTACCGTGTCCCCGAGAGAAAACCCCAGTCTCCGGATGAAAAAGCTGAATTACTTCGGTTGCATAATCATTACAAGTAACTCAAAATGCATTCCTCTCAAAGCAGTGTTCACAATGATTCATTTTTTAGGACACAAATACGTTCGCTGCGCCTGTTTCTTCGCGAGGAAGTTGTTCGTGTGCGAGAAACGTCAACCGCTGATCACTTGGTCATCTCACCGGAGGAGGAGGAGCAGGAGTTTCAACGTTGTTTGGACGTGAACAAGGAGTGGAATGCGAAAATTGCCGAGGAGCGGAATCTTCGCCTGCGGCAACAAGCTGAAGCACGAAAGGAATACATCAAAGAGAGGTTAGAATTGGCCAGGGAACGCAAAGAGGAACAAATGCAACGGATTGAGGAGATTGTGCGAAGGGAAAAGGTTTGAATGTGACAAAGAATCAGTGGAAAAGGAGCTCTGAAGTGTGTTTATCTTTTCAGGAACAAGCCAAGACTTTCATCTCACGTGAGACCATCGATGAGGCCATAGAAACCGCCCTGGCGAACCCAATTGACCATAATTTCTCCATCGACCTTCGCGGCAACATGTACCGAGGCCGAACAACCGTTCCAGGTGGACCACCCACTCCCACTGAGTCGCAGCAGCAGCTCATCGAGGCCTCCAATTAGAGAACAGACAGACGACTAGGTTTCGTGTTGTTTATGAAAAATAAAAAAAAGTCTAGCTTAGATCAACAGTTTAACAAATAGTCTATTATACACGCGTGCATAGGTGTGTACGAAACATTGAACGGTAGGTGATGAGTTGCGTCCCGGCGGCTCTGCGGGCGGATCACTTTTGTCTTAACAAGTACTCCCAGTCGGGCGTGGCAGTCAGTTTGGCTTGGATTGGTCCGAGATTGATCATGTTGCCGCTTCGCTCCTCGCGGTTCGTGGTAATCGACATCACATCCTGAAAGAGAAGACGAGGTTGGGGTGATTGTGTGCATGGAGGGAAGTCTAGTTACCTGTAGGAATCCAGTTTCTATGCCCATTGTGACGTCAAAGTGGGATTCACCTAGGACCAGCTTCAGTTTGCCCGACTTGTAGCGGACTAGTTTACCTATTTGTCCCTCGACCATGTCCTTCAGGGGATTCTTCTTCTCCACGGGGGGTTCAGGCTGAAAGGAGGATGGGTCTGTCAGACTCCCGAGTGGGACAACGTTTGCATTGCTTACCTCTTGAGGCTGATCCTTGCTGGTGCTGGGCGGGTTCTCTGGCCTTTCGTCGGGGTCCTCGCAGGGCAGCGCGTCGGGCAACTAAACGAAACAATGAAATGGAAGGAACACACGGCGGGTAAGGAGTGAGTTTTTGACGAACCTGCATCATGAATATCTGCGGTTGGGTGCTGTTTAGTAAGTCATCGATACACGTAGGGTACCTGGGGGTATTACCTAAGATCTGGGTCCGGTTCACGTAAAGCGGTTGCGCAGCCTTCTGCGCTGCGGCATCAGCCTTGTCTGCCTTATCTGTGGGAGGAGAAGAGGGCGACCATTAGATGGGAACTCTGCTGGGAGTGTGTGAATGGTTGGCTGCAAAGTGGATATGTACATGAACTGGGACACCCAGTCGGACGAGGGACGACCTGAGATCAAGGATATAACTACGTCCAAATGATAACTCAAAGCGGCAAATAAAGACGAGCAAACTGAATGTTCTCCCCCAACAAAGCGCGCTTACCTTCAGTTGATTCGATTTTGATGTCCACACCATCGAAGGGCTCCTCTTTTTTCTCAACCTTCAACTCTTTCCATTTAGCTGTGAAAATGTACAAAATTTGCGATCCATTAGCACGGGACACGAATCTGAAGCAAGAACTAGCTGTTGCACCGCGACAAGAGTGTGCCAGGAGGAGCGTTCCAATCTAATAGACACCAGGCTCTACAGAGTTGGACGGCCTGAGTGCGTTTTGAGTGTGTTCGAGTGTTTGGGGACTCGTCCGCGTGCGAATGACACCATCGCACGCGAAACATCTATTCAATCGGTTGCAGACTAACACTTACCGTCATTTAACTTGATTGGTACCCAATCTGGGTCAGCCTTATTGTCCTCAATGTCATCTTCGTCTGGATCGCCCAGCAGCTCCCGAATCTCCTCCTCCTCAGCCTTCAGATCGATTTTCATGCCACCCTCTCGCTTGACCAGCGTCGGCCTCACCAGCGCGGACGGCGTGTCATCTGCTGAGCGACTGTACGAGCCACTTGACATGTGTTTCCGCAGATTCACCGAGCCAGCACCCTCCGAGAACACGCCAGAAGTCTGAATGAGGTTGCCACCGCCACGACCACCGCCACCTCGACCACGACCTCGGTCGGATTTTCCCCGATCCGGTCGGTTTTTGCCACGGGCCGACGTGTCTTTTGATGTCTTCACAGCACTACGACAAAGAGAACACATGAATTTGGGTAAACAGCATTCGACTTGATGACACTTACGCGTTCTTGTTACGGGTTACATTGAGATTTGGAGTGAACACTTTTTTGTTGCCACCACCGCCTCGTGTGCCTCGTCCAGCTCCGCCCAGGGTCAAATCCCTGGGCATGGAGAACGAGGAGAGACGCATCGTGGGGTCAGCGTTTCCATTTAACGTAACTGGTTCCTTCTTTATGGTCACAGGTGTAAAATTCGTTTTCGGACTCTCACCGGGGGGTTTTCCCTTGAAACTGGTCTTAAGATTTTCTGTCGACATGGCGACAGTGCGTGTGTCTGTGGTGTTGGAACTTTTTCCAGTTCTGGTTTTAAAGAATCAATTCAAAAGCAAGTGCAAAATATTAAAAAAAAGAAGAAAAACCGACAAGTTGAAGTCTTCGAACGAGGATAAATGACATGCAGAAGCGTCAAAATTTCAAAGTGACATATGGAAGTTTTTTTTTTTTTGTTGAGGTTGATGGGTTTTCTGCGACATTAGTTTGGGGAGATGTTAGAAGTGTTATACACAAATTTGACATAAGCAATGATTTCAATATGGTCTTAATGCAAAATTAAGCACTATTTTTCTTAAATTTCTGATTTCAAGGACATCATAAATTTCCTTTTGTCACTTCCTCATCAAAAAATGTGAAAAACCACCTCAATTTGTGCTCAAATTTTGCAAAACATGAAAAAAACTGTTATAATTTCAGTCGAATGTTTTTGTCAGTTGTGTTATACATATAAATAAATTTGTAAACAAATCAGGAAGTCAAGTCAAGTCAAGTCAAATTGAGTGTTTGTTTGATTTCTGATGCAAATGTTTACTGATTGAAGCTATGAAGCTCCTTTTGCCCCTAAAATTGACTCTAGTTTCTTCAGGTCTACATTGTCTACATCGCACCCAGCCTCGAGGTATTCATGGTACTTCGGGAAGACCTTGTGCTGGATCATGGAGTGGTAGATAGGAGCACGTTTCTTGTTCTCCTGCATTTCTGTTGCCGTCTTCTTGATCTTTGCCTTCCAAGCAGGAGAGTATTTTGGTTTCGCTTCCTTCACTGCGAACCAGTAGTCAAGTGCGCTGCAAATTGTTAAAGAAAATTGTCAAAGAAAATTGTCACAGAAAATTGTCCCTAAAACGACTGGAGGAAGACTGAGGTGTGCTTACTCTTGTATATTCTCAGAGAGGGTCACCTCGATGTAAGTATAACTTTTAAGGAAGTCACACAGGTCCTTTGGAACACTTTCAAGCTTGAGGATAGTTCTGAAAGCAAGAAATGGAGGCCAGACAGCATAAGTTTGAGGATCTACAAACCTCGCAGAGAATACATGTTCCGTTGGGCATCGCTCCCTCGGTTTCCGTCTGCACTTCGTGATGAACAGCTTGTCAAGATTTGCATCCATTCCAGGAATTGGCATAGAGAAGCGGTCGTTGATTGGAAGGACGTTCTTCAAAATCACCACCTTCTCGGCTGTCTCAAAGAAGAAAGGACTGCGCTTGTATTTCTTGACAATGGCGTCGTATTCGTACTCCGGAATGAAGGCAACGCCTGTGGGGAGAGAAGAGGAATGAGAAGGAGAAGCTTGAGACGTGGATGGACTCACCGAATTTGTACTGCTTGGTCATGAAGTAGAGCTGCTCGTCGTATGGGTCGATTGGGATGAAATCGTCGTCACTGATCATTTGGCCGTCGTTTTTGAGGGTCACTTTGGCGTTAGCGGATTGGTAGCAAAGGATCTCGTCGTCGTTGGGAAGGAGGTTGATTTTTATTGACATGTCACTGGAAAGGAGAGGAAAGATGGGATGGGGATGGCAAAAATGGCGCTTCAGGCGTCCACAAATCCAAGGATCTGGACCAAAAACCCTTCGAATTCAGGGGAAAGAACCTCCGAAGCACAGTTTTTGTTGCGGATTAAGAAATGTGAAGCCGAAGGACCTCTGACTCTGTGTCGGTTGCATCGGAAGTAGGTCGAGTTTTATCGACATGTCGCTGGAAAGAAGAGGAAATGTGTGGAGGAGTTGAGAAAAATGCAGTCATAGACGTCAAAAAATCCTAGGATCTGGACCAAAAACCTTTCGAATTCAAGGAAAAGAACGCGCTGTCACATCCACATGCAGTCATTGCTGCCGACGAAGGATTTCTGACTCAGTTTCCGTTGCGTCGGAAGGAGGTTGACTTTTATTGACATGTCGCTGGAAAAAAGAGGAAGGGGATGACAAAAATGCCGCCTCAGGCGTCCAAATCCAGGAATTTGCACCAAAAACCCTTCAAATTCAAGTGAAAGAGCGTCCGACTCTCTGCCACGTGAAATGTGAAGCCGAAAGACTCAGTTTCCCTTGCACCAGATGACACATCGTCCAATAATCTGATGGCTTGCAAGTCAATACCCTAATCTCCTTGTCATCGATGTGCCCGCACGTATTTCTTCAAAATTCCCGGAGGATGAGGGGCAGATCTCTGTGTGAAAGCATAAAATTCCCAAACAAAGAAAAGGATTCGTTCTCCGAAAAGGAAAAAGGAAATCATCAAGCAGTTAGCATTAATTAAACACCCTCTCCCTCTCCCTCTCGCATTCCCTCGACACATTCCATTCCAGAGTGTCCCTATAATCCGGCGCTGAGAATGGGATATCTGCTTGTGCAATTTTCCACTTGATAACATTTCCATTTGCATAATAATGACGAGCCCGGGCACAATGGTGAGTGCGTCTTCTAATCCGTGTTATCGTAAAAATAATAAAGCCAACTATGCACTCCGCACGAGGATGTGGCACGCCACGCCGGGGGATGGATGCGATACAAATGTGTCATGCCAAGTGGAAGGAGCGCTCCTTTCCCGGACTTATCATCCCATTTGCACATCATTTTATGGCGTCGTGAAGTGTTCAGTTCGTGGGCGTGGAGACTCGTACTCACTTGTCGTAGGATGAAGTTATGGTGCAGAGATCTGGTGTGAAGCGGAGAGAGACGTTGACTCCCACGTCGATCACCACAGCGTCTCCGGTCACAATGACCTTCACGTCGTCGGGCGACTGGATGATCATCTTCGTCTCCTCGTAGCACGTTATGCTCGCGTACCTCTCGTGCCGGACGTGGTAAGTCAAGTTGAAACTCAGCCAGAGTTCACGTTGTATTCGTCTCTCTTCCAGCTGGACGGGATCAGATCGGATCAGATCGTGAAGGACGAAGGATAATTGGCGGACTTACCCGTCGAATGATGTCTAGATTGATCTTGCGAAGGATGTTCTCCGTGGACAGGCTGCGGCAGTCTGAAAGAGGGACTCATATGATCTGTGGGAAATAAGAGAGAGGTCCTCACCCAAGTCCAGTTCGATGTACTCCTCCTCGGTCACCGTGTGGATCATGGTCCCGCATGGATAGTAGGTCTTGAGGCCGTAGTAAGACGAAATCAACTTGACGCCGTCGTCCCGTTCGGCGAACATCTCCCCGAACCCCAAGTCCATCCACTCGTAGACCAGGTATCGTGCCCGCTCCTCCACCTGAAAGGAGATTCATGAAAGCAGAGGACATCAGCCACTCGGAGCTCTTACAGCGACTCCATTGAGCACCCTTATCTTCCTGCCGTCGTTCCTGGTGACATCGAAGCACCTGCAGTCGATGCCGTAGCTCGTGAGGCTTCTGACGAACGCCAGCTCGATGCTGATGTTGGTCGCCCCCAACGGCTTGGGCTCATCCGTGCTCTCGGGGTCCATGTAACCCGTGGGGTACAGCTGGTAAAAGATCCCGTTCGGAGTGAGGACATGGATGACCCCGTTCCTGAGGTAAACCAGGACGCAGCCCTTGTTGGTGTAGAGGCGCTTGTATTCCCCGGTGGAGGCCCAGTAGTATCGCTGCTCCACAGCACCGACGCAACTCTCGCTGACGTACCGGATTTGGCAGTCGTTCGGCCACTGGATGGAGACTGAGGGACGTGCCGGGTCCTCGGACATCTCGACATTGCACACGACGCCGTTCCTGGAGATGAGTCGGACTCTCGGAAACAAAGCCGATAGGCGTTCATCTTGACGGTGGGCAAATATGACGCATTTGAAGAGGCTTATCTCGATGGTCAGCTTCCCCTTCTTGTACATCCAGTTCTCCAGCTTAGCGCGGATGCAGCCCGATCTATGGAACCGGTAGACCTTTTCGACCACAGTCAGCTCCTGGAAGGTGTCATCAAACGTCAGCCCGGAGAGAAATGCATCCATTCCCTGGCCATCTTCCCCGGCCTGCGAGAGACCAGAGAACGTGTCGTCCGACCCGCCGTCACCCTCTTGATTTGACTCCTGTGCCAGAAGGGAAACGGACTCACTGCGGCGTCGAAGAACTCTCACGTATCCCGGGGCGATGTAGTTGCAGAAGTCCCTGAAGCACAGCCTCGTCGGCAGATGGAACTTCTTGGTGCTCTCCAAGATCTTGTGGAATGTCCTGCGGAGAACGAAGAGCTTAAACTTCTCCGACAAGTCCTTCCGACAGCAGTGGTCATACTCCCCCTTGACCGCCTCCAGTCTCTGGGCAAACGACTCCCACGAGAGGAGCTCCTGGAACAGGGGCAACTCCATGTCCTCCCCAGAGCACCGACTGTCGGCTTGGTTCTGTCGAATGGCGTTCATGACGATGTCGACGGCCTTCCAGTAGGACACCAGGTTCATCTGCGTCGCTATGGCGGACTTCAGGAGATCGTTGGCGTCCTCGATGATGATCTTGCCGTAGTCGTTCTCCAGAAACGGCCTCGGATGGAACGACGAGTACCTGCGTTCGTTCGTCGTGTGCGTCTCGACCATGCGGCAGAGGTTGTCGAAGTAGACACACACGGCGGTGTTGTCGCTGGACTCCTTGCTGGAGTGCACTTGGAAGGAGCGGATTAGGTTCTCCTTGCTCGTCAGGGCGTCGTTGATCTCGAGGAACTCGCTCTGATAGACGAGGAAGTGCTGAGACAGCATTTCGATGTCGAAGAGGAAGCTTTTTAGCTGCTCGTAGGTTTCCCCAGGATCTGGGTCGATCAGAGATTCGAGGGACAGGCTTGAGGTGAAGAGGCCAATGTCCTTGGTCTCATTGGACGTCTTGAAGTCCTGGATGTCACTGAAGAGATCGGGAAAATGGGCCTCCAGGTCTGACTCTGGATAGGGGATGAAGTGAATGACTGCTGCCAGGGGGATCCCGAGTCTGGAAAGAGGCCGTGAAGAGCTGTGTCCATCTGTGTGGTCAGACTTACTGCAGGATATCCTTGATCACGACCGTAGGGGTCTTGCAGAAGATCACCAGGTAATAGTCGGGGATGACCAGGTCACGGTTGCGGAGCTGAAAGGGAGGATGGTAAGTTAGTCAAGGAAGGAGGAGCGGAGGCATTTATGCACCTCTTCGTACAAAACTTTCATGTCGGGGCTTGGAATTAGTCGGGATATTAGACGTGGACGAGGAATCTCTTCCTCTTCCTTCTCCTCTTCCTCTTCGAGTTCATCCTTTGGCTTAGCGTCGCCGACAACACATTCGAGCCCAGCTTGATCCCCTCCGGGGGTCATATTCTGTTCATTGCTAGTCCGAGTCTTATCCTCCTCCACGCTTTGCATCCACTGCTTCCAAATGTCAATCTCCAGATCCCCCTTCAGGGATCTCCACACGCCCTCTATCTGTTTCCTCGCCTTTTCAATTTCTTCGACAATCTGATGAGCCAGCTGTGTGTCTACGAAAAGAACAGAATTATCCTTGAACAAGGAACCTCTCTGATCCCAACCTGGACCATTGGCCTGCGCCGTAACTGCCACGATCTTCCGACACGAGCCCGACTCAACAATCCTTGCAAGACGCATTTCGAAAGCCTCCAATGGGGGAGAATGGCAATTGATGACAAATATCCTGGAAAATCGTGTCATGTTCGAGAGGGAAGCCTGACGAAGGAAGAGATTAGTCATCAGAACGGCGCGGGCTGCGGATTGAATTACCCCCGATGTGCTCCCTTTGTCCCATCCTTTCTTCATTCCGGAACGTGAACGAATATCCTTCTTTTTTCTTTGGCTGGCGCTACAGTCCCGAGTGGACCTGGGAACGAATATCCTTGAGGGACGTCAAAATGTGTCCTTGGAAGACGATCAAGAGTTTTGTTATTTTTTTGCGAGAGATTTTTAATTAAATAACGTTTTTTATTTCTTTGACTTTGACTATTTTTTTCTCACCTTGACGGTGAGTGTCCGGTCCGGACTTGACGGTATTTCGACGACGTCCGTTTTTTATCCGACGTACATAGTGAAGATCGCTTTCGAGATCGCGTCGGATCCACAATTAATGTCGTCGAAATAGCAAATTCAACACGATCCAGATGACATCCGACTTGGATCCGACTTAGTTTCGACGAGGATTGTCGGATTGACGAAAACTGTCGTAAGTCCAAGTCGATCGTGACGACAACCGTCATAAATCCCAGTCGATCTTGATGACGTTCTTTATAAATCCGACTCGATCTTGACGACGTTCTTCATAAATCCGGCTGGATCTTGATGGCGTCTGTAGCGGATTTGTACGTCGGCGATTTAACGCGATTACAACGACATCCATCAAGAGAGAGTTCAGCCCAATCTTGTCGACATGGCTTTCAAATCTGGCTCGATCTCGACAGCGCCCAGCGAATTTTCGACGCGATCTCGACGATGTCCGTTTTGAAAAAAAGCCTTCGTCTGTCAGAAATCCAACTCAACTTTGACGACATCCGTAGCCGACGCTATGCGATTTCGACAACGTCCGTTACCGAATTGACGCGATCTTAACAGTGAACGTCGCAGATCTGACGCGATTTTGACTCGAATCCGACGCGGTTTGTCTCGAATCTGAAGCGGTTCGTTTCGAATCCGACGCTGTTCGACTTGAGCTGGCGCGGTTCGACTTGAATTCGACGCTGTTCGACTCGAATCCGACGTAGTTCGACTCGAATTTAACGCGGTTTGACACGAATTCGACTCCGTCCGACGCGGATCTATGCGAATACGAAGCGGTTTCGCCTTGAATCCGAGGCGGTTCCACTGGAATCCGACGCGGTTCGACTCGTCCTTCAGAAATTCTACGCAATTTTGACGGCATCCGTCGCCGAGTCGAAATTATTACGAGGATGTCCGTTACCAATTTGACGGAATCTTGACAGCGAACGTCGCAGATTTGACGCAGCTTCGACTCGAATCGGATGCGGTTTGACTCGAATTCGACGTGGTTCGACTGGAATCCAACGCGGTTTGACTTGAATCCAACGCGGTTCGACTCGAATCCGACTCCGTCCGACTCGAATTCGAAGCGGTTCGATTCGAATCCGACGCGACCTGAAGGACGTCTACAGGGGATCGACTCGATTTCGACGACGTACCGCGTTTTCCCGTACTATTTTCTCGCAATCTGCAGACAAATCTGTCCGAGCTCAAAATTCCCCCCAACAGTCCAACAGACTCAACTAAAACTAACCGATAACTCGGTTATGATACGGTTCCGCATCACTCACCCAAACACTGTCCACATCTGAATACCCCACAATCTCGCTGGACACTTATGTTGCTACGCCAGTCACGTTCACTCCCCGGGACCGTTCGCATGCGAAACCTTCAGTCTGTTGCTGAATGGATGAAACTTCAGTCTTATCGCCCTAATGAGTGGTCCATTAAATTAAATCCAGCCCCACAAACTCATCAATTAAGCGGTCCCCTGGCTTCTGCCGGACAATGCTACCCTTTACGAATCCATTTCGACCGGACGCTACCAGCAAACAAAGCGGCGAACAACTCCAAGTACATGCCCTCGAAGAGCTGCTAAAAAAGATGCCATAACACTTATCTTTTATGAATTTTTCCACCTAGCGCCATGAAAAATTTCCATCCCCCCATCACCCCCTCGGAGGACTTGAAGGGCCATGCAAATGGAGACGGACGAGAGAAAAAATGTGTACACTTGCCTCGACTACTTTGATGTTGCACAATTTCCTGTCCGGCACACAAGTGGGAGTCGACAAAAAGGACTCGCATCAGTCCCAGCAATTCGATCCACTCCCTCCCGGGTGAAGGGACAGACCAAAATTACTTCCACGGAAAAGCAAAGTTCCATTGTCGAAATTAATTGCGAAACCTCAGTTTCCATCTCAATCTCTGCTGTAGTCCCTGCCCACACTCACGCGCAAGGAAGTCCTCCCCTCTGTCTGTGGCACAAGTGCTCGAAGGACGACGACGGCGACGACGGCGACGACGACGACGAGAACGATGATGAGGACGTCGACGGACGGTTGATTTGATATTTGCCAAAGCCAACGCGCAAGTAAGCAGCTTGGGGCAATTATCGTGGTCACTAATGGAGGTGCTCTTTGGGAATTGTTCTCGTATGTCCTCCCGTCTGGCCCGGCCGACAACAAGGAGCACACAAAAAATGAGTACAACAAGGAAAAAATTCCTCGCAAAGGACCCTTATCATTTACAATGGCAAATAAAGGATAATTAGGGTAAACTCCCGTCTTATTTTGCATTCGAATCGTAACGATCCTGTGAGTGGGTACGTGACCACTGCCTCTAGCCAGGAATCAGATATCTCATATTGACTTGCACGTCCGATTCGTCCCCACATTCGACTCTGTCAACAGAATTCAAATTTGGGAACGAAAGGAACTGTGATTGCTTTCCAGACGCATGCACTTGATTGAGGTGCCGGTGCGAGGAGGTGGGAGGAGTAATTAGTCTTTCTTCGGAGCCCATAAATCAATCTCTGGACTCCACCCAAAGACACGAGGATGCACTTTGTGCCCGCAAAACATTTATTTGCTTGTCGGCAAATCTCAATTACATTTGCGCCGATGAAATATGCATTTGGGCCCTGTTTGCGGATACATTTCATCTCTGCACCGTGGCTGTTTGCTTTATTAGGGGTGCAGCTCACCCGGTGGGATGGGGGCTGAGTGCTGTGCAATCACCTTGAATGCATCAGACTAGTGGGTTTCTTTTTCAAGATGTTGACAGTCTTACCCGTGAGTGTCTGCTGTTGGCTGTGGTGAGCGGGAGCGGGAGCGGGGGTGGTTGGGTAAGGTAAACTCTTGAACGTTGAAGGTTTGTTTTCCCCTCTCGGTGTGTGTGTGCGGGGGCACTTCCTAGACGCAGCTCGAGAGGTAAGTACCTCATTAAGGTGAATTACAAATTCTAGTGGATTTCAGTGAGTTAATGTTCACTGCAGTCTTTTCAAAGAGACACAGAGAGTGGGAGAGAGAGAGAGAGAGTTCAAACTCCAAGGCAGGGCAGTTTAGTCAACTTGAAATGCAGTTTGTGACGCGTATTGACTTGGTGACTCTTGCTGGCATCAAAGGCAACGTAGTGAGTGACTGCGAAATCCGGTTTTCTCAAGCACCGTGAAGGGCCTGCCATTTGAACCACCTCTCTGAGTCCTTTTCATCAAAGAGGAGTCAGTGGTGTCGTTGCTTTTCTTTGAGAGAGGTGGTCGTTGCTTCACCTTTTTCAAAAGTCCTCCTTCGATTGGAGGAGTGTCTAGTTTCAGAAAATGTGTGTACGACATGAACTTCAATGATGCAGACGAGGGTTATAAGTTTTACTGCTTTTGAGAAGATCTTGCTTTAGTTGCCGGCTGGGGAATCGAACCATGGACTATCAACGGAGGAGTCAATGCACTTAACCACGCATACAGCAAGTGCTTGCACTCCCATTTACGAGAATGGGCAGTGGCTGTACTCCCTTTTACGAGATTCCAACTTTCGTTGCGACTTCGGAGTCGAACCCCGGACCATCTCCGAAGGAATCGAGTCACTTACGCAGTGATTTATATGAATGAATGAGAGGAGCGCTAGTGGCGGAGTCGATGCACTTATCCAAGTGTATAGGTGTGCCCTCATTTACGAGATTCCAGTTTTCGTTGCTTCGGAGTCGAACCACTGACCATCTTCGGAGGAGTCAATGCATATTTCAACGCATACGGCTAGTGACCGTACTCCCATTTACAACACTCAAGTTTTAGTTCTTTTGGAGGCGAACACAGCTAGTGGCTGTACTTTCATTTTCGAGATTCCAACTTTCATTGGTCGGGAGTCGAACCACGGACCATCTCCGGAGTCGTCGATGCACTTATCCGCGTGGCTGTACTCCTATTTACGAGAGTGGCTGGTGGCTGTGCTCCCATTTACGAGATTCTGATTTTCGTTGCTTCGGAGTTGAACCCCGGACCATCTCCGGAGGAGTCTGTGCGTACAGCTAGTGGTTGTAGTCTGGCTGCGGAGGCGTCGATGTACTTATTCAAGCGTGCAGGTACTCGCTGTGCTCCCATTTACGAGATTCCAGACTTCGCTGCTTCGGAGTCGAACCACGGACCATCTCCGGTGGAGTTGATGCATACAGCTAGTGGCTTTAGTCCGGGTGTGAAGGCGTCGATACATTTATCCGTGCAGCTGCTGGCTGTCCTTCCATTTACGAGATTTCAACTTTTGTTGCATGGGATTCGAACCGCGCACCATCTCCGGAATAGTCGACGCGCTTATCCACGCGTACAGCTAGTGGTTGTTCACCTATTTACGAGAGTGGCTCGTGACTGTGCTCTCATTTACGAAATTCCAGCTTTCGATGGCCCGAAGTCGAACCCCGTACCATCTTCGGTGCCGTCAATGAACTTGTCCACGCTTTGAACTCGTGGCTGTGGTCCTATTTACGAGAGTAGCTAGTGTCTGTTCTAAAATTTTAAACATTTCAACTTTCGTTGCTTCGAAGTTGAACCCCGGACCGCCTCCAGAGGAGTCGATCCACGCTGTGGTTGGATAGGAGTCTTCGGAGTCGAACCGCGGACCATATCCAAAGGAGTCGATGCACTTACCCACGCGGAGTCTAATACGAATATATGGAAGGAGTGCTAGTGGCGGACTCGATGCACTTATCCACGCGTACAGCTCGTAGCTGTGCTCCCTTTTACAAGATTCCAACTTGTCGTTGTTTTGAAGTCGAACCTCGGACCATCTCCGGACGAGTCAATGAGCACAACTAGTGGCTGTACTCCGGCTGCGGAGACGTCTATGCACTTGTCCAAGCGTGCAGCTGCTGGCTGTGGTCCCATTTATGAGATTCCAACTTTCGTTGTTCCGTAGTCGAACCGCAGACCATCTCCAAAGGAGTCGATGCACTTAGCCACGCGGTGATTTATACGAATGAATGAGAGGAATGCTAGTGGCGGAGTCGATGCACTTATCTACGCGTGGAGCTAGCGGCTTCCCTCTCATTCACGATTCTCCAGCTTCGTTGCTTCGGAGTCGAACCCAGACCATCTCCACAGAAGTCGATGTACGCTATGGTTTAAAAGAAGCCCCCATTCCACGAAAATGTTCTCCCAAATCCATAATTTCCTCTTCCAAATTGCATTTCTCAAAAGTCTCCAAAGAAAGCCACTGCGTCGTCCTTTGATCTCGCGTCCACGCCCAACCTCTCACTGGTTACTTACTCGAAAGTAAATTGCCTTGATTCATGCAATTAAACCGTCGCCAATCGAGACATGTGTGTCTGTGCGCGCACACTCAAAGTCAATGCAACACAAATCGTTAATCGACTTCAAATGAGATCAAACATCCAATTGAATAATAACAGCCATGCTCAGCACTTTTCCAAAGGACCTCCCCCACGCCCCACAACTCTCCAGAAAGGATATTTACTTCCCAACCTGCGAACACATCCCCACTAAACGAAAATCAATCCTCACCCGAGGAGAACATTTGTGTATACGAGTGAGCGTTTCCAAAACAGAATGCTTCCACTTGGCTAAAGACGGAATCACTTCCATGCACGTTTGACTATTGAAATCCTCTCGAATGGCATCTCTCCTTCTCCGTGTGTTGGCACCACAGCAGAACACAGAAAAAGAAACCAACTCCACTTGTGAGTTTTATTTGCTATAAAAATCCCCTCTCCTCCTCGGTACGGTCTGGTCTCTCGGAAAACATACGCAGGATACTCGTGTTTCCTTTGTTCGGCGCTACCGGGGTGTGCGGATGAAATGTTTAAACCACCACCACCACCAGCTCTCACCTTTAAGTGGCGCAGTGGTTGCTGGTTGGGGGAGAGGACGAAACTTTTCGTCTCTTATGAAGTGCATGCCACTTGCCACTCATCTGCATGTGGATGGATTGTATTTAAAGAATCCTTGAATCATTCAAAAATCCTTGAAAGTCACACTGGACAATGGAGATGTGGGTGGCGAGGGGGGATTGTGGAAAATGTGAAAAATTTCAAAACCACAAGGTGGAGGTTTCGAAGACATCACAGTCGGGAGAGGGGTTGAGGTTCGAGTTGTTGTCCAACAAAGGAATCTATTTTGAACTTTGTAAACGTGTTAGAGGGTCGAAAGAATTGCGTGAAACTTTTTTTTTGGAAAACTGAATTCAACTCCTTGTGGGGAGTTTGAAAGAGGTCTGTCGCTGAGGGACCATGAAATTGGGAAGCAGCAATAAACCACAGAAAAAGGGTGAGAATTATTGAACCCGTTTTTTATTGGAAAATGAGTCCCACGATTTAGCCAAAATCTGAGGGTTTGGACATATTTAGCGCAGAAACTGGAGACAGCTGGCGAGAGATCGTGACGGCTGGAGAGGCTTGTTGAGTGCTTAAGGAATAGAGACACAGATATCCCCCCATCGGAAGATTCGAATTTTTAGAGATTTAGAGATTGTCCGCTGTGGAGTGGTGAATAACTGCGTCGCCTCCTACGCTGAAAGTCTAGTCCAAGTCCAATTCCCGCCACAGACAACAATGTTCATGATTCACGACACCATCTACCTCGAATCACCGACAAAGCTTCACTATCAAGAAAAGTCCCTCAGACTTCGGCGTTCGACTTTGGCATGCAAAAGTAGAGCCCCTTTTTTTTCGGTTTGTTTTTGATACACTACTGGAGCACTCAGACTCAAAACTGGTCCATTGTACTGCCAGGTAGCAACCTACTCCAGTTCCGTTAGTTTGATCCCAAATGGTAAATGGTGACTGGACTAGATTCGAGTTCACTGAGATTCGAACCTAGGACCCCTCTAACTTGGGGCAGGCACTTAACCAACTGCGCCATCCAGTCGCGCTAAGAAGCCCTTTTACTCGTGAGTGAATGATACCACATACAACCCGAGTGATTGCTGGAGAAGGTAGACTCAGGTCCATCCGAACTGTAGCGCTACGCGAAGAAGAAGAAAGTTATCCTCCAGAAGCTGCCCCTGCGGATAGACATCTTATCGTGGTGCGGGGGCTTAAGCCGACCCGCAAGCCTGCTGAAGGAGCTGAGCTGAACTGCCTTGCACTGGTGCAACGCAACAACTTCGGACAGGGGTTAGACCTTAGACATTTAGATACAATGGCATCCTCCTATAAAAGGCGTCCATGACATCGACTTTAGCCATGTCTAGGAATTAAGGACTGTTTTGTTAAAAAAAAATTCAAAATTCAGTTCAGCTCACCCCTCTCTCGGAAGACCAAGTTGGCTCTGTATGAGACCTTGATCATCCCAGTCCTGCTTTACGGCGCAGAGGTATTGACAATATCCCAAGATGAAGAGAGAAAAGTTCTGCGAGCGATCTTTGGTCCTGCTTGCTTTAATGGAAGGTTCAACCACGAACTGTACAGGGTGTTCAGCGACACTAGTCTAGCCAGGTGTCTACGCATCCAACGCCTAGATGGCTGGACCATGTCGAGCGCATGAACAACTTAGCGCTCACCCGAAGAGTCTTCGACTCTAAGTCTGTGGTGATAATTTTAGGCTAAGGTTCAAGAATTTGGAGAATCTTCGACTGGTTAGAGGACGTCCACGGACAAGGTGGCGCACACAAGTCGAGGGGGACCTCGGCCGGCTGAGTGTGCGAAACTGGAGACAGCCGGCTGGAAAGGCATGTTGGGTGAGGCCCAGGCCCACCTCGGACTGTAGCGCCCTAAAAAGAAGAAGAAGAAGAAAACCAGAGTTGGTCCATTGTGCCGCCACGTAAATTGAACGTGGGTCAATCCCCTTGTGGACTAGTAAAAAAGGAGCTATCGGTACAGGGTAATAGATGGGTAATGTGTGCCTCGCTGGTGGGGCCTTGGTGTGGTCTACGGGACGTTAGGGACGAGCGTCAGGAGGTGCGGAATATTTTCTACTTCTTCCTCATCTAAGCAGCTTCTGCAGAAGCCGTTTGCCAAAACAACGAGCTCAGATCAGCACCAACGATCAAACACAGGCTTTCCGACAATCAAAGTACTTTTTTCAAAAACAGAAATCAATCTATCGTCGAAACTTGTGTAAGGCGTTCGAGAAATTTTCACTTCATAACCTCAAATCACTCTCAAAACAAAGGTGCAGATTCAGGACATTCTGAAGACTCAAGACAACTCTAATTTTCATCCTCATTTCACAACAACATGGCGTAAGTTCATTCCGACGACGACTCCTTTCAGAACTCCAAATAAATTGGTCCCCCACAGTGAAGGACATTCATGCACAAAAGGACTAGGCTTTTTGTTCAAAAACCACTGGGAGGGTTTAATTTGCGTCGCTGCTCCCATTATTTTCATGCCACTGATCATACTGCAGGATGGCAAGGTAAGCTGTATGGAGCTCAAGGGCACTCTTCCTCTAAAAGCCTCATCTGCAACAGAGGACCCTCTTCCCCTTTCTCCCCACAGGCATACAAATGCATGTACACCCTGCTGATAATGGCCGTCTACTGGATCGTCGAGGTGATTCCCCTCGGGATGACGTCCATAATTCCGATGTTCATGTTCCCGCTGTTTGACATAATGCCGTCGGACAAGATCTGCCTGCTGTACTTCAAGAACGTGATGATTATGTTCCTCGCGAGCATCATGGTTGCGGCCTCGATTGAGTACTCAAATCTGCACATTCGTATCGCCCTGAAGGTTGTCAAGACTTTGGGATGTAGTCCGATGAGGTAAGTTTTGATGGGGACTTCTTAATTTAGGACCTGCCACAGGATTTTGGACTTCAAGATCTTTTGCATCCAATTTTGTTCTTAGTCTGTGCTGTAGGATCTTAGACTATGAATTTTCGATCTTTGATCTTGCATCTACGATCACCTGGATCGGATCTCTGGTTTTAGCTATAGACTTTTCAGTCCCTGATCTTGTATGTGAAATGCAATCCTTGTTCCTTGTCCTAGGATAATTGATTCCAGATTCGGGATCTTTGATCCTTCATCCACTATCATCTCCTTCAGATCTTCACTCTTGGATATGGAGATTTAGATCCTTGATCTTTGTGGAAATGGAATTTCAGGCCTTAATCCTTGATCTTTGGTCTCAAATCAATGACTGGGTATTTGACTTGATCCTTTAAACCTGGATCAAAAATCTCTCCTACTCCGTTGTTCCACAAGCGCGGAGTCAAAAATATGGTTCATTGTCATCTAATTCCTTTTTTGGGTCTAAGACTGAACTTCTGTGCTCGTCTAAATTTGGACTAAATTTTGGACGCTCTTCTTTTTGTCCTTCTCCGCTTGGGTGCGCCACCTTTCACTTGGACGTCCTTTGCTTCATTGTCCCACTGTTTTGTCGAGTCAAAAATTCTTCGGATTCTTGGACCGTAGCCTAGAAATATCACCCGCACAATTGTCCGTCTTCATTTCTTCCTCTTCACAGACTCCACCTCAGCATTTGCCTCGTGACAATGTTCCTGTCAATGTGGATAACAAACTCAGCAGCAACAGCTTTGATGTGTCCCATCATCTATGCCGTGCTGGAGGAGATGGAAGGGGTATCCTAACACGAAAAGACATCCCTCCATATCTCATTTCATGACTTTTTCTTCACAGCAAACATCAGTGAGGGCCTACCACCCTGACGACTACGACTTGCCGAAGAAGGAGTAAGTGTTGCCTAACCTCAAGAGAGACGAAGATGACCATCTCTTGTTCCCTTGCAGGAGACGCCCGTCAAGGATTGCCCTCTGCTACTACCTGAGTGCATCGTACGCCAGCTCAATAGGAGGCACAGGCATCCTCATCGGAACCCCAACCAACCTCGTCTACAAGAGCATATTCGAAGGGTCCGTCCAGCTTTACACCCACAATGACAGTCACTGATTGCGAATTTGTTTTCAGACGCTTTCCCACGGCCACGTCCAGTATCGATTTCGGCAAACACATGGTCTACGCGGTGCCCATTGCGGTGGTGTGCACCCTGATGGTCTTCCTTGCAATGGAGGTGATGTATCTGGGACTGTTTCGGTGAGTTACTCGACAAGGTCCTTGATTCTATCTGATGAGTGGAATTCTTAGGCCAAACAGCGTTGAGGCCAAGGAGGCAAATATTGGCCACGAAGGCGAGGAACTGGTTCAGAGGGTTGTCGATGAAAAATACGCGAACCTGGGATCGATGACTACCCACGAGACGTCCATCGCTGTCTTGTTCACTTCACTCGTTGTGCTGTATGTCTTCAGGTCGCCGGGGTTTGTGAAGGGATGGGCTGACTATTTCGCATGCAAGTAAGTCGAGCCACGATCAGAGTCACGAGGAGGAGGACGTACACGAGTTCTTTCGTAAGAGAGAGACAGAGACAGAGACAGAGACAGAGACAGAGACAGAGACAGAGACAGAGACAGAGACAGAGACAGAGACAGAGACAGAGACAGAGACAGAGACAGAGACAGAGACAGAGACAGAGACAGAGACAGAGACAGAGACAGAGACAGAGACAGAGACAGAGGCAGAGACAGAGACAGAGACAGAGACAGAGACAGAGACAGAGACAGAGACAGAGACAGAGACAGAGACAGAGACAGAGACAGAGACAGAGACAGAGACAGAGACAGAGACAGAGACAGAGACAGAGACAGAGACAGAGACAGAGACAGAGACAGAGACAGAGACAGAGACAGAGACAGAGACAGAGACAGAGACAGAGACAGAGACAGAGACAGAGACAGAGACAGAGACAGAGACAGAGACAGAGACAGAGACAGAGACAGAGACAGAGACAGAGACAGAGACAGAGGACGGAGGACGGTCTATGCTTTGCAACGGCCCTAGTTAAGTATTTGTCAGTCCACACAGTCCCAGAGGGAGGGACTATACTCGGTCCCATAACTTTTTCGCCTGATGCTTCAGACGCTCGACAGATCCCCACCGTTCCCACACGTTCAGTTCCTTCTTTTTGTGTTCATGGACGGACTGTGGGGATCCTATGTCTTAGATTGACCTTTTTTCCTTTTTTTGGTTTCCAAGTACCACCTGATGCTTTAGACGATCGATCTGATGCCCTTCGTAGAAGGCTTTAGTTCCTTCTATCTTCTCCACTCGCCTTAAATCTAAGGTCCAATTGTTGAACCCTGCGTAACTCTCTCATTTATCGTCTAGACAAATCAAGACCTCCTGCCCAACAGTGGTCATCCTGCTTCTGATGTTCGTCATGCCAACGAGCTACAAATTCCTCAAGTTCTGGAAGAGTAAGTCCCTCAATCCATCCTCACTCCGATTCACCAGCCACCTTCTCCCCATACCCTAGCTGAGTCGCTTGAAATGGTGAACGCTTGCTTGGACTGGTACTACGTGCTCCCCAAACTCCCATGGAGCCTGGCCATCGTGATTGGTAAGCTTGTCTGATGATCCTCTGAGAGAGGTAACCTCTACCCCATCCCACAGGCAGCGGGGCATCCCTCTCCGAGGGCATCAAGGTCAGTGGAATGGCTAAACTGCTTGCCGACTGGCTGTCAGCGCTCGATGTCCTACACCCATCCTTCATTTTGCTGGTCTGCGTTACAGCGGCTGTTCTCTTGACAAATCTCAGCGCAAATGTAGCCGTATGCAACTGTATTGTTCCCGTTTTAGCTGAACTGGTATGTCTGGTGTGGAAATTGGTTAAGATTTGACTCTCCTTTTTATTTTGCAGGCAGTTTCCTGCAAGATTCATCCACTGTACCTCATCCTTCCAGTTGGCATCGGCTGCAGCTTGGCCTACATGTTGCCGGTGGGAACGCCACCGAATGCCATAGTCCAGGCCTATGCGAACATCCCCACGAAGGATATGGTAAAGCACTTTTGACACTACGAGACTGATGCTCAGACTTGAGTCCTTTTTTTCAGATCAAAGGCGGTATTGGGCCGACGATTGTGAGCGTCTTGACGTTGTGGGTAATCCCACAGGTTTATGGCGGGGTCATTTACCCGGATTTGAATGAATTCCCAAAGTGGGCCAATGATTAATCAAATTTGTGTCCACTTTACTTTGCTGTTAATTTATTGATTGTTTGCTTCGTGATGAATTAAAGGGGTTTATGGATGAAGACTTTTGCCGCATTTGTGTGTGTTCTTAAGTGGGTTCTTGGGACTGTAAGATCATGGACAGGAAATCACAGACAGGATGCAGAAAGAATGAGTCCATTTGGAGACAACTTAATCACCCTTATTACGACTGGCGTTCAAGTTCATCGACTCCTGTCGTTTTTTGAGTCGAGGCGGTTAAGTGGCGTTTTAGTGTCGGTATTAAGATAGCGTGGGCGCCGTGGCGTAGTGGGTAGGTGCGTCGACTCCTACGCTCGAGGTCGTCGGTTCGAATCTCGAAAAAAACATCAAACATTTTTTCACGTCTCCACCTCTTTCGATTCACTGACAATGTTCAAAGAGTATAACCGTCTAGAAAAAGCTTCTCAATCTCGCCGTTTCATCCGTTTCAATGGCACATTTCAGATGAAAAAATGAAGTTACCTGCCAACACAATTAACACGCATTTTTTTTTGCCGAAAATGAACGAACTTTCGTCGAGTGATGGATTTGATGGTTGCAGAGTTTTGTGAAAGGATTTTCTCGGGATCTAGGACGAACTGAAGGATGTGGGATATCGGAATGGAAAGGGAATTTATTGGAGAAGGGAAATAAATTAAAATTTTGTAACGGGAGTGACAAAAAAAGTCTTCGACTCTGAGCCTGTGGGACAACGCAACAGAGGACGTTCACGAACAAGATGGCGTACACAAGTCGAGGAGGACCTCGGCCGGCTTGGTGTGCGAAACTGGAGATAGCTGGCGAAAGATCGTACTGACTGGAGAGACACGTTGAGTGAGGCCCAGGTCCACCTCGGACTGTAGCGGCCTAAGAAGAAGAAGAAGAACGGGAGTGACATGGACCGTCATTTGGAAGGAATGATTGTGGTGTCCTACTTTGTCGCATGAAATGTATGATCGGGGAGGACATGATGTTTTGAGAAAAGGTTTTTTTTCGATATTATGGACGAAGTGAAGGATTTGGGACATCGGAGTGGAAAGAAAATTGATTGGAGAAGGGGAATAAGGTGAGATTTTGTAACGGGAGTTAGTTGGTTGATTGTTTTGCAGGCAAAGTTCGTGGAGTCCTACTTTGTTGCATGAAATTGAGAAATTTGAGTGCATTTCGCCGAGATCACGTCAAATCCGGACCGCCGTCGTCGAAATGGAGTTGGATTTATGAGGGATTGCGTTGAAAACGCGATGGATGTGGTCGAAATTCCTTCAATTCTGTTGCAAAAGTCCTCAAGATCTTGTCGGACTACATGAAGCAAGACGCTGAAGTTTTGTAAGCATCGTATGATCGGATGAAGCTACACATTCGTTGTCGAGTGCAGACTTGTTAAAGTCCTGGGTCAATTTTCTAGAGGCTCTTTACGGAAATCCTTCAATCAATGATATCAGTCGACATCTCCTTCGACATCTCAGTCAAATTGTACAAAAGAAAGAAAAATACCACCGCTTCCTGTCGCCCATGAAGCAACAAAGAAACGCAATAATTAGATACAACCTACTCTCGAATTGCCCAACTCAATTTCCTCGGCCAACTTAATTAGGAAATTAATCTCCTCAATCGCCCCCACCCGCGTGCTCATAAAATCAAATGAATGCATCCATCCGACGTCACATATTATCCATCAAATTGCAATTTGATCCCGAACACTATCAAATCAACCGGAAGTATCGGCCAGTCATCCTCCTCCTCGTTCGCATGCATTACAACGCAAATCCTCACAAAAGCCATTTAATTACAAACATTCCTCGTTTTATTAGCCCCCTCTCCCGCCCCGTGCCACAGCCCAAACAATGAAACACATCCGACAACAACCGAAAGTCTTGCAGTCAAGGAGAGAAAGAAAAGGGATGAAACCCCCGTCAAGCAATTGAACAGGGCCACATCGGAAATTATCACCTTCCAGAACAATGCACCTTTCATTCATCCTCAGTCCTCTCTCGTGCTGCCCCGCACATTAACAAGTAATCTGTCCAACCCCCGCTCGGCAAAATGTGGGCATTTCCCTGGCAAATAGCGTCTTATCACAAGGACCACCGTGCCTAATGAGAAAAGAACAATCAACGAGCGCATAAAGGACCACAGGACTCTCCAGTAATATCGGTAAGTACTCAAGATACGAACGAACCACTTTTGCTGATATTAATGCCAAGGATCTGGCTCAGCAGGAAGGGGTGACCAGAAGGGAGATGTCTGTCAGTCAAATGGTTGCAACACTTATTTTAATGAAAAATTCTAATTTACCGATATCACCCGAATCCGGGCCCGAGTGGATACATGCGGAAGCGCACGGCGGAGTGGCGAGGCCATTGTGTGCGGGAGAATACCCGGTCCATCCTTGCCTGAGATATTTTTATTACTTTCCTCCTCGGCCGACGTGCAAAGGCCATTATGCCCCCTATCGCACCGAGAGGAGAGACACACCAGACCAGTGGTTATCTCGAGAACTAAGTGCTGGACGGGTGAGTGTGTGTGGGAGCACTGAAGGAATGTGATTCAGTGATTCGGGGAATTAATTAATACATTTCTACCCCGAATCATTCCAATTCATTCCCCGGATCAGTGTTCAAGTGCAAGTGTCACTTTCGGCAGGCAGGACGAAGCCCAGAACAGACACGGTTCATTTTTTTTTCTTCGCCTTTTCTGTTTGCACTTACTTCCTCCCTTCCGCCTCCTGGCACGATGGGGGCGTGGGCGTGGGAGCATGATTGAAGAAGGAGCTCTGTTTGTCTTGAGAGGAGAATTCCTTAAGGATTCACTTTGCGTCTTTCACTGAATTTTTATCAAAATCATAACGACGACGACGACGGGGATGACGACGATGATGATGATGATGATTGTGAGTGGTGTACACTTGGCTCAAGCAACAGTGTAGCAGGGAACAAAGGCCACTTGAAATAACGAGAAAAGCCTTCAAAAAGGCTTCGAGGATAATAAGACAGAGAACGGAGAGCCAAAAGGAAGGAAACGAGGGGAAAAAAATGAGAAATGGAAAAGAATCTATTCGGGCAGGAAGTCTTTGAATGAATTTTAATTTCGTGCATATTTTCTTCGCTCCCCCGCCCATACGGTTTAGTTATGAAATAGATCCTTGGTCCTTTCCATTTCCATTTCCCCTCTGGTTTCGTTTTACCTGATTTTTAATTTACAGTAACGCGAAATGAATGAAAGAAATGCCACTCATCGGAGATGTTTTTTTTCTGAAGATTCGGGTCCAAACAATGGACATGGACAAACCAACGGAGTGGGTGGCGACTGAAGGTTATGATTTATTTCGCGGAACTGCGGGTATTTTGTTGTTCAAGTGAATGCATCGGGGAGTCATGGGGGGCGTAAGGGGGTCCGTTTTTTTGGTTATATCTGTCTTGGAATGTAGCTGAACCTTATCGGGGTTCTGTCAGTTAAGATGGCGGATACAAGGCAAGGAGGGCCTTAGAAGTTGGAGGGAGTAAGTAAAAGAGAGTAAGTACAATGGACCAGTTTTGAGTCTGAGTGCTCCAGTGTAGGGTTTTATAAACCTCTGTAGAGAGTTAGCAAAAGATTCTGAGGATCCTTGTCCTGGTTCAGCCCTCAGCTCTCAGCATTTCAGTTCATCTTTTCGAGTTTTTACAGCATCTCCTTTAGGCGGACAGCTTCTTTAGGCCGCCACCTCTTTTAGACGGACAGTTCCCTTAGGCGGACAGCCCCCTCAGGCGGACAGCTCTTTTAGGCCGCCACCTCAGGCGGACAGCTTCTTTAGGCCGCCAGCTCTTTTAGGCGGACAGCTCTCTTAGGCGGACAGTTCCCTCAGGCGGACAGCTCCCTCAGGCGTCAGGCGGACAACTCCCTCAGGCGGACAGCTTCTTTAGGCCGCCACCTCTTTTAGGCGGACAGCTCCCTCAGGCGGACAGATTCTTTAGGCCGCCACCTCTTTTAGGCGGACAGCTCCCATAGACGGACAGCTCCCTCAGGCGGACAGCTCCCTCAGGCGGACAGCTCCCTCAGGCGGATAGCTCCCTCAGGCGGAAAGCTTCTCTAGGCCGCCACCTCTTTTAGGCGGACAGCTCCCTCAGGCGGACAGCTTCTTTAGGCCGCCACCTCTTTTAGGCGGACAGGTCCCTCAGGCGGACAGCTCCCTCTGGCGGACAGGTTCTTTAGGCTGCCACCTTTTTTAGGCGGACAACTCTCTCAGGCAGACAAGCGGACAGCTCCCTCAGACGGACAGCTTCTTAATGCCGCCAGTTCCTGGGAGGACTTGCCTCTCAACCAAAATGCCTCTCGATCTTTTGCCAGCTGTCGCCAAGTTGGTTGAGGTCCCTTTCCCCTTGAGTGCGCCACCATAGTCGTGAACATCCCCTGTCGTGTTGTCAAGTCGATGTACATTCAAAAACCCGCTATCAATCTCAGAATAGCTGTCAAAACATCTCAAAAAGCAACCGACAGCCTTTTGCTGGCATTTCAAATTACCCACCACAGCAGCATTCAAATCCTCGGAGCATAAGTGATGGCACCCAATCCATTCTGTGTACACACACGTATGAAGACAATTACTTCACAATTGACTAGCTCCGCACCAAGCAGCCGAGTCATTGATGTGGCCGCAACCTAAGCACATCCCATCCATCCACAGACGGAGACAAAGACCGCCACCAAAAGTCAGCATTCATCACGTTGATTGCCAGCATATTTCGTCCAACCCACCGCAGCGCGAAGGTGCGGATAGCAAACAATAAGGACCTCCCCACACACACATCCCTGGTGTCCCGACAAAACACCGAAACTGTAAGAATTGTAAATATTTTGCATATGAATGGAAAATGCGGCGAAACCAATTTGAATAGATTTGCGGTTGGCTGGGCGGCAGGGAGGTCCTTCGTTGCATCTGACGGGCCGCCATTCATCCTCCGACACCGGCGTGAATGGTAATTATTCATTTTGTCAGTCAGCCACTCGCATGTGTGTACAGGCAGAGATGCCGCATCTAATTAGAGCGAGAGAGTGCATTCCACATGGATCCAAGTGCTGATGTGTGCCCGTGATAAATTATCCTTTTTCGGTGATGAGCAAAATGATTAAGACGAACGCAATTAACGGCACAGAACTCGCATGTGTTTATGCAAATCGCTCTCTCTCGCTGGTGTTTGCCTTTCGGATTGTCATGGATCCGGGCGGATGGTGGTGTACCTCTCGGCTCCGCGCCGAATGGATTTGCATACGAAACAGTTGGGCCACATTCACTCCATTAATTTTCGTCTCGTTTTTAATCATCTCTCGCAAGACAACGGCAACAAAAAAGAATCACCGAAGGATCAAGCAAACAGGAGCCTCCTCAAGGTGGCGGACGGGGCGATGGGACTTATCGACTGCGTATGCAAATGAGGCCTAACCCTTTACAAGTGCCCGCACGGTCCCACATGTGGATGCCGTGCGGTGTGTGCGTCATGATTTTGCGTTTTGGATTAGGACTCGGCAGAGGTATTAGCAATTAATGCCTACGCCGGCTGATTGATGGTCCTGCTGAGCGCCAGGACTCGCTCGATAATGACATGACAGTAGCTTAACAGCAGCCAATGTATGACGCTGCGGAATCCCGGGGAGTCCTGCTCCTTGATGCATTCGAACTCTCAACCCTTTTTTGCTCCGTCTGTCTGACTGTTTGTTTTTTTGTCTGCTGCGAGTCCTGGAAAGATTCGTTGCGGAGATAAATGATGCTGCCTGCGATAGGGACTGTCAGTCAGTTGGCGTTGCTCGTTCGTTTTTCCGACCAGAGTCTGTATCTTTGAGCGGAATCTCTAATTTGAGCAATCGCATGGGTTTTTCCTCTCCCATTCATGACTGGCGACATGAGACATTCCGGGATGAGGGTAATTTCTCATCTTCCTCTGGTCGTTCATTCTTTTTTTTGGGGGGACTTTGGATTGGCAGGAGGAAACACAAGACGAATCTAGATGCGAAATGGGTCAGATAAATAAATCTTGTTTCTTTTGACGTCGCCAATGGACGCGGCCGGAGGGCAATTGTTGAGCATTCAGATTTAATCCTTTTAATTAATTGAAAAGATAGATTTATGGAGTGCGAAGTGGTCCTGCCGGAAGTCCGTGTTCATTAATTATAATTACCCTGGGCGGGCGATTAATGGAATTGTTGGCAACTCTCTGGGGTGGTGAGGGGAGTTGTGTTTTTCTTTTCGGGGTTTTTCAGTGGACTCAGGGGCGTGGATGGTGGACAAATAGTTTTATTGCGAGATACGTATGATTTACTGAGCAGGGGGATGTTCGTTTCCTTCCCGTTTCACCGATTTCAATGGAAGTTGATTGGTTTTTGTGGGGACAGTCGGAATGGTGGGTGGGTCGTTGTGCTGACAAAAGTGATTACTCTTCGTTCAGCAAAAGTCATTCGAAGTGACCACAATTTCTGGATCGATTATATTTTCTTCTGTGGCAACGACAAGAAACGTCATCAGCGCAGATATCGGGCGCAGAATTACTCCAAGCAATCTGATTCTTGGCGTCGTGGCCAAGAACTGGGTAACTTCGTCGTAACTACGCTCAATTCGTTGTTGTTGTCGTTGAAAGCGATTCCAATCGAATTCGACTCCGTCCGACTCGAATTCGACGCTGTTGGACTGGAATCCAACGCGTTTCGACTCGAATCCGACTCTGTCCGACTCGAATCCGACGCGGTTCGACTGGAATCCGACGCGGGTCGTCTCGAATCGGACGCGGTTCGACTCGTCCGTCAGAAATTCCACGCAATTTCGACGTCATCTGTCGCCACTACTGATTCGAAGTTAATACGACGATGTCCGTTACCGATTTGACGCGATCTTGACAGCGACCGTCGCAGATTTGACGCATTTTCGATTCGAATCCGACGCGGTTCACCTCGAATCCGACGTGGTTTGACTCGAATCGGACGCCGTTAAACTCGTCCATCAGAAATTTAACGCGATTTCGATGACATCCGTCGCCGAGCGGAAATTATTGCGACGACGTCTGTTACCGATTTGACGGAATCTTGAAAGCGAACGTCGCAGATTTGAACCGGGTTCGACTCGAACCATAAAACTTAACTTAACTTGTCGTTGTCGTTGTTGCATGATGCCGTTAAAAAAATCTTGATGACGATCGATGATTAACGATGTAGCGAGCGTAGTGCCCACAAAAGATCACTGTCACCACACAATGACCACAAATGTACACAAACTAATGGGCAAACACTTTATCAAAACCGTGCACAACGACGGCTTGATGCCGTCTAAACCTCGAGCGACACTGTTACACATTGTTGACCTTTCGCTCGACACTCAATTAGTCAACGCCAACACTCATTGATCACCACCTCTCCCCGACAAGTCATAAATATGCCATCACTTCCGTCAGTCACCCTCAGTTATCGCTGATCGTCGCCATGCAAAGCTTGGCTTGTGAAACTCCGGGAAAATGTTGAATGTCCACAGTGCTGGCAAGGAGCCGTATCTCAGTGCATACCAACCGAAACCAAGAACGTTCTTCGATGATCTGATTCTGTGCCTGCTTGTGCTGATCGACGTGGTGAAAGTGATTGTCTTGACTGCCGTTGAAGTGCTGAAGCTTCCATTCAGTGCTTGTCTGCAAAGCGGGCAAAAAGTGATCAGTGGACAGAATGCACTTGTAAGTGCAACTGATTGTGTGATTCAGTGATACATTTGTCTACTATTTCTCGGTCAAGATTACGGGCGGGGCGAATGGAATTGGAAGAGCTATCGCACTGGAACTGGCTAAGAACGGGTGCAACATCGTCATAGCCGATGTCGATGAGAAGGCAGCGGAGAAGACTTTGGAGATGTTAAGGGAATTTGATGTCAAAGCGATTGCTATTACGGTGAGTTTTTTGGGAAGAATTTTTGGGGCGGTTTTTCCCTCGGAGATGTTGAGAGTCTTGAGCGGGACAGGGAGCCTTTTTCGAGGACGGAAGACATTCAAATTTTGGGGCTTGTGAGTCAAAAATTGCAACAACTTTGTAGGAATCCATGACTGTCCATGCGCACGGGACCATGAAGTGGGGATCTGCTTGGTCAATTCAAGGGAATTCTTATCTCGAAGGATGGCTATCCGGACCAATGGTGGAATTTGCTATTGACAGCGGTTTTCCCTCCGATTGTGGATCTATCGACGACAGTTGTCCGACCGTCGTTTTGTTACCAACCGTGGCTCAGTCACCGACTAAGTTTCTACCTTGACTCTGAGACTGTAATCCTCGGACACTCGGCTGATGTCAGCGAAGCTCACTGACACCGAATCAGTGGTCAAAAATGAGGTTTGCTACCAAACCAGTCACAAAATCTGAGCTTGTCACAGTTTTTCTTGAATATCTTCCACGAATAACGGGAAATCTGTCCAAATCTCCACTCATCCTTTAGACCATCATCCACCCTACAAAAACCCCCTCTATCACTTTTTTCGTATGACACACCATTTTCGAGATATAAGCCATCCAAAGGATACCCTCGAACGATTCCCATAACTGACTGACTCTTTGAAGTCCGAATTCTGAGTTGAAAAGGTTTGATTCTTTGCTGACTTTTTTGATGTGAAAACGTGAAAAAGTTCATTTTTCTCCGGGCTATGCTCCGAAAATCGTGGATATCTCGAGAACGGCTTGGAGGGTTCAAATGAAATTTGGCATGTTTAAAGGACATAAACTAGTCTCCGAAGTGATGTAAAAAAGGTCCTTGAAGGACCTCCAGTTTCAAGGATATTCGACAAGGAACCTCAAAATTACATGTTTCACTGCGTTATCCTGGAAAAAGGGACACAATAAGTGGCAGGACATGTATTTTGATGACTTCCTCTTAAAGAACTCTTCAAAGTCTACAAAATAGATCCTTATAATTTTTTTGATGAGACGCATGATTTCAGAGATATTTCAAGTCAAAGGCGGGGGTGTGTTCAATAGTCTTCCTAAAGAAGTCTTTTCCTTGCTCTATCCGATGTGACCGTTGCACATGCTCAGAATAGAAGATCCTTTCCAACTCTCTCTGCTCTCCTTTTCCAGACAGACTTGTCCAATCCAAAGGAAGTGGCGAGTCTCAAAGAATCCCTCGAAGCCTCTCTGGAGTCAGTTGACATTCTGGTGAACAACGCCGGTCTTATGCCACTGATTTCACTTCGCGAAGGAGCCCCTGCCGATGTGGAACGAGTTGTTGACGTCAACCTAAACGCCAACTTCTGGGTAAGAGTCAACTCCCGACATTCCTCTCCCAACTCACATTCCCTGCATTCCCCCCAGACAGTGCGGACATTCCTCCAGGACATGATCAGGCAGAGGAGAGGTCACATCGTGCAGATATCATCAATGTCCGGTAAGGTTCAACCATCCATCTACCACGCCACCTTCACCACGTCCCCTTTGCAGCTCTTCATCCCATCGCTGGAGGGTGCATCTACACAGCCACCAAGTACGCAGTCACCGGGTTCATGCTGGCCCTCGAGGAAGAGCTCCGCCAGGAGGGCCTGGGCGACTGTATCGACTTCACCATCGTTTACCCGTATTTCGTCTCCACCCGGAGGGACCTCATGAACATCCTCAACCTGAGGTAAGTCCTTCTCCACCCAGCACACTCCCAGATCATTCATGTGGCTGCTTTTCAGATTCCCAGCCATCACAGCGCAGCAAGCAGCCGAAGCCACCGTGAGGGGAATCTTCTCCCGTCAGCGACACGTCGTCATTCCCAGCTTCGACGGAGTCCTCGCAGCCCTCATTCGCAGCCTTCCACACGCCGTCCAGTGCCTTGTCAGGGACTACATCCTACGAGAGCCCGAAAGCAGAGTCATTAAGAACCCCTATTTGTACGTGGGCTAGTCAAATAAAAAAAAAAGGGTTACACGGTTCTGATTTCTGGAAACTGCTCGACCTAATTGACGCGTTCATTAATCACTCCTGCTCCTGCCCCGGTTCCCCATTGGAATTCAATTTCCTCGGCAATCTGGTTCAGTCGATAAGGCGAACCTGTTTTAATGATTTATCTCCTCGACCCCCCTCCTCTGACAACACGGCACGGAACTGCGAATTTCCTCGGATTCTAATCCCTGTTCGGCAAATAGATTACACATCGGGTGCGTATGAGTTTGGCTAGCAAACACGCAGCGGATGCTGGCGACCGTGCAACAAATATTTGTCCAGGATTTGACTTATACCGGAATGTCAAGTTGTGTCGCGAATAATTAATCATCCCCCGAGACGGTGCTCGCTCGAATCCGACGGCCAAAAGTGCAAAGATATCAATCATTTGTGTGTTCATCCTGCGAAACGCTTAAGACGCACATTCGCATTGCGGTGGCCTTCGGCTCGACCCGAAAGGAAGTGGTTACAAATTAATTTCTTGGAAAGCCACCCCTTGGATAAATAACGACAAGTTTAGAGGACCTGTGTCGCACAAGGAGTTTGACACTATGTCGTTGGGAAACGAGGGGCCGAGGGAGAAAACATTTTATTGTCGACTTCTGGTTTGGATTTGATGATGTGCCTTGAATACAAATGGAATGCGGCTCTGGGAGATGGAAGTCTCGAAGGAATTCAACGTGATTGTTGCCAATGAGAGAGAGTGAGGGGTGGCGGGAGGTTGTTTGGGGTTTACAGAGTTTGCAGTTTGGTGCTTGCGTTTGCAAAATGAGGCACTTGAGGGTTCAGGGATGGAGCAATGGAGGAATGGTTTGGTACTTCAAGGACAACTACAACCCGATGGGAGCAAAATGCAACGCATGACATGCAGGCAAGGTTACCCAATAACAGGCATCCTCCGGGCACAACAAACAACGGACATTGTCGGGCGCCCGACAACAGACATTCTCGGCCGCCCGGGACAACAGACGTTCTCGGCCGCCCGGGACAACAGACGTTCTCGGCCGCCCGGGACAACAGACGTTCTCGGCCGCCCGGGACAACAGACGTTCTCGGCCGCCCGGGACAACAGACATTCTCGGCCGCCCGGGAAAACAGACATTCTCGGCCGCCCGGGACAACAGACATTCTCGGCCGCCCGGGAAAACAGACATTCTCGGCCGCCCGGGACAACAGACATTCTCGGCCGCCCGGGAAAACAGACATTCTCGGCCGCCCGACAGCAGACATTCTCGGCCGCCCGACCACAGACGTTCTCGGCCGCCCGACCACAGACGTTCTCGGCCGCCCGACCACAGACGTTCTCGGCCGCCCGACCACAGACGTTCTCGGCCGCCCGACCACAGACGTTCTCGGCCGCCCGACCACAGACGTTCTCGGCCGCCCGACCACAGACGTTCTCGGCCGCCCGACCACAGACGTTCTCGGCCGCCCGACCACAGACGTTCTCGGCCGCCCGACCACAGACGTTCTCGGCCGCCCGACCACAGACGTTCTCGGCCGCCCGACCACAGACGTTCTCGGGCAGCCGATAACAGACATTCTTGGGCAGCCGATAACAGACGTTCTCGGGAATACAGGGTCTGCTGTCGGGCGCCAGACAGAAACTGGATCTGAGACCAAATCTGAAATTGAGATGGAGACAGAAGACGGACTACTTCATGACGGGGAAGGGACCCTCTTCCATGAGTCAATCCATGAACTCCCTTAGACTGAAGGATGCTGCCTCGGCTCCTGTCTGCGAAACCGATGGGTGGAGGAGGAGACAGGACTGGCGGCGCAAGAAGACTTGGATGTGCTTTGGATGTAACCCGACGATGCATCTCCCATAAATCACTCTCGAGGACTCGCAGCATCTCAACTTGAGCACCCAAATGTACACTAATTCAGTGGCAATGTATCTTCAATCTTTAATTAGTCGGAATTTGTAAAACTCGCCCACATAATTCAACTCCTAAACCCATGCGACTAAGCCGTCCACCGTTTCCCCAGTCTCTCTCTCTCTCTCTCTCTTCACAAAAACAACGGTCATAACCCAGAAGGCATCCGTTTACAACATAAGCACAACACACTAAATCCTCGAACTAATAAATTCCATTTCGAATGTTGTAGCTGTTGTTTGGCGCCTGAAACGCGACAGCAGCGGTGCATTACCAGCACGACGACGAGCAGAGAGGAATTTACAACCGCTCGCAGTAAACCCGACAGAATGAACATGCTGACCTTAGAGAACATGTCCTGTCCCAGTGCCAGGAACTTTTGCCGAAGATATACGAGTCCAAGCAGTCCCCGAACGGCAGCAAGGATAAATCACCGTGAACTGCGGATTGTTTGTCTCAGCCATTCAGCACAAAGGAGATCATTTTTAATTCCTTCGTCGCAAAAACAAAATCCCATTAAAGTGCAAGCTAAACAACAGGAAAAAAAAACCACCGGATCCTTCCGGACGGGGAATAACCCTTCGGGGTGGCCGCGGGCGGAGAGTCCTTATGCAAATTTTTACGAGCGTATTCATTGGCGCACATGCTTTAGTGCAAATAGAGAATGATTCTCACAAGGATACAGTCCTTGTCATCGCATCGCATGGTACTTGGCCAAATTCCCCATAAAACGTGCAATTACTTAACTCCTTCCATCCACATATGGGTGTGCCCTGCACGCTCGGTTCCTGCTCATAAACTCCATCTTCGATTGGTAATGGCGCGCTATTCAAATCTTTTTCGAATTCCTCTCCTTCGATGACAAGCGGATGGACGCGAATGATGATGGAACGCCCCATCCTCGCCCGGATAGCTTCAGTCTCGAATATTTTTTATTGCCTCACGGATTTTTATTGCGAATTATACGGCTCTTGGTTCCGTAGTGGGAAGGACCAGCAGAAACCAAAAAAAAGCGCATCTGAATGAATATAACGGTTTTATGGGTGTTTGCGAACTATAAATCGCGCAGGGATTTAAACAGCCACGGCAACAGTAACTTTATCAATTTCATTAATGGAACAACACAAACCAAACACACATGCATGCGCCCACACGCCCACGCGCCCACGCGCCCTCGCGCCCACGCGCCCTCGCGCCCACGCGCCCTCACACGCACTCGAGCTTTAATGTGCCACTGATTCGGTGACCAACCGGACTCTTGACACGGCACCTCGTGTCCATCCCCCACCCATCGACAAAAAGTGTTTAATTGTCATAATCCTTTGAAGGACACACAAACACCGCTCGGCGGGGGTAGGCAGGCGAGCTTAATACAGCGTGGGAGCTGGAACAGCGGGTTCCATGCGAAAGCGGATTTTAACTTTGAATTACAATATTTACTTGGATAATGAAATAGAATTGCACTCCCGTCCTATTGTTCGAGACTCCTTTCAGCGGCGGCGGGGCGGGATCGGGTGGTCGCGCGATAGTTGGTTGCGAATAGCAGGCATTCGGAGTCAGTCGAGTGGAAATTATTGCACGGCATTGTTGTCCTTTGGATTAATGGCAATGTTTTGATTTAGTTTAACACGGTATACAAGGGCTTTGGCAGTAATGAGGACTCCCAGGGCCACAGGAGTCAACAGCTGGTAAACAGGGCGGTAGAGGCTTCTGCTAATGGGTGATTATTTATCGGGATTATCAGGGTGTTACATGTTCAACCAATTCCCCTGAATAGGCGGTTGACTGATTAAAGCAAAATTTCGCTTGAATTTACTCCTTCTTCCTCTTCAAGTGGCGCTACAGTCCGAGATGGACCAAGGCCTCAACCAACATGCCAATTGTCTTCGGCAACGCATGTCAAGTCTGCTGAGATCCTTTTCAAATTGTGGGTATCGCCATATCCGTGTCGTCAATTGATGAGTGTCCCTCTGTTGTCAGGACTCTGTTGTCAGGATTATGTTGTCAGGACTCTGTTGTCAGGACTCCGTTACCAGGACTCTGTTGCCACTAGAATTTGATTTCTGGACCAGGTTAGGTTTAAGTGGCTGACTACAGATAGAAGTCATATAGGTACCATCTAATCACATTAAGGGCAACGATTTTAGCCCCAATCTCTTCTGGCATACCGGGCGACCACACTCCCCTTGGTCACCGCAGTTGGTGTACCAAAATCTCACTCCTACGATGTATGAAACAGTTATTGTTACAACGCCTGATCAAAAACTGTTGCATATCCAGTGATTGACTTAGCAACACCTAGGCGCTATGCAATCCTATCTGCTCACTGCAAAGTTAGAATTTGTTGCATACGCTGTGGGTGTTTCCCATGGGATACCTACTGACTTTTTAGGGTTTCTGGTGGCTTAACACTTCAAAAAACGTGAAAAATTTCGAAGTGATTCCGAGAAACTTCGATTTTTTCCCCCAAAAAAATCCAAGGCTAACCATTGCAATTTCGATGCGATTCTGAAGCCCTGACCTTGCAACT